>OW026523.1:142603508-143203508 GCA_932274085.1 Protocalliphora azurea | reverse complement strand
TTTCTCAAGCTTTGTTAAGTTAATCGAACTTTTATCAATCTTTTGTTGTTAAACTTATTCTTGTCAAACTGACAGTTAACTTTTGATTTGAAAAACTCTGGTTAGTTAATCTTACCTTTATAAACCTTGATTTTTTAACACTTTTAAAACGATGATTAATTATTTTTACTATTTTAAAAATGCTATTAATCAATATTAATTTTCTAAAATAACTATTACATAATTTTACTTCTCTGAGATTTTTTCTCGCTGTATACCTCTACAAATAATAAATAATAATTTTATATTTAAAAAAACCTTGAGTTAATCCCCCTTCTCTGGAGCTTCTTTAAGTTAAAAAAAAAATATATAATTAGTTAATCTTATTATTATTTTTTAATAATAAAACTTCGACTACTTAATTCTGTTAAAAAAACACCAGTTAATCCCGCTTTGTTGAGTTAATCGAACTTTTATAAATCTACTATTGATAAACTTACTTATGTGATATTTTGATAGTTAAGTTTTCTTTTGGAAAACTTTGGTTAAGAAACTTTGTTTATTTAATTTTTGTAAATCAACGTTAAATTGATTTTACTTTTTTGAAGATATGATTGGTTAATTTTATTTTTTAAATTACAATTGGCTAATCTCACTTTTCTGAGACTTTTTGTATATCTTTTAGTAATTAATCTTAATTTTCTAAAATTATTATATAATATTACTTCTTTAAAAATTAAATTAGTTAATTTTGTTTTAAAAAACCTTAACTAAATCTGGGTTTTTATAAGAGTTTTGATAAGTAAATTGAAAATCTATAAAGCTAATGTTGTTAAACTTAGATTTGTGAAACTATTAAAATTTCACATTTAGTTAACCTTACTTTAAACAAGCTTAGATTTTCTAATTTTTGTGACTCGACGCTTAATAAATTTTACTTTTTTAAAAATACGATTATTTAATCTTACTTCTCTGAAACCTTTCACACGTTTATGCCTCTACAAAAATTGAATCCTTGACTAGTTACCCCTGGAAAAAAACCTTCAGTTGATTCTATTTTTGTTATGAAGCTTTGAGTAGTAAATTTAAATTATGCAAATCTAATTTTGTTAAACTTAGTTTTGTGAAACTTTCATAGTTTTCTTTTGTTTACAAAAGCTTTGGTTAGTTAAGCCTGGAAAAAGACAACATTTCTAAACGCGCGTTCACATAAATTTACTCTACTGAAACCAAGATTAATTAATATCATTTTTCTGGTGCTGCGTCTCACATTTATGCCTTTATAAACAGTAAACTGTTGATTAGTTAACAGTTCTTTTGTTAAACTTTCAATAATTAAACTACAGTGACACATTTCTTAAATTTTGTTTAAATGATCTTACTTTTCTGAATTTACGATTAGTAAACCTTTCTCTTATCGAATATTTCTGAAGCAACGATTAGTTAATCTTTTTTTTCCGTTACTTTGATTTATTATTTAAACTTTTGTAAATCTTTGATTAGTTAAACATTTCTTTTCAACTCTGTTTGCTTAATATTTCATATCTGAAACATTGATTCGTTAATGAAAGCTTTTATAAGTTAATATTACTTTTAAAATGTATTGATTAAATAATGTTATTTTTCTGAATTTTCGGCTAGTTATCTCACTCATTTGAGTTTTATGGTTGTACTTTTATAAAAATTTTATTAATTTATCACAACTTTATGAAACTTTAATTAGTTAATTTTTCCTTCTGGAACTTTTATAAAACTTTCATAAGCTAATCCTATTTTTGTGTTAATTTAATATTTTAGAAACTAAGAGCCAGTTTTTTACTTCTAGATTAAATTAGTTGATCTACAATTTAATCTAATCCGTCATTTGTGTTCTTAAGCATGAGATTAAACCTTGTAGTATTGCCATACTGAATGGCAAACTTTTATAAAAAAAAATATGGTAATTTGTTCAAATATAACATGATGTTATCACAACAGCAGGCTTTTTATATTAATAAGAAAAAGAAAATATGGAAATTTGGAATAATGAATTAAATTTTAAGAGAAACCAACATTAATTAATATCAATTTTCTGGTGCTGTGTCTCACATTTATGCCTTTATAAACAGTAAACTGTTGATTAGTTAACAGTTCTTTTGTTAAACTTTCAATAATTAAACTATAATGACACATATTTAAATTTTGTTTAAATGATCTTACTTTTCTGAAATTACGATTAGTAAATCTTTCTCTTATCGAACATTTCTGAAGCTACGATTAGTTAATCTTATTTTTCCGTTACTTTGATTTATTAGTTAAACTTTCGTAAATCTTTGATTAAATTCGGTGTTTGGACATCTTTACAAAAGAAATCCAAAAGTTCAAAAATTTAACCACTCGCTGTCTTATAAGTTGTCCATGACGACTCCGGAAGATTTATTACCTCGGGAATACTTATAATAATAATTAAATAGAATAATTAAGTCAAATAAAAAAAATAAAATTATTATAGTTTTTTATGTTTCTTTAAATTTATACATTTGTTGTCATGAATATTTTATCACAAGTTTAAACCCCCAACATTGTTCGCTTAAACTAGAAAATAAAACGAGATGATCAACAACTCAAAAACAACATTCAGTTATTAAATTTAATTTAATTGTTAAACTTTAAGTGAAAAACTGTCTTTAAGTTTTACATATGTGTGATTAGTTTAACTTACTTTTTGGAAACTTTGATTAAACTTTCTTTACTAAAACTACAATTAGTATATTTAAATTTTATGGAACTTTGGTTATTTAGTTTAAATAAGTTTTGTAAAATTTTTGTTGGTTAATCGTAAATAAAATTTTTCCACCACAAAATTACATTTAAACTCTGTTTATATGATCTTAGCTTTTATATTAAAATTAAACTTGAAAAAGAAAATTATGTTCCTTGCCAGAGATAATTCCTTTTAAGCTTAATTTATTTACTTTTTTCTACATTTTCTATAAAATCTCCTTATAAAGCAAAAAATAATTTTTCTAACGTCTCTTTTCTCTCCTAATTTTAATGGAAATTCTAATTTTAATAAGTAAGTATTATTAACACAGCATGAACTTCTTTATGGAGTTTAAATCATAACTGGTTTTATTTTAACGGTTTAATATTTTTTTAAATCTCATTATGCTTTCAGCACTTTGTAGTGGTGTGAGTGAAATAAAATAAATGAAGCAAACACTATTAAGTTTTATGTTTTTTCTACGATTTTGTCGTTTGGGAGAAAGAGCGAGAAAATATATAAAAAAATAAAACTAGACACTAAAATGCATTAACGCAATTTAAAATCAAATCACAGAGACACAAACTTATACCGACATAAAAGTATTAAAAGTGGCGTTTTATAACAGATATGTTAGTTTACAATGTGGTACCAATTTCTTTAGTACCATATGGGTGAAAAAAAAAGAGATTGAAAACAACACTTTTAGGCCGGGAACTAATTTAACTAAATTTGTCTTTAATATTGACATAATAATAGTTCAATTACCAAATACATATTTTATGTTTAAGCCATTTAAAAGTTTTAATGACCGCAAAAAAGTACCTTCATTTCCATCTCTGCTACTAACTAGAGAGCAAACTACTGAAATATTATTACAATTGCTATTTTTGTAATCTTTTTTTTTTTGGCGCGGTATTTTAAACGTAAATATGTATGTATATAGTTATGTAGTGTGCAGCGGCAGTTGTTTGAATGTTTGAATGGTTGGTTGGTTAGTTAGATGGGGTAATAGCTTTTAAAACCGTTACTAACAAATACGTTTACAAAAACAAAAAAAAAAAAAAAAAAGTAATAATAGTTATAAAAAATAAACATTTAAGGCGTTTGAGTTCATAAAGTATTTATATTATAAATTTAGTTTTCTTTTTTTTTTTTGGCTTAATTTAGCTGAATTATATTTTAAGTTTACTAGCGTGTGCTTAACACATACACACATAAAAAAAACTGATAAAAAATTTATTATAAATTTGTTATTTATTGCTAGGTTTAACTAATCTTAGATTGAAATCAATGAGTAGGTGACAAATTTAAACGCTGGTGAAGATAAATAAGGTAAAATTGTTTTGATAATTGTTTTTTTACGCCCTAAATTTATGAAAATTACGTATAGAAGCGTAGGTGAGGGAATTTTTTTCTTTGGATTAACAAATGTGTTGGTCTTGGTTGCTTACATAAAATGTTGTTACAATATTTGAAAAAAAGAGTTAGTTGATATATATATAAGTACGTGAATCAATTTCTACAAAATATCTGGGAATATACTTGCAAAGTAATTTATCGTGGGACATGCACATTAAACATTTAAAATCTAAGGTCGTGAATGCTACTGGTTTAATTTACAAATTTAAGAATAAGTTCAACATAAAAACGAAACTTATTATTTACCAATCGCTAATTCAAAGTCATTTAAACTACTTGGCTATTGTTTATGGGTATAACAGAACTAATGAATTAAAATCACTTCAGAGAGCACAAAACAAAGAACTTAAAACTATTTTTAATCTACCGTTAACTTTTTCAACATTATCTCTATATAAAGATGTGTCAACTACAATACTCCCTGTTTATGGTTTGCACAAAATGCAACTTCTATTGTATGTTTTTAAAACTTTAAATAATATAGGTTTTCACACTATATCATTTAGAAGAAATCAAAATACATTTAATACAAGAAATACGTGGAACTTAAGAGTTGCGAGATGTCGTTTGGAGACTACCAAGCAAAGGGTTGAACACTTGGGTAGTTTGGAATATAATAATATTCCAGAAAATTTTAAAAATATTGAAAAAATATCGATTTTTAAAAAAGAAATAAAGAAATATTTATTAGAGAATATAGAAATGCTTCTATTTTAATGATCTCATTGTTATATATATATAAATTTGTTATTTAATTTTAATTTTTTAATTTAATTTTTCATTATTGAATAATAATATTTTTAAATTGTATATTGTATAATTTGTATATTTTGCCAACTGGCTTCAATAATGTCCAATGGACGCTGAGGCACTAAATTTTTTTGTAACGAATATTTAATTTCAATAAAAAAAAAAATATGTATTTCAAAAATGCTTTTCATAATAAAATTTTAACATAAATAGTATCTTGTTTTATTTTATTGTAGTTCTCCGAAACTTTGTTACATTAATCTTAACATTCTAAACCTTCAATTAGTTAATTTTACTTTTAAGAAACTTTGATTTTAAATAGTCTGAGAGCTTAAGAGATACTCTAATTTCTGAGAGAGTAAAAAAAAATTACTTAGAAAGAGTTTTGCGTAGGGTGGCTCTGGTTTCTGACTATTTGGCTGCCTTGAATGTCCGTGATCATTTTGTCCGTCAGTATCAGATTAATACCAAAAGGAACAATCTTTTACCTTTTAGAAAACCCTAAGTTCGGATTGATTCTTTAACGACATAACCAATCACCAATTACTCTCTTTCATTATTACATGCAATACAACCATATAATTAAATTTTCTAAGAAGCCAAGCTACTCAATTTGGGCAGTCTAGAAATAAAAGTCGTTCTGACTTAATAAAGATTATCCTGTTCATAAGCAAATCTACAAAAAATCTGATTATATCTTGTAGGACAAACCTAATGGATTCGGTGTTGACATTGTTGAAAGCTAGAGATTAGAGTCGCCACCATTGTGAAAAAGATAAATCTTTACATAAAATTTCTTTCGACAATTCATTTTGATGCTCAAGTTGCAGTCCTTCTGATTTTTATATGGAAATTATTTGGCAGATGATAATTTCGACTATTGATAGAGTTAAATAAAGGCAATCAAATAGATGCAGATCTTATATTATTGAAGATTTTATTATTGTTCTTAAACTCATGAGGTCTTTTGGAATAATTCATAATGAAATGTACCACTCTCGCTTGGTTTTGTTTGTGGATCCGTTTATGAAATCATCAAGTCTGTGAATAGATCAATGTTGGAACCGATCTTCTCTTCTCTAGATGCAAAGAATCAGTTCTTCATTTTGTATGTACATTTCTTGAGAAACTCTTACTATACCTAAGTGAACTTACAAAATATTTTGAAGCCCCAGACCGGATATAATCTCTTATCTGACTGACATCTAGCTTTAAACTAACACTTTAGTTTAGTTTAGTTCGAAAAGGGAGCATTAAAATGTCTCAAATTCATTATGGATATACAAGTATTAGATTTTTTTCTGAACCTGGGAACCAGGGATTCCATTTTAAATAATTAAAACACATATTTATTATCAAAAATATTTATTAAACATTTAAAAAATAATAAATATATAACTATTAGATCTGTTCCAGCAGTTTTCTAATTTACGGGTTTCAGTCAGAAATAGTTCGAAAAACATCAACATAAAAATAAATTCTTAGTACGGTAATGTTTCTCTGTAATTTCTGACAAGTACAGGAACAGAGCTATTTATATGTTTATTTTATATATTTATTATGTTTTCCTGTATATTGATTTTAGGTCTTCAAAAAAAAAAAAAAAGTTAATGTATAATTCTGGCATTTGATGGTATTAGTGTGGCATATTATCGGGTTTCCTTTCAAAATTTACAAAAAATCGCGATTTTAAAAAGTTTTGCGAAATATGCGGATCGAATCTAAATTATTTCTCCAAGTATTATACGAAAATACATTTTAGTAGAGTTTATTACAAAGCAATGCTATTTAGTATTGTTATCCTTTTTTAACCCAAGTGAATTTTTTTTTTGGTCCATAAAATTTGTGTCTTTCGAAATTTTTTGATGCGCCTCTATTACAAGCTCTCCAACCATTTATTCCAATTATGATCAATTTCGTACTGTTCATGTGATGTGCCTTAGCAAAATCTTTTTTTGACAAAAGTGTACTGTTTTCAACTATGAACGATATTTCACTTAAATTTATGGTCCCGATCAATTATACATCTATATATGCAAGATTTGTACAAATTGCAATTTGCTATATAAAAATACAAAAGCAAAAAGTAAAATTTATATAAAAATACAAAAATAAAAAGTGAAATTTATGCAAAAATACATAAACAAAAAGTGAAATTTGTGCATAATTTTCACAAAGTCCATAAAATTTTTTTATTAAATTTATTTTTAATCCTCCCTCGATTTTATTGTGTAAAATAACAAAAAAAAAAAAAAAAAAAAATAACTTCATGCAGTAATCCATGCTATTTCATTAAATATTTTCGCTCTTGTTTCTCAAAATTTGAGACTATCTACTACGTTGACAATTTCGGGTAACAACAAGTATCAATTCTTATTTCAAAAGTTGTATTTCGTTGAGCGTCCCAGAGACCCTGGCCTAAACTAAAAAATTTAAAAAATCAAAAACTTTTGTCATCAAAATTTGACTACCCTGTATGTAACTGTTGAAAGTCTGGACAACAGCAAGGAAGGTGTGGAATTTATCCATGAAGTTCTATTCGAAAGGTATAAACGCGCGAAGAGAGATCATAGAATAATCGCTTATGTTTGTTGATATTTTTCGGAGTATTTCTTACTAAACACATTAATTGTTTCATCGGATTAAACGTTTTTTATTTTACCGATAAAATTTCATGTTGTGGGAGAAATCCTATACCTTCCACAGACGTGGTCCGGATTGTTAGTAAAGCACTATATAAAATTTTGCTTTTCACTCGGTTTAAAAAACTTTAAATCTTTTTTCTATGAGTTTCCATTGTTCTTTTAGGAATATGTTTGGAAGCTATATTTTCAATTGCAACTTTATTTGTTGAAAGGTTTTTTCGTGTAGAGTAGCACATAAATTATCTTCAATTCCTTCTATTTTAATTTCCGATTTCCAAATAGGTGCTCAAACTGATTTACTTCATATCAAATAACGGACTATTGGATATTTGTTGCATAAGTATTGAAATATACAGTTTTGTTAAATTGATTTGTTAAAAAAATCAGCATCTTTTAAGTAATTAAGTAATGTATACAATTATTTCCCCTCCACTCATCAATTATTTCCTGTAAAGTCTGAAACATTTTCTATCTAAGCAATCAGGGAATGGACTTTATTTCATTACATAATGTAAACACAATGGAATCCGCAGCTAATAAACTTGTATTATATCAGGCATGGATTCCACAGCGTGTGTAATTAGCTTTAAACCATGAATCTTTTCATTTAGTACAATAATATTGTTTTCAATCCAAAATTTATGTACTGAAATAGAAATTAACAAAAAGTAAAAATTTCCGGTAATTCCATTAAGTTCCGGGGAAATGAACACAGGGAATACCGGGAGAAAACCTCTAACAAGTATGCTTTTCCCTATCCTTACTAGTTTGGTTAGGTTCAAAATCTCCTTCACTCGATACAATTTTTCAATGATTCTCAATTGATATCTTTCAGATATTAGAGATTCGGTACTTTATCGCTTTGAGAAATTTCCTAACACGATTCTCTTAATACGATCAAATGCAGACATTAACATAGGTAGTGTTTCAATATCTCGACTTCCTCCTTACTACAATGCGAGCTGGGAAAACCTTCAGCACAGTATGTCCAGTTATTACACTGATTATTGGCCTATGTAGCATAAAGATCTCCCTTGTTTTCTTGAGGTTTGGTTTTCCCCACTTAAGATATCAGTCTTTCTCCTGACGTTGTAATTCTATCAGTTTCTGCTGGGTTCATTTCTTGTCCATTCTTTCAGTTCATTTTTAAACTTTTGGAAAGGTTTTGCGTTTTCTAGTGTGATAACGATATTCAAACTTGAAGCCATCTCTCTCGTTTCCGATATTGTTCTCACAACCGAGATAAGAGTTTCTTTCGCTCTTTAATTATAAGACAATTCGTTATATGACTTTATCAGGGATCTCATTGTGGTCCTCCTAAAATGTTATTACGACCCACATTTGAGAACCGTTGATTTAAAGTGATCCTTCACATAACTCAAGAGGGTATGTAAAACTTTATTCTTCATATAAGCATGATTTCATTTGTTCTCAAATTTGCAAAAATATATTAGACTAGTACAGCTTGTCCATGATAATGAATACAGAAACCGAAATAGGGTACATATATGTGACTTCAGAATTTTCATAATACTTCAATACACCAAGATCATAATTGAGACTAAACTTATGTTAATCTGCATTTCTATTGCATTATCTAGTACAGAGAGTTGAATTTTATTTCTCAGAACTTTTCTCTTCTTATCAATTCAATTTCTACACAAATAAAATTCTAGTTCATTCTTAATATAAAATTATTGAACAAATATGGATCCTTGTCTTTCTTGCAATTGCAGTTCCAACACCTTAATTATAACTAAATCCTCTATTTTCGCCGTTTTAAGTAGCTAAAATATGTTGTTGTACAAGTATTTATGTTGATGTTCTTTTTAAAAAACTATTCATTAGAACATAAAATAACACACACACACACACAGACAGACAGACATTTTTTATAAGACTATTAAGTTTTTTTTATACTTTTTTATATGTTTCTTCTTTTTTTTTATTTTCAATAAGATTAGTTATTGTCTTTCTTTTGTACGTTTTCTTGAGGTACCAAAGTGATTATGTTAGAATACCTTCATATGATTTTAACTGTTATTTTTTTTTCTTTCTTCTTTATAATAAGCTTTTTATTCTTACCTTTTACCCTACTCTCCTTGCAACACCCTCTCTTAGTTTTCTGTTTTCTAATAAACACTCTTTCACTCACTCACTCACTCACACATCTTTGTGTAAATAACTCTTCTTTTTAACTTGTTGTTGGTGTGTATTTTTTTTCTTAACTTTCTTTTAAGCTTAGAAAAATATTAATAAAATAAAAAATAGAAAAACGCAAGAAAGAAAAGTATTTGTTGTAATAGATTTTTTGTTATTGTTGATATGTGCGTTAGTATATGTTTTTATATATATATATATATGTGTGTATATATAAATGTTAATGGTGGTTATGGAATCTAACATGCAATCTTGAGGTTTTTTTTTCTTTTTTCTTGATTTCAAATACGAATTGAGTTGTTTTTTTTTTTGTTTTCTATTCCTTTTTATTTTTCCTTATTATTTTCTATTTTTCTAGAACACCAGACGACAATAAAAATATTGCTTGGTTTCATTTACAACAATGATTTCTTCTTTTCTTAAAAAAGTGTGTGTATTTTTCATATTTTTCTTGTTATTTTTATTTTTTCACAATCTTCTTGAAAACATCTTTTTAACGTTGTTTTCTCACAATTTTATATACATTTTCTTTCATATTTTATTTACACAGTTGAAAAGCGCTGTATAAGTAAAACTGGGTCTTGTTATTTCGTATTTCCTACTTATAAATTGTAATTGAAAAGATTAGAGCTTGAAGCTAAGGAAAAAATTGGGATAGAAATGAAACTGGGATAAAAATATGGAGAAGAGCTGAGATGAGAATAAAGAAGTTGGTACAATTTAAAATGGAAAAGCCCATACTATGTTACACCAAAGACGATTTATTTAAGAATAGAGCTTAATAAGGACTGCGCAAGAAAAATTTAGTGCACACAATTCAGCTTATAAAAATGGCTCAAGTCCTTTGAAATTTTGATTTTGTTTGGTAGATAACATTACCATTTGTTTGATACCGCTCAGTTACTTTTTTGTTGTAATAATGAGAAGGAAGATCGAGCCAGAAAAAATAAAATAATAAATTTGAATTATGTGTTAAAAAAAAACTAATTATGCTAGTACAGCAAAATCTAGCACATAATTACTAAGGATAATAGCAAATGTAAACAAGTTAACATTAATAATTTTTTTCACGTATAGCAAAAGTTATAAGCCTTAAAGTCTTAAGCGTTTTTTCGTGCGTTGTCGTTATTTAAAAACAGTGCTCTAACATTTCAGTTAGTGCACCTTGACAACCCGTAGCTTCATTTGGTCTCAAACAAAAGATCCTCCTTTATAATGTTTATAAACATTTTATTACGTTCGTATTATTAATTTATATTTATTACGTTTGGTCACTAAAAAGTACTTTTCAATCAATCTTTATAATAGTACCATTTGTTCTTATATAGTAAATCCCTGATTATTAGAGTAAAAGAAAAATACTTAATTTTAGTTTGAAATATTAAAATTGTATTTAAATTATTAACTAGAGGCATTTAGTTCTATGTATAGAAATTGCATTCCTTGTACTTTTTCATAAAGTTTTAGAAAATGCCTTCTAAAATGGTTTTTTAATGTAACAGTTCTTTATTTTTGGATTATGCATCAATGGCTTTAATTTACTTCATTTTAAACTTATAATTAAATAATATTTTGAAGTTTTAATAAGTTTTCTTTTTTTATATTTGAAAAAAGGGGTGATTTTATGAAAGAGGGGGAAATAACATAAAGAGTTTTGAAAATTTTCTTTATTATAATAAAGTGTGCATTCGAATAAAATATAACACAAAATTTTTGTAATAACTCTTAACATCTTTCTCGATTACAATATCTTCTAGAGACATGTCAAATTTGACAGCAGATTGAATTCTTGATATGCGGACATTTGCCCGCATGCAGATGGCATTCATGGAAAAATATACAAAATAAAATTTGATTTTTTTTGAACTTGCTAGAAAATGTTGATTGAGTAAATTTTGACAAAAGTATTACATTTCAGGGTAATAAAAAAGCTGAACAAGGATCTAAAGAATGAGATCAAATTTGGTTCAGAAAAAGAAAAAGTCACAAGAATGAATTCCAAGCCCAAAAGGTAGAGAAACTCCTATGAGCTATGCTAAACATGTTCGGCGGCGTAATGGCACGTTGTGTTCATTTCTTCAAAATGAAACATGAGACATGTTAAAGCTATGTCTAAGCTTTAGTCAATTAAAGCTAAACAAATTTAAATAACAAAGATGATAAAAACTCTGAGGCAAAGAATGATCAAAACTCCGCAATAAAATAAAAAAAATAAATAAATAATAAACGAGAAATGGTCCTGAATAGTGTCGAACTAAGCACAATAAAAATTTACAAAGCAATTTCTTATGTGGCAAATTTATTCAAAATGCGACAAGATATGTGATTGTTTTGCTTCTTTAGTCTGAATAAACTCGAATAATCATAATAAAGAGTGTCATAAAAAAACATTGATGACACTCGTGACATGCCATAGTGTTTTTAACATTTTTTGGCCAGATTTTTAATTTTGTCTTTACAGTAGAAGTACCCAAAATTGGTAATGTTATTTTAGTCCCACAGAGTATTAGTTACTGAAACTACCCAGAAATTTGGCAATTGTAAAGGAATTGGATCCAAGTGAAAAGCTCAATTGTGATTGTTAATTTTAAATTCTTATAGAGAGATACCGCGTAAAGTTTATAAAAGTACTTTAAAGTTTTTTTCATACAAAAAGAAAAGAAAAAATAATCTAGTCAGCAATTCATTTTTATATAAAATGATATGTCAGAAAAATCTGGAGAAGAAATGCTATAAGTAGTTGATTTAGTTTTAATTCTAACTTATTCCGTTCATATTTTATGTTTTCTTTAAACGCTCACCTTAAAAACACTTATTTTTTATTTCTTATTTTGCCTTCAAATAATTTAGAAAATATTTTTTGAGAAAAATTTTAACATATAAAATTTTTTAGATAACAAAATTTAAATTATATTTTATGTGTTAAAAACAAACCATCAATTAACTTAAACTTTGTACAGTTTTTAAAAGAATATTTCTACAATTTTGAAAGTGCGCACGAAAAAATTAATGCATACAATTCTGGTTGTAAAAAAGAATCCAATTGGTAAATGAATTTTATTTAAATTTAGTGTTACTGAAGATTGTTGTTTTCAAGTTTTAAATTTAAAAGAAAAAAATATATATATTTTTTATTCGTTTATAATAAATTATAAATTTAGAATCTTTTTTGACACAATATTTATGGTTTTGTAAAAATTCATGGAATATGGAGGATTCTGAGGAATTAACTTTTTGAGTAACTCTTTATATACTTTACCACAGATGTAAAGGGTATATATAAGTCTGTCATTCCGTTTGTAATTTCTACAATATTCACCTACGACTCCAAAAAGTATATATTTTCGGGATCCTTATTGATAGGGAAGTCGATATAATCACTTTTTTAAAAGTCTCATTTATTGGATATATATTTTTTACACATTAAATTATAGGGAATATTCATTAGAATGATACTAGTAAAAATCTACAAAATCGATCCACTAATGGCCGAGATATCGCCAAAAAAAAAAAAAAAAACTAAAAAGACTTCAAAAAACGCATTTGTTTTCGACCTTTCTAATCCCCTATATGATTTTTGGAATGTTTTTGCGGAAGTAATGAACAAAATTGGTTCATTGTTAACTGAGATATCGGTCAAAATGCACTTTTGGTCTTTATTAAACTTCTATATAAGCTTTGGAATTCATTTTTGTACAAATCTGTTGTAAATATTTTTCTAAAATTTTAGTTTTTGAATCAACCATATTGGTGCATAAATAACCTAGTTATGGGCAAAAATCTGAAAAAAATATTGAAATCTACATACACAAACATATATAAAAAGCATTGACTCAGTGTTGTTGTTTTCCTTTTTTGTATAAGCAAGCAGTAGTTTTTGATTGTATATATGTACATACATACATACACATAATCATTTTTTAATGTATCTTTGAACGTTTTTTAGTTGGAAAAGAAGCATTGCAATGACTCAGTGTTCATTTTTTTTCTATGAACATGTTTCTCATACAAACTTATGTATATAAATTTATCAGTAGCTATCAGTGTTGTTGTTTTTTTTTTAAGGAAGCAAGACTTGATAAGAAAGTTTAAATTTGTGATTACATATTTGTAGTTTGGAAAAAAATGTAGATTATTTTTGTAATTATAAATGTGAAAATATGAAAGCATACTTTAAGGCGTGAATTTTATTATTTGTCGGTAAGGTAGTGAAGGGCGCTTTAAATTGTTTCTCTTAATACTGTTATTTATTTTGTTTGTAGTACTACAGTTATAAAATCACTTATTCTTGGACTACCAAATTTTCTTTCGGTGATCATGATCTCTTTATATTGACCCGAGAAACTGTATCTTGCGACATGCCATATCGAACATACGTATAAAACAATTGTTTCATATGGTCAACATGAATTTTCAATATAAATTTTAGTAATGCTTTTACGTGAGTTTTGTTCAATTTCCATTAAAATAATAATACTAATACTAATACTAATAATAATAATAATAATAATAATAATAATAATAATAATAATAATACTAATAATAATAATAATAATAATAATAATAATGATAATAATTATAATAATAATAATGATGATGATGATCACTCACTTTTTAGATTAATTCAAAATTCAAAATTTTTTTAATTTTTGCCAACTTAATACTCTAAATCTAGGTTTGATATTAAATAACCATTTAAGTTGAGTTTAGCCTACAAATGGCTTAAATTAGAAAAAATTAAATATCATAAAAAATTTTTAAATTATTTTTAGGGATTTAAATCTACAAAAAGTCAACCTTAATTTCCGCTCAATATTATTAAAGTAACTAATTTTTCTGCTGTGTATTTAAGATTTTAATATAGAAATTATATGTTGAATAAAAACTTTATGAAAAAGTTTCTTGTTTTTTTAAATTTATTTAAATTTTTTTTTGATAAGCAAAAAATCTATTAATTTCCTTTCGAAATTCTATACAATTTAGGTAATAAAACTACAAACAAAAAACTGATGATGCTTCAAAAATAAAAAAAAAACAAATGGAAAACACTCTACTTATAACAGAATCCCAAATATATCACGTTTCATTATTTTTTATATAAAGCTAAATTCGAACGCGTTTAAATTGTTTTCTTTTTTATTTTTTTATTCTAGTTCTATTTTATGAAACCAATTTTTTTTAAGGAGACGCCTGTTGTTTACTTAAATGTGAGTAAGAGCAAGTGCCAGGCACATGCTACTTTTACCTTTTTTTTAGGAATTTTTATTCCAAATAAAATTTATTTAAGAACAAGACAAAGAATAAGGTTTCATTTTGCAAGAAAAAGGTCTGGATTTTTTATTTGTTGTAATAAATTAAATATTCTGGTGAAAGTTAGTGTTTTTTTGTTTCTAATTATAATTTTAATACATATTCTTATTCAATTCTTTAATAAAAAATAGTTTAATTATTTTAATTAAAATTATTGTTTTTTAAATAATTTACAACCCAGAGAAAAATCGACCACATACTTATTGAAAATGATACCATTCAATGTCAGTAGTGAATCTGCCCTTTAAGTGTTCAAATTCAACACGACGTACTCAAATTGTTACCAATTGGCATCAAATTGACACCACTTCAGTAACGAATTATTAAGTTACATAGCGTTTTCTATATTTCTATCAGGAACCCGATACCCTAAATTGTCAATATGGATTTTGAATTAATTTAATATACTACAGTTAAACAGTATTTAAAAATATTTAACGGAGTTTAATACAATCAAACCTAAATTGAAAATTTGAATAATTTCAATCATTCATTCCTATTTATAAAAGAAACTGAAAGTGCCTGACTTTCTCATGTTATTTTTAATCCAATTCTATGAAACTAATTTGCATTTTAAATATAGTTTAATTTAAACAGCTGTTAACCAGTGACGCTTAAATTAATTATAGAATTCTTCAAAAGATTATTTATTTTACATAAACTGTTATTGTCGTAAATACTTAACTAAAAGAAGAAAGAAGAAGAAAAGATAGAAGAGAGATTTAAAGAGAAGAGAAGAGAGTATAAAGGTATAGTCAGACTGCTGAAATATTTGACGAAAAGAAGACGTAATCATTAAGTAATATAATTCTATCTATTTTTTTATAAAAAAAAAACTTTTCTCACTAGTATGAGTTAATTCTTAACTATTAACTTAAAACTAGCAAAACAAATGACTTAATTTAAATAGACTGGATATTTTAAGTCGCGATTAAGGAAATAGCAAAATATAATTCTTTGCTATTTTTGTATTTTATATTTTTGAACTGAGGGAAAAATGATGGTTCAAAATCCACTACAGTTGTGTTCACATTGCCAAATTATTTGAAAAGCAGGCAAAATTGCCAAAACACTGATATGTGTATTTCTTATATCTCTGACAGATCCATTTAAGGGATATAAATTTAGCACTATGCTGAAAAAATTATAATCTTAACTTTTATTTAAATATTTCTTGTTAGGGCATCGTCATTACCAAACATATAAAAATTAAATAAAATTATTCAAATTAACTGAAATTATGAACTTTGAGTCATTTAATTACACACGTAAAAATGACAATGTAGATGTGTTATACACCAATATTTAGAAATTTTGTCTTCTTTTATTTATAATACGAAAATCTTTTTTTGATTGATTTGAGATTTTGGGCATATTATTGATTTTTAATTATGCAATAATTTTTTTCAGTGTAGATTTTTAATGCTTAATTTGAAGCTATAGCTAATTTTTCAGGTTTTTTTTTCTCCAAAAATTTTCAAAAATTTCCAAAAATGGTATTTTTTACTTTTTTGCTATATCCTCCCAACCGATATCGGGGAGCAAAAATATCTATTACACAAAAATTAAAAACATATTAGAACATTTAATAAATAAAAAAATTTATTGATTCCAGCTTAGCAATTTGAGAATTTAGAGCCAAAATTGGAAATTTATGAAAAAATAGGCCTAGTTTGGGAGACCCTGGTCCAGACAGAAATAATTTTTTTTTTTAAATTCTTTTTTCGTTCACACTATTTTGTATTAAGTTATATTTCAGAAAAAATATAGATGTTACTTAAGAAATTTTCTATATAACTGAAAAAAGAATGTGACCACTTCTTGGTTAAAAAGCGGATAAAAATCGACACCGTTTTCAAAATTCAAATGCATATAACTTTTGATTCCGTAAAGACTTTTTCAAAATTTTTTCTTTACATGATTTTGTTATATTTCCAATAATATTTCCAAAAAATCGGGTGAAATTTGGATCTGCTATAGCGAAAAAGACTTCGCCAAGATACGTCAAAAAATCTTTGAAGCCCAATATCTCCTAATTCATATAATCTTTCAAACCGGTTTAGATGTAACAAATCAGGATCGTTTAAAATATTTTTCGTATCCGAAGTCTTCGACTTTAGGACCCTGTACGCCCACTCCCGTTATGTTTATATATAAAAACTTAAACTCTATTACAGTTCTACAAGCACTATGTGAAATCGGACACTCTTCATGGATGGGAGAAAAAAAGAAGCTAATAAGAGGTGTGTACTCATAACTATCAATTTGGATAGTAGCTTTTTAAATATTTGGTCCCATTTTTTTTGGGCTCTATATCAATAAATAAGTGTCTATTCCAAACTTAAAGATGATTAGCCAAATATCGGATCCATAATTCCATAAAAATCAGATTCGTAATTAGACTTCCCTAATAATCATCTTTTAAAATTTATTATTATTATTCTCATTTTTAATATGAAAACTGCTAATTTTATGTTTATTAAAATTTGTAAACGTTTTGACAATAACCGAGTTTCGAGCTAGGAATTTGATATAGGGAAGCGAAACTTGACATATAGTGCTGTGGGCCATTCAATTTTCAAAAATGTTGCTAAAGTGCATTTTTATGTTTCATTATCGGTATTGGAGTTATAGTGCGTTTTAAGTTTAATTTAATGTTTCAAAGTTTGTAATTGATAAATGCGTAAATCATTAGTTATAGATGTATAGTATACCCCTGCTTTTGAAAGCTTATTGTGGAAAAATCAATTCCAATTTCTAATATTTTCTCATTGAATTTTCCAAATTTTTTTTTCTTATTTGTCTTAAACAGAACTATTAAATTTTCCAATTTTTAACTAAAGTCTTTATCTACATTTTATTATGTTAGCAGCCAAATTTTCAACTCTTATTTAACTCCCCTTTTCAATATGATGTACCTGTTTGTGAGGGTTTTTTTTTAAACATATGATGCATGTTGAAAAATAAAATTTGCTTGAGTTGATTATGTAAAAATTTATATATAAAGTAACGTGATGTTTTACTGTAATTTTACTAAAACATTTTACATACAAGCAGACAGAAACACACCTATTGAAATTGCTATAAACCTTGCAGTTTTGAAGACAGTCCCCTTCTTAGGTTAATAATTTTACTAAGGATTTCATGTCACTATCCTCCAAAGATTTATATAAATACTTTGTTCTATTAGAATGTTGGAACTTTATAACTTACAAATGATCTGTCTGAAATAATAAACTAGTTACATTTTTAACTACATAGGGACAAAAATACATTCAGTTCCTCTTTTTACGGTATTAATTTTACTGTAGATTTGGCTCACTACACGCAGAGAAAAAACATGGTTATAGCATTATCACTACAACCATATTATGTTCTCATTATTAATTTTATTGAACTTTAATAACTTGTTCATGATAACAAGGATTTTGATTCAATTTTGTCATTTAATGTTTACACTCAATAAGAATTTTATTATGATTGACTGCAAAAATTATATGTTTTTAAATATTTTTACCAGAAACAAAATTTTATTAATATGAAACATATCATTACTTCTACAACCAATAAATATTTGCAGTCTTTTTCCTTCTACTTAAACCATATTCTGTTTTTAAACCATATTTTTATTATTATCATGCCTATAACAATAAAATGTTACAAATAAATATAATACTTATCCTTTTCACAAACTTAGTGAAAAACTTCAATACTTGTTTGTTTTTAAACATATTTTTTTAATATTTGTTTTCTTATTTTTTTTTTTTATTTTGTTTTCTAACTTCAATGTAATTCTCATTTAGTTTATATATGAATAAATATAAATAGACTACGTTTGGTTATACAATATAAGAATCTTGCATTTGAAAAACATATCCACATAAGGTAGTACAAATGAATAAACTAATAAACTAATATATAATTTTCCAATAAAAATTTTATAAAAGTAATAATAATTTTAATTAATATATGATAAGATGGAATAATAATATGACAAAATGAAATAATAATATTATAACATTGTACAACTATATGATAACATGAGGTAATAATATGATAAAATGGAATCATAATATAAAAATGTGGTATAATAATATAATAAGATTGTTCAATTAGGTATGTAAAATTATAATCATAACGTGAAAAAACAATCCATAAAATCGGATAAAATGGGACAAATATTACTTATAATAATTTCTATATTTTGCTGTGATCATATGTTTCAATCATAATATGTTGCTCTTAGATTATGGTCACTATAACTATATCTTTTCTCTGCATGTATCTATCAGAGATCTATATGATTAATTTGTTCAAGGAGAAAATTTATTGAAACTTTCTAGATTACAAAAGATCTGTCTGATATATTAAATTAGCTACATTTTTAACTACATGGGGACAAAAAAGTATGCAGTTATTTGAACATGTACTTTTATAAAGAGCAAATTAATTAAAATATCACAAGTGTACAAAGTTTTGGATAAAAGCAACCAATAACTGATTCTAATCTTCGAATCTACGCCCCTTTTCTCAAAAGTTCAAGTTATCATCGATATATTGATAAAAATTAATTTTTTAATTTTATTGAATAAAAAGTTATAAATTATATGTGAATAGTGGTCGATCTAAGTCTTTTTTATTGTCGAGTATCTGCTTCATGTTTTTTAATAAATTCTAACATTTCGAATATCAATAATATGAAATTGTTCGCCACGCGATCTCTTATGAGTTGTAATAACTGCACATCCAACATGCGAGAACTAAAAAACTAGAACCAATCTTAAAAAACGAATTTCATATTTGAATTCATCGTCCCAAATTACACCAAGATTAGTTCTCATCTACCCTGGTTCAAAATTGATCCTAATTTGTAAAGTTGTATATTTAGAGACAGATTGATTCTCTTTGATATTGCTTTGAAACTGTTATCAAACTATAAATTGTCTTTACTATAGAATATTCCCATTACAAAGGATACAAAAAGTATCTAATAAGCAAGACCTATGTAATTTCAAATAAATCCCTTCTATTTCACCTTCAAAACTGTAGGGTATATTTACAAACTAAAAAAATTTGTAAAAAAATATATCGTTACTGTAATTTTATTTGAAAAGCTGTTCGTGCCTAAACGCATGTGAGAAAATTTTATTAATAATTTATTATTTTTAATAATACAAATTTTGCCTTTTAAAAAAATGAAGAATGTAACGAAATGTAGTAAATTGAAAATAAAAAAAAAAAAAAAAAATAAAGAAAGTTTACATGAGTAAGTTGTATTTGTATTTAATAAGTAGCTTTTTTTTTAAAGGAAATTTTCGTGCTTTTTTCATTTGTTAACTAATGAATAGATGTGTAAAAAATTGCATGTTAATAAGGTATGCAAATATTCGGGTTTTCATATTAATCGGTTAATTCGAAAAATAATTATTCGAGTTAAAAGTTGTTCGATTAATGGCATATCATGCGATTAACCAGATAGTTTTAATAATACATGTAGAACATATAATTAACACTAATTATAATATTTATTCTATTAAAACAGTTATTTAGAAACATAATGTTGATCAAATTCTTTCACAAAGGATTCATCTTATCAGTTCTTTCGCTCATTTGTATGAAAAAATTAACTTTTTTTGACCTAGTACTACAAAATATTCTAAATCAGCTTTATTTAATAAATTAGTATTTTTAATGTAACTCTTTATTTTCTGTGTGAGAATGATTTTTTTTTGTCATTAAAGTCAAAATTAATATTAAAGTTTTTGCATACATTTTCTTGATGAAAATTAAAATTTTTATGACGTTATAACAATTTCTTATAGAATTTCAATTGTCACAAGTATAAGTATTTATGAAGTTGTACTATTATAATCTTTTCATGTCGCATTTTATTAAATATTCTATCCCAGCAAAAAAATAACATCCAAGAAAGTCAATATTCGGCAAATTCGGATAATTGGAAGATGTTCACTTTTTTAATACCTATTCCATGAGAAGGAAATCATTTGAATCTATCTCAATCTTTGGATGTTCCTTGTATTACTTCTTAAGCACTGTGTTTGCTGGAAGATAACAGACATTTTAAAAAATATGTAATTGACATAAATTTATCTTTAAAATAAAAATAAAAAAACTAAATTTATAACTCCCGAAAACTAAATTTCGGTTAATCGGTTATTCGACAGAAATTATTCGGTTTATTCGCTATTCGAAAATACACCATTTTAATTTATTCAGTTAATCGACCAAAAGTAATTGGATAACCGAATGACGATCAATCGATTTATATATATATATATATATATATATATATATATATATAATTTTCAATAGAAAATTTGTCAGGACCATTTTCGATATATTGATACATACAAATTGTAAAAAAGTTTAATAGCTAGTTAAACTTGTACATAAGTATAGTAATTATATTCATTACATTCTTTTGCATGTCTGTATTCCATCAACAATTCACTCCTTTGCTCGTCTGTAACTACATTATTTCACACAACTGCATCAACGTATTCACCTTAGCTACAAACCATCATATTTACATTATGATTATAAAGAATTAATAATTCTCATTCAATTTATTGAATTTTTTACATAAGTATTCTAAAGTTGAATGAAGTAGTTGCGATTCGAGCGATAGAAGAATTTGCCAAAAATCAAGACAGCTGATCTTACAATATAATCTGCCTTATTCCGTCTTTTTCGGTACTACAACTTCGGTCGTCAGTCCTGATACTACAACTTCGGTTGTCAGTTACGGCACTACAACTTCAGTTGTTAGTTTTGGCACAGCGACTTCAGTCGTCTGCTTAGCCACTGCGACTTCGGTCGTCCGTTTCGGCACTACAACTTCGGTTGTTAGTTTAGGCACCACAATTTTAGTTTTTAGTCTGTCACAGCGACTATGATTGTCTGTTTCGGCACTACAACTTCGGTTGTTATTTTTCAGTCGTCTGCGACTTCGGTCATCTGTTTCGGCACCACAACTTTGGTTGTTAATTTTGGCACAGCGACTTTGGTCGTCTGTTTCGGCACTGTGTTTCGGTCGTCTGTTTTGGCACTTTGACTTCGGTCGTCTGTTTCGGTACTACAACTTCGGTTGTTAGTTTCGGCACCGTGACTTCGGTCGTCAGTTATGGCACAGCGAATTGTATCGTCTGTTATTCTCTTTATATTAAGTCTGAATTTTGTAATCTAGTGTTAAGAAATAGTATTACTTAAATCAGTATTAATAACATTTCTCTAAGTATAATAAACGATCCGGCTTGCTGCATAATACCCGAGGGAACCTAATCTTCTACCCGGCACCTATCATTAATAAAATTCCAATTACCTGAGAAGTAACCGGCTGAATCCCTACGTATCATGGTGTTGTTTGTAATTTATCTAACACAAATGTAAAACACTGAATTATTAAATATAGATACACTATATATCTGACCCCCAGAAGGTTCGTAACTGAAATATCTCAGCCGACGATAAAACCACGTTACAGGTTTCACTCTTCTATCTATAAGGATATAGATTATGTGGGTAATAAATTTTTATCTACTAAGCTTCTAGTCGGCTCGAATTGAAATGTGTGGGAGAGTTTTAAAGGATGACCTAGGTTATAGGTTGTCAAAGTTGATTCAAAAAATCGTAACTTCTACGAATCAACTCCGATTTAAAAACTTTTGTAAAAAACTTGATGAGATGATGATACCTTATATGGTTAAAAAGATATTTGCGCTTGAATTAAGAAATTTTGATTTTTTGCTTGACTTTTTTTTGGTTACTCTCAAATAATTTTCGTAATATAGGAGTGTATAGTTTTTTTTAATAATATCCTAAGATTACATTTCAAAATATTGTGTTAAATTATCAAGTCAAGATTTTGTTTTTGATTCTGTAATTTTTTTTCTCAAAATTTAAGGAATAAAAAATGTTTGTGTGTACATATTTAAAATAGACAAGACTTCAAGAATGGATAATAAATAATTTTTTTTTGATAGAGAGTTGCACCATACGTTCAGCATTGGTGGAAAATGGTGAAATTTTTATTATATATTTATAATATATTAACGATCTTTTCGTGTACCAAAAATCATTTTTAAAGCTTTAACGGGGAACTTTTTAATCATATTCAAAACTAAACACTTTTCTTAGAAATAAAAAACTAAATTTTATTAAAATTTGCAGTTGTTTTTTAACTAAACTCCTTTAATTTTTAAGTAAAGAGAGAAATATAAACATAATATAAAAATAGAAATATTCACTGTACAACGGAATAACCCATTTATATATACCCTTGTTACCTATATATGGTGTAAAAATATATTTAATGCTTTAAACAAAATTAATAGTCCTGTAAACAATTTGCTTTTTTTTTTTTTTGTACATTTTTATGACTTTAATTGCTTTTGGTATTAAATTAGTTATATGTATATATTTTTTTTAGTTTAACTTCTTTTTGTTTGAAGACCTTAAAAAAAAGCTTAACAAAAATAATTTCCTTAATCTGTTGTACCAACATGCAAACCAAAATGCAACCGAGTAAAAGAAAGAGAGAAAAAATGAAAAAAAACCCCACCGCCTTAAGGTTAAAATAGTTGACATAGTTGTGGCAACAAAGTGTCCAACATGCATTTTAATAATATTTTTTTTCGTTCTAAATTTTTCTCTATTTTTTTTTTCAACAAGTTCTTTCTATATTTTTTGTTTTGCTCTGAGTCATTAATGGGGCGTAGGGTCAGTGATGCCAACTATTACCAACATAAACGCGTAGAAATATTTGAAAAAAGTGCTAAATTTAAAAAGACAACAGGTTTGTGGTACAATCAAGACAAGTTTTGTGCAAAAACGCAAAAATCGGCTAAAATTAAAATTTCTTTTTTAAAAGTAAAACAAACCTATAAGCAACATTTTTACCATTAATCAACCATATGAAATGTACATCTCAATATATTGATAGGTCCAAAATTGTTCAGTTCCTTCAACACTTTTCCACTCTAACGATTTTAATTGTTTAAAACAGTTTGTTTTTAAAAATAAAGTTTCTTTACGAATTGTTAAGATCTCCGGATAAATTTGAGAACTAGTCTTTTCGCAAATATAGATAGAACTTAGTACAAAAATTATCAAATAAAAAAAGAGCAAAAAGAGCTAAAAGAAAATTGTGAAAAGAGCTAAATTTGTGCGTTTTAGACTACTAAAAACGGACTAACTCTAGCCCGAAAAGGACTAAGTTGGCATCACTGCGTAGGGACTAGAAGCAAAGAAAAATTAAAATATCGAACTAATATAGTCACACTAAATTTATACGAACGAAGGAATTTATATGCCACAAAGAACAAGACTCACACTCTAGAGCAGCCGCAAAATAAAATTGTTTTATTATTTTATTTTTTAACTCATACACTTACTTAGCAGCCAAGTTAATACCACGAGTGGCAAAAAAAGAAAGAGAAATTGCAAATGCAAAAAGATTCATAGAAACAGTGCGTCTGGCAGGATTTTAATTAAAATAAAAAAAAACGTTGATAATAAACACACACACAGAAAAATAATTCTTTATAAAAAATACCGTTATTACTCATTCTTATGGACTCGCCAACAGTTCTGGTGTTTATTTACAAACCAGTGATTTTATTAAAAATTTGAATTCACCAATCATTATTAGACAGTTGTAATTAATTTATAATTATTTTAATTTTATTCTCTATTCTTGGAATAAGTAAAATGGCTCTGTATATTAAAAATAACAACTGTATACTAACTACGCTGTAGATAATTTGAGGACAGTAAAGTAAACAATTTGTTTTTTCTTACATTTATTACATTACATTCAACAATATTTAGTGTGGGTAAAATGACAAGGAATAAACTCTATAAAATTAAATGAGAGCCCGTCACTATAAACATACCAGCAGCATTTGTGTAACCTATTGCGAAATGTGGGGTCTTGTAATTACAGAGTTTTTGTTGTGCCGTTTATATTTGTTTTAAATGAAAATCCTTGAACTAAAATATAATGGCTTTTAATAGAAACAAACTTTACTAGATTAATATTTCCAATGAATTTAATAAAAAATAAAAATATTCAAATAAAAATAACAGCATCAACAACAATATGTTTTTAATAAAGTTTTTACTTTAATTGCGTTAAAAATTTAATTTAAAGAAAACAAACAAATAAATGTTAAGTAAATTAATTAAAACATTTATGTAAATTTCTTCTTATTTTAACACTTTCGACTAATTAACAACTATGCGTTTTACGTTGTTTAGGAGTTAATTAACAGCATAGGATCTTATGACTATTGTTGTTGTTTGTATTGAAATTAACTTTACTAAGGCCCTAAATAACCAACAGTCATGTGTGATATATCAATATATCGTAAATTTCTGTGAGTATTTACCCTACCCTACACCACCATAAGTGTTTGGGGTATTATGCGTTTCTGTTGATGTTTGTAACGCATAGAAAAAGTTATACAAAACCCAGCTTAAAGTATATCCACAATCACTTTCTAAATCGATTTAACGATGTCCGTCCGTCCGTCTAGCTGGACGGCTGGCTGTCCATGTAAACTTTGTGCACAAAGTACGGGTCACAATTTTAAAGATAATTTAATGAAATTTGGCACGTGGGACTTTTATGATACAAAGAGGAAGCGTATTGAAATTGGTTGTGGTCGGTCCATTATTTCACCTAGTCCCCATCAAATGTCCACCGGTAATAGAAGTTAAATATTTAAAAATGCCCTAAAATTATTGAAATTCGGTACAAAGAAGTTCTGTACAAGTATCAATCTTTGTACTAAATTTTATAAAGATTGGTCCACAATTGACAATAGCCTCTACCCCTCTTCTGAAAATCACTTTAACGTGCATAAATCCCATACGAATATCAGTCTCAAGTTAATATGCGAAACAAATAAGTCATGTAAGTCATGTAAGAAACAAATAAGTCATGTAAGTAGAAACAACATTGCCATTATTTTATGAAAATC
This sequence comes from Protocalliphora azurea, assembly GCA_932274085.1. NCBI lineage: Eukaryota > Metazoa > Arthropoda > Insecta > Diptera > Calliphoridae > Protocalliphora > Protocalliphora azurea. The sequence continues at coordinate 143,177,496 of OW026523.1, read as the reverse complement.
GGTCAATAATTTACCATAGTTCCCATATAAACCCACTTCCAGGAATCATCCTAAAGTGCATAAAATAACCTAGATGTTAGTATCAACGCATTATTCTGTATTTGTATATTTTATTTTACATTTAGTAAAATTGCCTACAGGTGTAATATAAGTCACCTTTTCGAATTTTTATGCTCTTACACAATAGTGTAGGGTATCATATAGTCGGTCTTGACTGACTATATCTTTCTTTCTCGCTTTTTTTATTGAAAATCATACAAAACGCTTTATTATTAGCTGAGTTTTTAAAAAGTTTCTATAGCATTTTTTCCAATAACAAAATACTTAAATTAAGCTAAAAAATTGTATTAAAATTGTATTTAAATTAATTTGATATATACTTAAATTCATGAATTAGCTAGGCTTTTGACTGTTAAATTATTTATTTATTTAGATTATTTATTTATGCTGAAATTAAAGGATATGTGTGATATCCCGTTCGAAGATTTCGCTAACATTTCTATGATAAAACATTCGAGAACGACTATCGTTCTCCCGATTCGAATATGAGCTCGTTGAGCTCAGCCCTCGCCCACTTCGTGGCAACAAATTTTTCGATCTCGAAGATTCGCCTATTGTATTAATAGTGAACCTTTAGCGATATTAATAGCGAAACGTAAATATATTCGTTAGTGATTCGTTTTCGATATCAAAAATGATAAAAATTATTCGATATTGATTGGCAACAGTTCGAAAATGATAGTTTTATAGTTTGTTTTATTCCCATTTTGTTTCCAATTTAAAAGTAAAAGTTGATTTAATTTTTAAAGTTATAATTTATTTCAAACTTAACACAATAAACAAATATTAAAAAAAAAGTATAATTTTTGACATAAATTACATATCAAAAATAATAATTCATATAATTAATGAACAATAAAACTAATAAAGTCATTTACGTAAGAATGTTAATATTTGAAACATTTGTCCAAATTTCAACATCACCCAAATGATTCACCAATATTTTTTCTCTCAATATTATCAAATTTTTTGTTCTTCAAATCAACATTATTTGGTGCGAAATTGTCTGAATTAAGCTGCAAGAAAATATATCAGATATTTTGATAAAAATGCTATTTTGCAAATAAATTTAGACAAATAGCGATACTTAGCTTTTTTTTTCTAAAATTGTATTATATTATTTTCTATTGAAAATTGTTGAAAATTTAACTAACATCTTAAATTTTAAAGCGTGAGCGTTACGAACTATTACCCAAGAATGATACTATTTGATAAGCGATTAAGAATGTTTTATGTCAGAGGTACCTAACTTTGAGCCCCCTTAGCTCCGCCCCTGAGAGGTTAGTTGTGCCCCCCTTCCAAACTTGACATTGTAAACTCCTCCGCTACGCCTATACCAAATTTCATGAAAATCCAACCAGCCGATCAGAAGTTACAGATTTATTTCCAAAAAATTTCGATTCTGCTCCACTGTGCAATGCTACGAGCATTTATGTTTAATATAATTCTTGATATTTTCTTGTACATACTTGTTTCGAAAATTCTTCGGGGAAAATTCACGTGGAATATTAATATATCGAAAATCTTTCCACGAATTTTGCTATTAAAAACTACAAAAATTGATCCATTAATAGCAGAGTTATGGGCGAAAAAACCGCCATATTCATAGAAAAAACCAGGAAGAAAGGGAATCATATGGTCGGTCAAGGCCAACCATATGATATGGGTTATCATTGTGCACGCCCATCAAAATTCGTGTATGGATCTTATATTAGACATGTGGTCAATTGTGGACTGATACTTTTACTAAGTGTAAAATAAAATATACGAATATGGAATATTACGTTAATACTAACATTTAGATGAATTTATGCACTTTAGGGTGATTCCCGAAATTGGGCTTATATAGGAGCTATGGTAAATTATGGAGCGATTCTCATAAAGTTTATCACTATGATTTCTCCTTATATAAAACTTATTTGCCTCGAATATAAACCCGATACTATCATGTGTATGAGATTTATGCAAGTTAAAGTGATTTTCGGAAGAGGGTTTTATATGGGAGCTATGGTCAATTATGGGCCGATCTTTATTAAATTTGGCACAAAGGTTGATACTTGTACAAAACTTGCTTGTACCGAATTTCCTTATAATATTACTATATTTAAGGCATTTATGATCATTATACCCCTATTTCGGGAGGACATTTGTATGGGGGCTAGGTGAAATAATGGACCGATCATAACCAATTTCAATAGGCTTGGTCCTTGTGTCATGAAAGTCCTACGTGCCAAATTTCATTAAATTATCTTCAAAATTGCGACGAAAAATTTAACATGGACAGCCAGCCACCTGTGGTGGTGTGGGGTATAATTATTGACACTTTTGAAAATACAAATTTTCAAAATCTTTTAAAGATCTTTTGAAATTCTTCGCAGCTTCTTTTTCAGTATCTTTAACAATAAATGTTTCTATTAAAAATATTATGATTAAATTGAAAGAAAATAATTTAAAATATATTTAGTTTAAATTAATTTCATAAGTAATTAAATCATGAACCAGCTAAAGCTGTTTTATGGAACATATTGATGTTATCTGATGCCTTTACGAAGGCATATGAATATATCGCAAATTCTTGTGAGAATCATCGAAATCGTTCCTTTAATGGCTAAGTTTTGGGAAAATAAGTCGCTTTGTCTTTAGAAAACTCATTTGGAACTTTTGAAGCTACAAACCTTGTTCTTTCACAGTTCTATTAGAATTTTCTTTGGCATTTATTTTATGATAGCTTATAAATAAACCTGCCAATGCCAGGAAAAATAAAAATATGCACAAACACAAAAATCCGAAAATCTTTTAACAAAATATATGAACGACAATTTTTACGCTTTTCCTCTCTTTATTTGAGGTTAGAAGATTTGAAAACGTTAGAATTTGGTGGGATAATATTGCTTAAAGCAGGGGTTCTCACGAGATCTTGCTTCGCGATCCCCTTTTGACCCACTAAAACTTCGAATAGTTTAAAAATTGTATAAAATGTTATCGATAGTTTTATCAAATTAAAATGAACTATTTATCTTTTTAATTAATTGTTTTCTCTGCCAGATTCGAAAGTTTTCTTTATATTGCGTCATTGGTCAGAATAACTTTCTTTATTTGATCATTGTTGCCTTAATCAAGTATAATATTTTCAATTGAAGCGAAGCACGGGTATCTTCATTGGTTTTTCTTGCAGCTAGAACAAGTTGATTCTTAAAAGAACTCTTTTTTAAATGAGTTCTTAATTTTTGTCTATAATTAAAAAAAAGATGTCCTTCCATTTTTAAATAGTTTCATGCTTTCATTGGAATTTTTATTTAAAATTCAAATAATATTTACATTAAAAAATTATGTGTTCTCTCTCTTCGCGATCCCCACGAATGTCCTTACGGACCCCTTGTTGTTCGCGGACCCTCATTTGAAAACCGTTGGCTTAAAATGCTAAATTAACAATCTTTTTAAAACCGAAAAATAATAATAATAATTGGCTTAATTGCGCTCTCTGATCGAAATACAAAATCAGAAAATAAATAAGAAGTAAATAAATCCGAGTTTCGCCGTTCCCTGGTAGAAATTTGAAAATCTGATTCCGTTAGAATTTGTGGAACGAATAGTTTTGTAAGTAAGTCGAATTTTAATTTTCTACGTCGCTTTCTGGTAGCTTCAGAAGGCACTGGAAAGATAAATTATGCTTAGGAAACTATGTATAAAATCCGCGTATCTCTGCTCTCTGATAAAAATTTCAAAATTTGTCTCCGTTAGGATTTTTAGAACGAATAGTTTTATAAGTAAGTCGAATTTTTATTTTTTACGTTATCTGATATCTATACATATAGATATTCATGGAAATATCGATCATATTTGTGGACAAAGTGACACCATACAGTCTCAATATATAATCAAAATTATACTTTAAAATCAATTTTTATATTGGTCATATACAAATTGGTTTTTGTCGGAAATTATGATTGATCACGGACTTTCACACTTTTGGCTTTATTTGCTTTGGTTTAACTTTAAAATCGTTTTTTATGTTATGATATAAGAAATTTTTCTTGGAAAAAATATGTGATAACAGATTTTCATCCTTTTGGCTCTATCAGCTCAGGTTTAGCTATCAAATCGATTTTTATATTGGTTGTGTAAAAATCGATTTTTGTTGGAAAATATATGTGTTAACAGATTTTTGTTCTTTTAGCTCTATTTGTTCTGGTTTAGCCATAAGATCGGTTCTTAAATTTTTTTTGTAAAAATAATTTTTTTGTTGAAAATATATATATGTGATCACAGATTTTCGTTCCTCTAGCTCTATCTACTCTGGTTTAGATGAAATCAATAAAAAATATTTTTCATATTAAAATCTATTTTTGGTGGATCACAGTGATCACATATTTCCGTACTTTTCGATATATCTGCTTTGTTTTACCTATAAAAATGATTTTATTATTTCTCATGTAAAAATATATTTTTGGTGGGAACTATGACTAATCAAAGATTTACGTTCTTTGGCTCTATCTGGTCTGGATTTGCTATAAAATCGATTTAAATATTTTTAATATAAAAAAAAAAACAATTTTTGTTGCGATATATGAGTGATCACAGACTTTCATCCCTTTGGCTCAATCTGCTCTGCTTTAGTTAAAATCAATCAAAAATGTTTTGCATATCAAAATCTATTTTTGGTGGATCATAGTGATCTACTCTGGTTTAGCTATAAAATAAATTTTTTATTTCTCATGCTTTCTGTAATTAAATTTCTAATTAAACTACTTTAATGACACATTTATCTCATATTTCAAACCCTTTTGTGTTAAAAGAAATTCCTCATAAAACTCATATTAACACAAAATTAATTTGTTAACCAAATTATTCTAAAAGTATGCTTTTAAATATGATCTTTATAGTCAGCCCTTAATTATGCTACTAAACACATTAAATGTACTTTGTTTTTAATTACAAAATAATTTTAATTTCTCCAAAAAAAGGATATGTTGGTTTCAAATAAAAATTCTTTAATTTTATTACGGCCAGAAATCGTCCATAGTTTCAGCTTTATAGCCTTTTATTTGTTAAGTTACATATTTAAGCTTTTTAGGCAGGTTTTTTTTTATACAAAGGTGTAAATGAGTGTAAGTATTTTTATGTTTACTTGAGCTATTAATGGAAAAAACATCCCTTTAAGTATGCTACATTTTCTTGTGTGTATGTGTTTTTTTGTGTATTTCCGCCTCAAGTATCACTGTCTGGTGTTTTTTTTTGAAGCTAAAAAGTCAGATAAGTCATGTGACCTTTTATTTTGCACTTTATTTATTTTATATATTTTTATACATTATGTTTGGTGATGTTGTTGTTGTTTCTGGTGGGGTTCTCTTTTCAAACCCCTTAAAAAAAGCAGCAAAAGCCAACAGAAACCACCTTCATCACATTAATTTATGCTTACACACACTTGTGTGATTATTCCCTGTTTGCAAAATAAAACTAAAAAATACATTAACATAAACATATACATACGTACATACATACATACAGACATACATAGATACATACATACATACATATGCAAGGATATATGATATTCTGGTATGTAGAGATGTATTAAGTATTTGTTTTATTTTTACATATGTGCAGTCGTTTGTAGGTACGAATATGTGTGGGCTTATATGAAATGTATTGCGTGTATGTGTGTGTGGCAGTGTATTCTTTTATTAAGACTGCGTGCATATTTGTTTAATGCTTTTGCTGTTGATTATGATGACGATAACGATGATAAGTTTGACGACAAAGACGCTAACGTTAAGATATCGCCGTTGGTTTTTTGTTGTACCTACATAGTTGTTAATGATGAGGCATGGCAACAATGGCGGACACCTTCTTTATAATCACTCATTCACTCTCTCTTAAGAATACACACAAACGGTCTCCTAAATCCCTTCAGTTGTGTTTGATAGTCAAAACTCTTCACAAATGTCTGTCTCTAGTTTTTGTGAGCTTTAAGATTTAGGTGTTCTCGTTACTGCAAGAATAGACAATTAGCTACTTAAATGTTGCTAAGTAATTTATAATATAGTCAGTTTAATATTTTGAATCGACTACTAGAATAGTTTTTTTTTTAATATATGCTGGTGTAATTATATTTCTTATAATAAAAATCTGTTAGAATACCTGGTTTTTAGTTTATATACAATCTCCAGAACTACTGGGATATTTGTTTGTTATGCGACAAATTTGTTGTTACATATTTTTTTATTGTTTCTTATTTTTTTCTTTTCCTTCCTCTTTTATCTCTCTTTACCGTCAACACACCTACCACTATGTGACTTATGTTTTATTTTTTTCCTTCCATCCCCGTGAGTATAAATGTTGTTGCATGTTTTTCATTTTTAAACTCTTTGATATAACGGTAATTCTCCCCTTTTTTAATGGAGTAACCAACCACCAATCAGTGTTGCTACGGCAAAACATTTGTTGTAACCTAAATTTTGAAAAAAAATATCCAAATTAGAAATAAAATAACCGAAATTAAAAATGTTGATGTTATTTATCTAAAAGTTGATATATATTTTTTTGAGTTATGACGTTAATAAAGTAAAGTACAAAATATGCATTTAGTTCTACTTTTGAAGTGGTAAAAATGTTCTTTTTTGGAAGCATTTTTTCTTTTTGTCCAAAAGATTTAAAGTTAACGATATTTAATTGGGATTTTTTGTGAAAAGATTATATCTTCAATCGATATTGTTCATGTACCCCAAACCAAACTATCTAATAATTGTTTGTTTGTCGGAACAAAACTGAGTTTGTGGAGTGTAATTAGACAATGGAATGCGTATTTTCTGTTCCGCAACACAATTCATTAGCATTTTTGATGTCTTCAAAAATGTGTTTTGTTCGTTTTTATCGATATTTTATCACAAATTTGTTTTCAAGTTTATTTTATTCTTTGCAAATATATAAGAGATTTACAGAGTAATCTAAATAGTACCTTCGAAAAAGTACTTTCAGAAAAACTAAATTTTGGTTTAATAAAGAAATAATCAAAATGGAAAAAATGTCACCATCTCCACATTGGAAAATAAAATAAACAGTTTTGATTAAAAAAAACCAAAACGGCAACACTGCCACCAATATTTTTTCCCCTCTGCCTTTCTTTAGTTTATAGTTTTTTCTTTTAGTACTCGTATTAATGCTGAGTTGTTTAATTTGTGGTTGTTGTTGCAAATTTATTCTGTTTTCTCCAGCTAAACTAACTAACGTTTCAGGCAGCTATATGTGTAATAAAGAATGAATGACTTAAATGCAGGAAAAAGGCGTTGATGTTTAATTTATTATAATATTATGGTTTATTATGTTGTTTTAGTGTGTGTATGCAGTTATTTTCCCAACAAATTTCATAATTTGTTTGTTTTGTATATATATATATTTAATAGTATAGTTTTAGGATTTATACATGTGTTTGTGTGTGTGTGTGTGTGTATGAGTTTTATTTAAATCAATGTGATTTTAATAGGTGACATGTACGAAGTTGGTCAACATTTTGTTGTAATTATAATTAAATGCATGAATAGAAGTGAGCAAAGAGATTTGTAAGCTTTAATTAAATAATTCAAATTAGGGAATTGTTAACAAATTAAAGCATACTTTTAGGGAAAAGAATATATAATTATCCAAGTCGTTATTGTAGGGGTTCTCAAAAGATCTTGCTTCGAGATCCCCTTTTGACATTGTAATGAAAGCGCGACCCATTACAACTTTAACTAGTTTAAAAAATTTTCTGAAATGTTATGAAGATGAGACGTATTTTTTAATAAAATGGGCATTTTATAAAACTAAGTAGACAATGCTGAATTTAATGGTGTTATTAACTTTCAAAAGTTAGCGCTCGTTTTTGAGATTCTATTGAAGTGAAATATCATGAATTCTTATCATCAAATACATTAAACTTGTAAAAAATATTACTACAATTCCATATGTAAGCTAACTAGAGTTTTCAAATAAAAAATATAAAAAGCAATAAAATTCTGGCTAAAATTGATTTAAATTATAATTGGAGTATATATTCAATCAATTTGTTATTTAGTTTACATAAATAATTTCCCTTCTATTTCTAATTATCTATTATTTGTGTGATAATTAAATCGGCTACCACTATTGAATTCAGCATACTCGAATTAGCTTTACCAGGGGTGTTGCTAGCTTGTTAAAATTTGCGACTAGAAAATTGTAGTTCTCTGCGTCCACAGATATCGATTCCTTTTTTTTGACGAACAATGGAGTGCAAAAGATAGTCTCACATAAAAATGTATGTTGATGGACATTGTTCTAATAGCTTTCAGCCTTCGGAGCCAACAAGCGGATAAACTTTGTCATATTTCAAATAAAATGCTTTGAAATCTGTTGATTCAGATTTAAATTTAAACACACGAAATACATTTTAACTCTTTTTTTTATTTATACTGAAAGAATTTTTCCCTCTTTAAATTGTTTACCAAGTCATTTAAGCAAATTTTCTTTTTATAGGCCTCAAACTTCTTAGTGCAATAAAAGTTTCGGGTATTCAACATTTAGAGGTCGCACTAGTCGAGCAAATTTTAACAATCTTATTCCTCAGGATGTCATTCTATAATTGAAATTCGGAAAAGACATTGAAACGACAAGTTCTTGACATAATACATTTATCAAAAATAAAAGTAGGATTTCATGTGAAAAATCTATAGTTTCAACAAATTAAAATGAACTGTTTATCTTTTTAATTAATTGTTTTCCCAGCCACAACGGAAAGTTTTCTTTATATTGTGACATTGGACAGAATAACTTTCTTCATCAATTATAACAGTTTTAATCGAAGCAAAGCACGGGTTCCTTCATTGGTTTTTCTCGCAGTTAGTACTAGTTGAAGAAAAAAAAAAAAAAAAAGAATTCACTTAGGAAAAAAGTATCTTAATTTATGTCTTTACTTTGGGGATGTTTTGTATAAAAATGTCTTTCCATTTCGAAATAGTTTCAAGCTTTCTTTAGAATTTTTATGTAAAATTCAAATTATGTTCAAGTATATTTTTCAGGATTTCTTCACAAATGTCCTTACGGACCCCCATTTGAGAACCGTTTATTATTGTATATCGTAAAAATGTTTAAATAAATTTGTTTTTGCTTTGAAAAATTTAATTTGAAAAATATTTACGGCAAAAAATAATACAACGATACAACAGAAATTGAATAAAAATTAAGGTTTAGCCATAATTGTAGTTTAAAGGGAAATATGAGTGATCACAAATTTTCTTCCTTTTGGCTCTATCTGGTTCTGGCTTAGCTATAAAATCAATTTTTATTTATTTAATTTTTTTTTTTCATATAAAAATCAGTTTTTGGTAGGAAATATGAGTGATTACAGATTTTTCTGCTTTTAATTTTATTTGCTCTAGTTTAGCTATAAAATCGATTTTATTTTTTTTTCATATAAATTTGATTTTTGTTAGAAAATACCAATGATCACAAATTTTCGGCTTTTTGCCATTTTTTATATGAAAAATAATAAAAAGAAATTTTTATAGTTTTCATATAAAAGTTAATTTTTTATGGAATTTGGTGAGTGATCACAGATTTCAGCCCTTTTAGTGATCACGGATTTTCATCCTTTTGACACTATCTGCTCTAGTTTGGCTATAAAATTAATTTTTATATTTTCCATGAAAAAAAAAACGTTTTAATTTTTTTGATTGGAAATATAAGTGATATAAAAATGTCATCCTTTTGGTTCTATATGCTCTGGTTTAGCTTTAAAATAGGTTTTTATGTTTTTCATATAGAAACCGATTTTTGGAGGAGAATATGAATGATCACAAATTTTCGTACTTTTGATTGATACTTCATTATATAAAGCTGATTATATTCATTTATATAAAATTTTGTTTATATTTTGGCTAAAAGTCCATGTTTTCCCTTCAATTTAGACTATGCTCATTAAAATAATTACAAACCAGCCTAAATATGGGCTACACTTTTTTTAAATTAAATATTTCAATTAGAAACCAATTCAACTTAAACTCAGGTACATATCCTTAAATACTCTCCCTCTCTTTCTTTTATATGTACACACGCAAAACAAAATCATAACAAAAGAGTCAAAAAATTCATGTAATAATATTTTCTACAAATGTTTCGGATTTCATTGTATCTTTAGTTTTTTGAAAGCTATTAACAAATTTTAAATGATCAAAATTGTTTACGATTGTTACGGTTTTGAATTACTTAAAAAGCAAATACATACAAAAATAAAAAATAAACAAACATTTACATGTGAACATATAATAGTTAAAAGTCTGGAGAGAGAATAAGAGTTTTATATAAAGCTTTATTTTTAATAATTATAATTAAATGTATGTAAATGTATGTGTTCTATACATGAAAACAAATCTCAATAGCTGTTTAAAATATGTATAAAAACAAGTAATAGTATATGTATGTGTGTATGTATGTATGTGTACAGTAAAGTTAAACACATATATTAGACTCTTGTGTATTGTGGTTTAAAGATAATAATACATACATAAAAATAAACAACAACAATAGCAACATAAAGCCTTTATGTATTAAAATATAAAAAGTTTTTATTTTACAATTATTTTGGGAAAATCCTTATGTGTCTGAGTTTTCCTCTTAACACTCAAGTACAATACAAATATACATTAAAACATAAAAACATTTAAAAACCTACAAAAGTTAAGTTAATAGCGTTGTAGGGATGTGTAAATAAAATATAAAAAATATGTCTATATTATTGTTTAAAATATGAATATTTTGTTTACTTTTTTTCGTATAAAACAAAAACAAACAGACATTAAGCCTACATATATAATTGAGAGGTTTAAATAAAGAAAACAAGTTATGTTTTAAAATTCCCTTTTTTTTATTAAATAAATTTACAAATCAGCTATGCGTGTGTTATAGCTTTTTCAGCTCATATTTTTAAATATCAGTCATTAAATACATAAAATTTTCTTAAAAGGGATTTATCAGTTTTAATATGCCAACATTAATTTAACAAAACTTCAACATTTTTATGGTGATATTTTAATGTCTATAGGAAATAAAAAAAGACTAACAACACATACACGCAATGTGGTCGGTCTGTCATTTACAAACACACATACAGATTGCATGATATCAATGTTCATTTCCTGTTTAAATACCTAAAAATTATATTTTAACATAAAAAATATTAATCAGAACACAGCAACTACAACCTTTAGAATTAAGTTATATATTTTTTTGTAAAAAACTAGGAACTATTTTTTAATGTTTTAGTAAGAAAGATTTTTAGGTTTTTTTAAGAAAGCCTAAAATTATGCTATACATTTTTAGGTAATTAACAGTATTTTTTGTCATTTTTAAAATACAAATAAAATAGTTATTTTGAGGTAATATTTTAACATTTATATAATTACAGCATTTAAAATTTTTTCTAGCATGCTATAAAAATGTTCTAAATGTGAAAAATTATATAAAAGACATAAACATTAAAGTTTTATTAATAATTATTAATTTAAACAATATTTATGAAATTTTGTTGATATCTTTCGTTGAAGATTTTTTCTAGCATGCTATAAAATTTCGAAGTTTTCAAAAATCCAAATTTATAAAAATTTTACACGAAAAAGTATTAATAAAAAATCATTTAATTTTGTTGTTTTAGCAATTTTAATTTTTTTTTGTAGCATGCTATAAAAAATTAAATATTTTAAAAATTTACAAAAATACAATTTTTGCTGTTGAAAATTCAAGAAAAGTTATTATATTTTGTTGATTTGATTTTAAAAATTTACAGCAATTTCATTAAAATACAATTTTTGGTATTAAAAATAGTTAATTTAAAGAAAAACTGATTTTGTGGATTTAACATATTTAAAATTTTCTCTAGCATGCGATAAAAAAGAAGATATTTTCCAATTTTACAGAAAATTCGTAAAAACTCAATTTTTAGTTTAAAATTATTTATTAAAGAAAAATTATAAATTTTTTTTGATTTTTTGAGATTTTCTGTAGCATAATTTTTAAAAATTATTATTTTTTTATAATTATTAATTATTTTGAAGAATTTTTATGAAATTGTCTTTATATCTTTCATTGAAAATTTTTTCTAGTATGCCATAAAAAAAGAAAATATTTTTAAATTTTATAGCAAATTCATATCACAATTTTTAGTGAAAAAAATAAAGAGACAATTTTATATTTTGTTCATTTAATATATTATATTTATGATTTTTTCCAGCATACTATAAAAAAGAAAATATTTCCGAATTTTATACAGAAAGATATAATAATATAATATAGTATATATAATAATAAAAATATATATAATTAGTATTGAAATTAGTTATTTTAAGAAAAAACTGTAACATTTCGCTATATAGAATTATATATAGAATTTATTTAGAAAATATTTTAAAATTATATATTAAATCATAAAAGCACAGTTTTTAATATTAAAAATTGTTAACTTAAAGAAAAATTATAAAATAAAAGAATTTTCTATAGTATGCTATAATAAAGGAAATATTTTAGTTTTTACAGCAAATTCATAAAAGCATAAATATTCGTAATATTAAAAATAATTCATTTTAAGAAAATTTATGCAATTTTGTTGATTTAACATATTTAAAATTTTCTGTAGCATGTTATAAAAAAGAAAATATTTTAAAATTTTACAGAAAATTCATAGAAGTAATATTTTTAGTATTAAAAAAGTCAATTTAAAGAAAAATCATAAAATTTAGTTGATTTAGCAATTTAAAGATTGTTTATATCATGGTATAAAAAAAATATTTTTGAAATTCCCAGAAAATTCATAAAAATTCAATTTTTAGTATTAAAAATAGTTAATTTAAAGAAAATTATAAAATTTTGTTGACATAACATTTTATAAAAAAAAAAAAAAATAATATTTTAAAATTTTATACTAAAACTTTAAAAATATAATTTTTGGTATAACTAATAGTTCATTTTAATTTTATATATATATATATATATATATATATATATATATATATATATATATATATATATATATTGTTTTTTATTTTAAATTTTGAGGTTTTTGTTAGGAATACAATTTTTTAGTGTCAAAAGTGGTTACTTTAAGGAAATATTTAAACTTTTTTTTAATTAAAGAATTTCTAATTTTTTTTAGCATGCTATAAAAATTTCTAAAATATCAAATATTATATAAAATTCATACCAATTAAAAAAAATTTTAATAATTATTAATTTATTTAAAGAATTTTTATGAAATTTTGTTGATAAGATTTTTTAGCATGCTATATAAATTTCAAAAATCTCTAAAAAATTATGTATATATATATATAAATATTTTTTTTTATATAGTCCAATAGTTTAAACTAAATGTACTAAATCTTATTTATTATTCTTTTGTATTTATTCTATTTAAAATTTTATCTTTTCATTAATATGCGAAGTAATACAAATAAAACCATATTTTTTATGTACTATATATTCATATTTGGTTATATATGATTAAATAAGCTTATTTCGGGCTTAAAGTTTTATTAAAAAATGTATTTTATTATTATTATTATTATTATTTGTTTTAATTCCTTAAATTAAGCAAAATATTTTTTTTTTTTTTTTTTGTTTTAGTCTAAAAGTATACAATGTATATGTCATGCTATTATTTGTTAGTGTATGTGCTTTTTTTTGTTTTATTTAAGTTTCAAAATACCAAAGATTAGAAAGCTTTAGTTTTTCTTTCTGGAAATTATTATTACACATTAACAAGAACGAAAGTCATTTAGACGAACAAAAGAAATTCGAAAATACTGGCTGGGGTTTTTATATCATTACTATGGCTTTTTTTAGATTTAGAAATTAAAATAGAAAAAAAGTTTCTTTTGCTATAAAAAACGAGACAAATAGACAGACAAAGTCAATTTCAAAATCAAGGTCAGATAAAGTTAAGTTTTTTCTAAAAGAGTGGGATAATTAAGTTAAATAAAATTGTTTAGAGAAGATACAAGGCATAGATTAATAAGTAGATATTTATGTGAGAGAAAAAACCTGATACAATTGTCAAAAACCTAATTCATGCAACAACAAAATACATGCAGTTACATATAATTTGTTTTTGTGTTTTGAAATAATTAGAATTTTTTTTTTAAATTTAATTCGAACTGCCCCTCACATAAACTTCTATTCTGTATTCTATGACACAAAAATTTTCTTTAATAAAATTTTTAATATAATTGTATATTAAAATAATTTTGCTTTCATTTTTTAAATTTTTAAACATTATTCAAGTTATTAATTAATTAATTAATTTTTCTTTTTATCTTTGCAGGTAAGCATTTTTGATGATTAAAAAATTAATTGAAATGATGATTAAATTATTCAACATATCTGTAAGTATAAATTTTATAATTGTAAAAAAATCAAAATTTATACAGTACATTTTAATTTAATAATAATTTAAAAAATAACCAAAAACTATACTTTATTACTACAAATTTAAAGTAACCTGAAAGTAGGCTTTAATAAATATATAAATAAATCTTGATTTGCAATAGTTCTCTTCCAAAAATTTATTTTAATTTTTCAAAGCCAATTTATTTTTTCTATTTTAAGTTGAATAAATTATTCTAAATGAAACTTTCAATTTCACCTTCTTATTTTCTTCAATTCAAATTTATATTGCCTGCATTTAGGCAAACTATTAAATTACACTTTCTTTCCTGCTTATTTCTCTCTCTATATTTATCTTATATTTCTAAAAAAAGTAAATGTGTTTTACATAGTTATTTGTTTTTTAACTTTTGCCCGAAAGACAAGACAAATCGTTTAATCAATTGCTTTCTTTATTCTTTTATTTTTGAAATAAAAGAATAGAGTTAATGCAAAAAAAACTGTAACCCAGTTTTTTTTTTTGTTTTTTCTATTCTCTATTGTTTTTAACTTGACAAACAAATTTTGTGTAAAACGAAGTAAAAAGTTTAAAGTTTTTTTTTTATATTAAATAAACTTTTTCTACAATTCCTTGAAACTCACTCACGCTGTATAACAAACAGAATGGAATCAAACGATTTTCCTTTTTATATTAAGGATTTTCTTTGTTTTCTTTTGTTTCTTTAAAAAGGAAATTTAACAGAGTAAAGAAGGAAAAATAGAGAATAAGCAAATACGAGTTGTGGTCAAAAGAAAAAGTGCATAAGAGAATATAGAAAATGAAAAAGTTTTTTTTTATTATTTTTTTAGCAAACGTCAAAGGATTTAACAGGAAACACAAACAGAAAGAACTGTCATTATGTAATTTTGAAATGGTTTTGTTTAACTTTTTGTAGTGCAAAACATTTATAAACCCACTTTTTAATATAATAAAACTTAACAAACATTTTAAATGGTTTTTATTGATATTTGTTTGTACTTTATAAACAAATTTAGGAACATTTAAATTTCTATAAAAAACTAAAAATAGGAAAAATATTCTAAAGCGTTTGTTAACTTTTCATATTTGGAATCGCGTGGTGATTACGATTTGAAATCTCATAAGAGGTGTGCTGCGGTTAACAATCACAAGAGGTTAGATGATTTCAACCAAAGTGATTATAAAAAAGTGATGTTATCTATTTTGCTTAAATAAGTTTTCAAGAAACAAATAATATGGCGTACAAATAAAATTTAACATGTTTCGTTTCAATTTGGATAGAAACTAGTAATATTTTCAAACAATTTAAAGTAAAAGTAAAGCGTGATCCATTTCGAGGTTCCCTACTTTTTTAAAGAAAAAAACACAGAAAATTCATATATAATATGGAATGTTTATTATCATTTGAAAGAACATTCTTTGGCATTTATTTTTTGAAGATTATGTCTATCAAATGTTGGACGTTACTACGTCACAGATGGTCCATCCGTTGAGTCCAATTTTCAATGACTCGTTCGATCATTTCGACTGGTAACTGGCGAATGACACGCGTGATGTTTTCCTGCAAGGTCTGAATCGAAGCGGGTTTGTCCGCATAAACTTTAGACTTTACATATCCCCACAGGAAAATGTCTAACGGTGTGATATCACACGATCTTGGTGGCCAATCGATCGGCCCAAAATGTGAAATTATGTGCTCACCGAAGTGTTCTCTCAATAAATCCATTGATTGATGCGACGTGTGGGAAGTGGCGCCGTCTTTCTGATACCAAATGTCGCCGAGATCACGAGCTTCAATTTCAGGCATCTAATAGTCAATTATCATGGCACAATAATGGTCGCCATTGACGGTTACGTTCGCACCGGCATCATTTTTAAAGAAATATGGACCGATGATTCCACCGGCCCACAAACCACACCAAACCGTTGTTTTTTCTGGATGAAGTGGCAGTTCTTGAATCTCTTCAGGTTGCTTTTCGTCGCAATTGCGGCAATTTTGTTTGTTTACATACCCATTGAGCCAGAAATGGGCCTCATCGCTGAACAAAATTTGCCTCGAAAACGTCCGATCTTCTTGGAACTTTTCAAGAGCCCATAGAGCGAAGCGATGTCGCTTGGGAAGATCGAGCGGCTTCAGTTGTTGCACAAGCTGTATTTTGTACGCTTTCAATTTAAGATCTCGATGTAAAATGCTCCAAGTCGTTCCATACGCCAGTCCGAGTTGCTGCGAACGGCGCCGAATCGACTCTCCACGGTGTTCGTGTACACTCTCAGCTACGGCCGCTATATTTTCTTCACAGCATGCTGGACGTGGTATATTCGGTCGAATATTATCCAATAATGAATGCTGGGTCTCAAAATGGGTGATGGTGTTGCAAATAGTACGCTCAGTAGGCCGATTATGTTGTTCATAAGTTGAGCGAAGTGCACGAAACACATTCCTCACAGAATGTGAATTTTCGTAATAAAGTTGAACAATTTGTAAACGTTGTTCAGGCGTAAGTCTTTCCATTATAAAATGCCCAACAATACTAAACAAAAATAACATGACACAGCATGACACGACTCACACGTGATATGTCAAAAAAAGGCTATTGAAAAAAGTGTCTCTACTTGAATCACCCTTTATAAAATTTAAAATTTGTTTCATTATTCTCTTTTCTCATACATTAGCGATTTGATAGAAAAAGCTGTTCAATTTGAGAGCAAGTAAAACGCGTGAACTGCAGCACATGATAAAATAAATTTGGCGCTTCTATCTATGGCGTAATTTTCAACACATAGAGGGCGCTTCCGTAGACCTAAGTTTATAACAACCAGTGTGAAATAAATAGTTGGATAGTTAGCTAAAAGCGGAGCTGACAGAAAAATATTACCTGATGTGCCTAATCAAAATCTCCCCATATTTAAATATAAATCGCCAATTTTTTCCCAATAAAATTTAAAAATTTTTCGCATGTTTTCTGTAAAAATAAAAATGTATTGGAAGTTTTCTATAAGAAGAAAATTTATCAAAGACTTTTTTAAAAAGAATATATTAAAAAATTTTCCATAGGACGACAATTTATTGAAAATTTTCTATAAAAAAGTGATTCCATTTTAAATTTTAAAATTAAATTTTCTCTGTAGTAAATATAAAGATGGTGTTTTTTTTAATATACGTCTCTAAGGACAATTTTTAGAAAGAAATGCGTTAAAAAAATATTTTTTTTTTTAATTTTATGTATGACGTCTTCAAATACAAGCTTTGAAAAATTTACTGCAAACAAAATATTTAGATCCTTTTTTTGAACATAAATTAGGGCCATTTAAAAAATTACATTAATCTCTTTCAAAGCTATAGAGTTGCCACAGTTTTTCAAATTTTACATGCTTGTATATCCTCCTCTACACATGCACCAAATTGTAGCCAAATCCGGTAACCAAGATTCAATTTTTTTTTTTTAATTAAAAATTACTCAAGTAAATTTATTAAACATTTTATATTTAATGAAATATGTCAAATATTTCCTATAAATAGGAAATTTATCGAAAATTTCCTATACAGTACACGCTCGGAAATTCGAACCACTTTGTTTTTTAGGGCGATTCGAATTTCCGAATTATTCGAATTTCTGGACGGTTTTTTTTATACAAAAATAAAGATACAAAAAACTATGTTTTTTTCATTTTAGTTCATTTAACATAAAAGCTATAAAAAACTTAACGAAATATAACAAAAAATAACAATTCAGTTCTTCATTTGACTTTAGTATGTATAACAAAAAAAAAAACTGACTTTTAAACTCTAACAACATCAACAAGATCTGTAAATCATCTATTAAAATGGGATTCCCCTTTTTACTTTGTATTTGGTTAAACTAAATTGTCAAAATTTTAGTGTTTACAATAAAAAAGAAAAAACCGTTCGGAAATTCAAATTTTAGATTCTAATTTTAAAGCGATAAATGTAATGAAATTACTGATTCGAATTTCTGAGACTTCGAATTTCCGAGCGTCTTCTGTAGAATACAAATTTACCGAATTTTTTTCATAAAAATAATATTTAAAGAACATTATCTGTAAATATAAAATTTAACGATATTTTTTTTATTGAAAATTTATCCAAATTCTTTCAATAAAAAAGAAAAAAAAAATAGAAAAATAAAAATTTTCTAAAAAATTTCTATAATTAAAAAATGTTTTTGTATTGAATATTTATAAAAATTTTTCTATGAATTAAGATTTTTTAGAAATAGAAATTTGATCAAAAATTTTCTAAAAATAGCAAATTTATTTGAAATTTTTTATAACTTGGTAAATATTTATATCAACAAAAAAATTCTATATTTTACAAAAAATCCCCAAACCCTGACCCCAAGTTAAAATCCCAAATTTGGGGACAAATCCTCTCATCTGACTGGCTAAAAGTATTATTAATAACTAATTAATTAGTTTTTTTTTGATTAGATTTCTATTGCAACAGCAAACTTTTACTAAAAATTCAAGAGAAATAAAGTTTTTTTTTTTTTTTTTTTGACTGAGTGTTATCATTGGAAGATACTATTGCATTTAATTTAAAGAGCATTAAGTAAAACTAAGACTGCCCAACTGCAACTAATTTGATACTCTATTACAAGCTCTATATTCAAACAGCATAGATGTGTGTAAAATTCTTTAAAAAAGTACTATTTGCTCAAAAGTACTTCATCAATGCTGAAATATCACAAAAAAAAAAAATGTTTTCCTTTCTGGTAAGCAAAGACAATAAGGATAATTACCGATTGTCATTTGTTCATTGCCCTTCGGTCCGGATTTTTTTACTGATTTAAAAAATACAAGGAAAAACTTTTATTTTATAATTTTTTTTTTTTTTTTTTTTAATAAAAAAGCAAGTATTAATTTAAAAAAAAAAATATTTTAAATATCATAGCATTCAAACATATAGAGTTTTACTTTTCGATAAGTCAAATTTAAACCTAAAGAGAGCTATAATATTGCAAAATGAATTAATTTTTTACAACACACAAATTTGAATATTACAACGAAAATTTTGCACTTGATTTCTATTTATTCTATCCTCCAATTGTTAGAAATTTTCCAAAACTACTTCCAAGTAATGCGGACAGTAAGTCAACGTCATTACAAATAATATTTTTTGCAGCAATTTCTTTAATTCAAATAATTTTTCAAATTTCTTTTTTGTAATTATTCATTTATAATTTTAATATTAAGCTCTCTTTATTTTCCATATTTTCTTATATACACACCCACTATAAAAAATACTACTGCAGCTGCCTTATAATCGCATTTGCATAAATTTTCCCATTATTTTTCTTCCTTTCTTTTTTGCTCTAAAGCAAAAAGGAAAGCCAAAAAAAAGAAAATCAACCTTTGTTGATTTTTTTTAAATCAAAAAAAGAAGTATGAAACAACAACAATAATAAAAGAAACAATATTCAATGCAGCGTTGCCAGAGTGATGATTTTATCATATTTTTTGATGATTTTTAACTAGAATATGATTTGATGATTTTTTTCCTTTAAAATATGATTTTTTGAAGAATCTTGCAATAAGATATTATTTAAAACTTGCAATATTTGAATACTGATTATTATGTGAAATATTATTCAGAATCAAATAAAATTTTTGATATACACTGCCTACACTTGAAAAAGGAATCACATTTTTTTTAACTTTAATTAAGCATTTTTCCTAAACTAAAGTTCAGAAAAAAATAATTTTTTGCGCAACCAAATTTCAAAGTGTTGGCTTTAGTTTCCTGAAGAAATAAAAAATACTCATATTTTATTATACTAAAATTATGCATTTAATTAAAGACACGTATTTCTGTGGTACTTTTTCGTGTGTCACTTGAATAAGGAATTCTTTTAATATTAATCAGGAAGGCTATGATTTGAATTTCTTTCAATATAAACGGCTAGAGAATTTTGAATAGTTTTTATTCAAAATGGAACGTGGTAAGGCTCTTAATAACTCTGAAAAAGAAAAAATTCTGATTTTGAAATATCAGGGTCAGAATCCGGTCCAAATAGCCAAAAACATTAATAGAGGAAATACACTTGTGTGCAATTGTTTAAATAACGTGGAAAGATATGAAAAAAACATGAAAGGGCGGAAGAAAATGGCAACAACTCCAAAAGAAAGACGAAAAGTTCTTAGAATTGCAACAAATTCTGCCATGTCGGTATCGAAAATACATGAGAAAAGTGGAGTCAGTGCCGGTCTAAGAACAGTGCCACTTAAACACCACTTAATGAAAAACGCAAATCACAACGTCTACAGTTTGCCAAAATTACAATGACATGGTCCGACAAATGGTTTAAAGTTGTATTTGCCGATGAAAAAAAGTTTAATATTGATGGTCCCGACGGGTATTATTTTTGAGCCTCAGACACAGCCGAGAGGGCGGAATAATGGTATGGGGTGCCATTTCGTATTATGGTACCATAGAATTGATTTTTGTATCCAACAAAATGACTGCAACGACTTACAAAAACATTCTGGAGGAAGCATTTCCAAAATTTAATGATTTCTTTGGACCCATACCTTGGACGTACCAACACGACAACGCTCCGATTCATACCTCCAGAGCAGTCAAACAATGGATTAATCAACAAGGTGTTCAACTTTTGGATTGGCCCCAAATTCACCAGACCTGAATCCAATGGAAAATGTCTGGGGTTGGCTTGCAAGAAAAGTTTATGAAGGAGGAAAACAATTTGAGACGATAGAAACCTTAAAGGATGCAATAACGGAAGCATGGAGTTCAATTTCGCTAAATTACTTAGAGTCATTATACAAGTCGATGCCAAATCGCATTTTTGAGGTTATTTCTAACTCATTACTAATTGAATGCTAGAAGATAATAACTTTCATTTTTATAACCTAAAATTTAAAAATATATTTCAGTTCGCTTAATTTTAAAATATTCCACGAAAAAGTATCACAGAAATACATGTCTTTAAATAAATGCATAATTTTAGTATAACAAAATATGCGTATTTTTTATTTCTTCAGGAAACTAAAACCAACACTTTGAAATTTGGTTGCGCAAAAAATTATTTTTTTCTGAACTTTAGTTTAGGAGATATACTTAATTAAAGTTAAAAAAATGTGATTCCTTATTCAAAGTGGCAGGCAGTGTAAATATTATTATTTTCTGGACCAATAGCAACATACTTAATAGCAACAGGTTAATTTTATATGTCAGGACTACATCGACCAATATCTTTATATACTTAGGATTTATATTGTTCTTTTGTTTTAATTCGTTTTCCTGAGTAATGACGCGTTAGTAGTAAAAATATTTCTCGGACAATCATCATAGGCACATAATTGAATTCCTATAAAAGAGCACTCCATAAAGATATCAAATTTAGATGGAAAATGGTACACTACATTGGCTCTAGAAAGACATAAACCTTTTTTTAGATTCTTGTAGTATTTAAAAATATGAATATAATATTTAATCTACGCTAAACAATGAATAGTAAATAATTAAGGGCCTTAAATATTGAATTAATGTAATTTTTTATGATTTCTTTTTTATTCCATTTAGGAGTCTTCGAACATGATTAATTTGAACTTCTTTGAAATTAATAAAATATAACCAAAATTTAGATGAGAACAAAATCGGTATTATATTCCATAAAGAAAATTATTCGAAATTGTATGATTTATACTTTAAATCTTGAAAACGTTTTCTTTCGGCTCAAAATATGTAAAAAACTATTCCTCAGATTTTATCTTTGATGATAGTAGGACGTTTAGTCGGGTCATAACTAAGGTATAAAGTTAAAATTTTAAAAAAGAAAAAAAAAATAATTTTACACCAAAATTATGATTTTTCTGAAATAATATTTTTTTTATCTAAATCTTCTGGCAACGCTGCTTCAATGGCTAAAAGTTGCTTAACATTTTTTTAAATAACAAAAAAAAAACAAAAAAAAAAAAAAAAAATGCATTGTGTTGGTAAATGTATAAAGGTATGTGTAATTAATTTTTAATTCATCAAAAGCCAGAAAGTGTGCACAATACAACTCGTTTAATGTAAACAAAAAAATAAAAAAAAAACACAAAGTGAAAAAAATGAGAAAACCTCATAAAGTACGTAATATTTTTAATTATTTCATATATAAAGCTTCAAAAGAATGCTATAAAAATTTATTTTTATTTTTTTTTCATACAATATTAATTTATATAGTATTTAATAATATTAAGTAACAATTTTTGCCACCATTTATTTATTTATTTATTTTTTGTTTTATTGCAGTTTTTTACCTTTACATATTATTTTGTATATACATATTTGTAAAGTTTATTATTTTATAGATGTTTTTTGTTGATTTCATATTTTATTGCATATCGTTAGGCTGGTAAAGTCGTCATTGTTATCGTATACATTAGGGGTGGTTTCGAAAATAAAAATAGTATTCGCTGTTTCTATGTAGAGTTAAATTTGTTTTGAAAATATTTTTGAACACATATAAAAGTGTGTGTTAGATTGATAGTGAGCTGGATCAAAGTATAATTGGATGATTATTCAGAATTTTTCGATTTATATCATTTAAGCTAAACATCATAAGTTTTATTTACAATTTTAGTTAAAAATATGATAAAAATTCTTAATGTTTGGAATTTTTATTTTTGTTGGAAATATCCTTCTCCTGTTTTTTAATCCAAACAAATGGTACCATCTTAATATTTATGCAAGTGAGTAAGCGAATAGTGCATGTTCTTTATGTCTGATTCGTGTTCATGTGGCCTTTGTACTTTCTATAAACTATGAAACATAAATATAAGTACATACATATGTACATGTAAATTTTTATCAGCAACTGAAATACATGAGAAATAACATGTTGACACATTTCACTTAATAAAAGTTTACCGACAAATGTGACCAGCCAGCTGGTAACTTTTCCCATTCAAATTGATTTCATTCAACAAAGTTATAGGGAATAATTTAATAAATAGTTGGATAATTAGATAAAAATTATATTAAATATAAAATAAAACGCCTACTAATTTAATAAAACAGATTTAAGTTTCTTTTGTAAAAGAAAATTTTACAAAAAAATGCAAGAGAAGAGAAATAAAGTTTGCGATATTTTGGGGAAAAAAGATATATCGTTGAAAAGGAAATTGTTAATACTTTTCAAATATGTTAAACAATTATGAACATTTAAGAAACTAAGATGACTCTATTTGCAAGCTCTGAAAAAAGGTGTATTTTTTTTAAACGAAACCCAAATGAAACAGTCTTCATAAATGCTGATGAAGTGTGTTGCGACTCAGACAAAATGTTTTTTTCTTTCTACTGACGCCTAATTATAATTCAAAAACAACGCTTTGTTACTGCCAAATGGCCCTGCGAGCCGGATTTAGGTTTTTACTTAAAAAATTAAAAAAGAAAACAATTTTTTTTTTATTATTGGGTGTAATCCCCATCGTTTATTAAATAATAAAATTAATGTTATTTTTAATATAATAATATAATAAATTTAATATAATTGGCAACTTATGGGTTTAATTACAAAACCACTTATCATTTTCGAGACCAGAAACGACTCAAGCCAATTTTTAATAATTACCTTTTTTCTGATGTAAAGCGTATTCCAGATAGGGCATTGTGAATTAAATTAAGAAGAAGCAAAGTCTATTCGGCAGGGGGCCAAACTTGAACATGAGCCAGAGAATATTTATAATAGAAAATTATGCTCTCTTGTCTGTTCTGGCTGTTTTATTTTTGTTCAATAATCTCTTCAAACCGAGATGACACCTTTCTGATCGCACCAAATACAGAGCATTACGTTGGAGACAGTGATATTTGGCATTGGTGTCGAATTTCCTGGTTGGCCGGGCTTCAACATTTTATTAATGCATTAACTTTTCATCTTTCGTAACAATACGATGCAGAAACGACTTCGTTTTGTGGCACTGGATCAACATTTCAGGCACAAAATCGCCTTTCAATGTTTGGTCACTTTAGTTCGTATGGCAGCCAATATAATTGCTTTTGAATGAATGCAATTACTTTTAAACGTCAGGAAATTGTTGTTTAATTTAGTCCCAATGTCTCTGTAAGGATTTTTGGCGTTTGGCACGAGTCTTGACGGAGAAAAGCATTCAGTTCTTCATCTTCAAACTTTTTCGATTGGCCAAGCCGTTCCTTAATATGCCTATCGTAATCGTTCTTTTAAATTATTTAAATCACTCACGAAAAGTTACCTCAGGTAAATCATGATTCCCATAAACTTCTTCTAAAATGCTAAGGCTTTTCGCAACGGCTTCCTTTAAAAAAAAAAATAATAATAATAACCATGGAAAACTAAAATATGCCTTAAAAATGCTTTAAAAATTGGAAAATATGCCCTTGAAATTAAAAATATGGCCTTAAAAGATTATTTGTTCTGGCAAAATTTTAAATTATCTGCTATTCATGCTTGATTAATAACTTGATTTTTATTAGCAATTGCTAAAAAATATTTTATTTTTGCACTTAATTTCTATTAAATTATAAAATTATTAGAAAATCACATTTGGCAAATTATTAAAAAAAAAAAAAATACTATTTTGTACTTTAAGTATAAAATATATAAAAATATGCCATTTAAATATCTAAATTGTGCTCTTAAATAAGGATTTTCTATGAAAATAAAACAAAAAGATCAAAATGTGCTAAAACATGCCATTAAGCCAAAAATATGCAAAAATATGCAGTAAAAAATCGATGCTAAAATTCTTAAAACTGTCTTCACCACATAAATAAGTAACAGTTTGCTTCATTTGAAGCCCAGAAAATACATGATTTCTCATATTTTTGGTTACCCTGATAATAACGATGTAAAACTCCTTTTTTGTTACGAAACTCACTCTATTCTTTAAAAAACTGTGCTATTTAAGTTTCAACAAGAAAAGTATTTGAAAAGAATATTATTGACGCAATCATGTGTTAAACGGTGGGAATAAAAGTTATAATTTGAAAAAAGTATTATTTTCCTAATAAAGTACTATTACTCATACATACCCTAACGATTCAGTTTTAAAATTTTGACATATTTTTGCCATTTGTTTATTTGTATGCAAGATTTCAATGAATATATTCGTTTGTAATTGTAATATTTTATTTTTATTCCTTGTAATTCAATAATTCTCATGGTATTGAAAATTGGTATTATTTCCCATTTATTCTCCTTTGTGCTATTTTTCAATTTTCATTTTTTTAAACTTTAATCCTTTTTGTAAAGTTTGACAAAAAGAAGTAACATTTTATAAAAGCAATTTTCACACACATATCAGTTTCTTTTTACACACATAACTGTGTATATTCAAACATTGCATACAGATATGTAAACTAGGAAAAACTCTACAGTTCTAGAGGTTTTAGAAGAAAATAAATTTAAATTTTTTTCAAATATAAAGACCGAGTCTGGTAAAAGCTCTGTAACTTAAACCATTGGTCGGCACCCAAAAGCCCTAGGGGCTGAGTGTTCAATGGCATTTTCACATATACAATACAATTGTCAATAAAGAGCGTAAAAATTTAAAAAAAAAAAAAAATTAACAAACCTCTCAACAAAATGCGCATCAAATTTAAACTATAAATTTCAAAGTACATTTAAGTATATATGTTCTCTCTGTAAATTACTAAGGGTCAGTAAAAGCCTCAAATGTGTTAAATAACCCTAAAATAAGTAAATTAGTCTAAAATAAGTTTCATTCAAATATTTTTTTTTTTTAAACTACAGGGTTTACATTTCCCTTTTCTATGTTACTGGGATAAATTGCTGATTTGTTGGCCAACATTTTCCTATGAGTTCGCAAACGTATCATTAGTTACAGTTGTCTTTCTCTAGTGGTGTGCAGGGAAGGAATTTCTATTTAATGCTGAAACATTTAAATTAATTGAGTTTTAGGGGTTTTCTTTTTTTTTTTTTTGTTTCATTTTGCGTGTCTCTGTAAAATATTAGAGCGTGTAGAGGGAGAGAGATCTTTAAGTTTGTCATTAATTTAAAATCTTATGTAAATTTTTGTGTGTAAAGAAGTAATTAGAAAGTGTGGGAAATATCAAAGATAAATAAACTTAATAGTTGTGGTTTTAAAGCTAAATGGGAATTTAAATCTGTTTCAATTTACTAACAAGCCTTAAAGTATAAATGTTATTTAATTTTTGTCCTTACATTAAGAAAATGTAGCCATTTGCTGTAAATATTTTACAGAAATCATATTATTAATTGATACTATACCCATCTCTAGTTATCTATTAGCAGGTAAGTATGTCAACTAATAAAATAATAAAAAGTAAACAGTGATGTCTTTTTAGGGTTAATATAGTGCTTAGTTCGCTTTCTTTTAAGAAATCATTTAGGAAATGATATATGTATATATACATATATATGCCTTAAAAAATTGTTTTATTTGCTTAAAATATGCTTTCAAAATTGGAAAATATGCCTTTGGAATTAAAAGATTATTTGTTCTGGCTAAATTCTAAATTATATTCATGCTTGATTCATAACTTGATTTTTATTAGCAATTGCTAAAAAATATTATATTTTTGTACTTAATTTCTATTAATTTATAAAATTACTAGAGAATCACATTTGGCTCTAAGTATAAAATATACAAAAATATGCCATTTAAATATCTAAATTGTGCTCTTAAATAATATATATATATATATGTATATATATATATTTTTAATGTTTAGCCTTGTAAAACAATTTTAAATATTTTGTGTAAAATGCGAAATTCTTGGTTTATTTATTAATTTCCAAATTAATCTTAAATATAATAATTTAAATTCTTTTATTTAAATTTATACAAATAAATCATATTTAATAATTTCTATTTGTGACAAATGCTTACTCACATAAGCCGCCATATGTTTTCTTCGTTAAATTATACATACATATATTAATTTTGTGATAAAATATTGTTTAGTTTTGCCAGCACATGAATCACTGAAATATGTATTGAAGGTGGTGGTGTATCATTTAAATAATTAAATACATAGGCATAACAAATAACAAAATAAAATAAAAGAAATAATTAAATACTAGAAGATATTTCAATTTAGACAAACCTTAACACTTTACATTTAATTATAATTTATTCTTAGATATTCTTAATAAAGTAAAATACAGAAATAGGAATATATTAAACACGTGACTTTAATAACACTAATGAAACCATTTTCCCCAAATACAATTCCCCAAAAAGGAAACCGGAAACTGTTCATACATTACCAAAAACATACACACAAAAAAGATAAAAATAGCTATCTACAACGGTAATGAGTGTAATAGGAGAGAGGAGAGAAAAGAGAGAGAGACAGAGTCGAAGATAAAACTTACCCTAATAAGTTAAAATTTAAAGCGTTAAAAAAATTTTTGTTATATAAAACATTTATATGAAAAATAAAAATAATAATAAAATAAATTATAAGCATTCATTGGGGACTTGACTTAAAAAAGTTTTTACTTTAATAATACATTTTTTTGGTTAATTTAAAGCATACTTTTAGGATAAACATGAAATTTTTTATAATGTAAAGTTTGTAAAAGTTTGTCAATAATTGGTAAAAATTAAAATAAATTTCGTATAAAAAGAAATAAAAAATTAACAACATTTGTAGACATTTGGAGTTTTGAAATTAAAAAAAAGAAAATTAAAAAATATAATTTAAAACTTCTGTAATTTAATAACTTAAAGATATTTCTGGGAATAGAAAAACATTTCAAAAATGTTTTGGAATTACTTTTGTTTTCTTTATTACGATTAAATTGAATGAAAATATGAAAAAATAACTTTAATTTAGTGTGGGATAACTTTGTGTAAACAATATATTGTGGCCTAAACCCACTTGATAGTGAAATTTGCAAAATTATTGACACTGAATTCATTAAAAAAGAAAAAATAGAAATTTAGACAGATTCCTAATTAAACGAGAGTACTATAGATTTATTTTGCGAGTTATAGACATTTAAAGTTTGAATTTAAAAAATCGATTCTTTGCTGAAGTTATCAGTGATTGCAGATGAAACACTCATGATGAATCTTTAATCACTCATTTAAAACCTAATTTATAAGAAATTCCACGACTGAAGAATTTCTCATGAAAATAGTTTTTTTATTAGAAAAATTAAAGATTACCAGGCAATCAAAAATATGCATATCCATTTCAAACAATTAGCATCGATTAGTTACAGTACATTTTTGCATATTTTGAACCTAAGAGCGTACTTTTGCATATTTTGGGCTTAGCAACACATTCTTTCATATTTTCATAGAATATTCTTATATTGGAGCATATTTTAGCAATTTAAGTAACATATTTTATACTTAAGAGCATAATTTTGCATATTTACACTTAAGAGAAAAATTTTGAATATCTTGCACTCAATAGAATATTCTACATAATTTACCATTAGAGAATTTTTTTTTTACTGTTACATACGTTTTTGAAATACAATTCCCTAATAACTTTTATCTCGTAAATTGATAGAAATTCTGTAATTTCCTGATAAAATGTTTTAGGTTTTGAATATTTTTAAGTGCAAAAAGAAAATATTTTTTTTAGCAATTGCCAATAAAAAAAAAGTTATTTTCAGCATGAATAGTAGATAAATTAAAATTAAATCAGAAATGCTAATATTTTAAGACCATATTTTTTAATTTTAAAGTCATATCTTACGATTTTAAGAGCATTTTTTATGCCCAATTAATCCTATTTTTAAAGACATTAAAAATTAAGTATAGTTTTTTCTTAATTTCTCATAATACAATGATTTCGACAATATTGCGAGCGATCACACATAGACTTTTTTTAAAATCAATGCAACGGGTTTTTAACTAGATATTCGCACTTTAAATTACACAGGGTAGCACTGATTCTGAGGCACGGAAATTCTTAGACAATTTAAATCATTTGTTGGCAGCGAAAGCTCTCAGGAACAGAGAACCATTCGATATTTTTATACACATAACGCAAACGGCAACAAAGAGCTTAAAAATTCAAAAATAAACACAGATTCCACAACAAAGAGCGTAAGAAAATAAAACATTAAATTTTGAACAAAATTAAATATTTTATGTCCTTTCTTTGTGACGATCATTTACTTAGATACAATTGGTCATTGTGACTCTAGTTCTCGAGATAAAAAAAATACATACATAGAAAATTAATTATGTGACATATTTCGGAAATAAAATTCCGGATTTGGTTTAATAAAATATCAAAAAATCAATTTTATATTACCTCCAAGTTATACGTACATATTTTTTAATCTGTTTAATAGTTTTGGATATATTGAATAAATTTTGTTGAAAAAAAATTTCTATAAAATTTTCAAAAAATCGTTAAAAATCGAAAGCAGCCAATAAATGCTAATTTTTCTTCTTTGTCATAAAATCGAGCCAAATTTCATTAAGATCGATGCATAAATGTCGACTTTATTTTTTATTTTTGCTTATTTAAATTCTTTTGTAAAATAGTTCTTAAGAATTAAAGTTTTTTTTTTAAGTTAAAGATTATAGCTCAATTTCTCAATTAAGCGATATACAAATATCGATAATCAAATTTAAAATGTTTGAAAAGCGCATGGAGTACTATATTTAAATCAGAAACTTTTATTCCGAAATCATGTCGTAAAGAAACTATTATTACATGAAATACTTTAAAGCCAAAAATATGTCAAAATAATCTTTAACAAATAGATACTAAAGTATTTAAAATTAAATAAAAATAAATACACTAAAAATTTAATTCACTAAAAGCACTAAAAAAATATCAAAAAAGTATTGTCTATTTTTCGTTGCCATTTGAACAAAAAAAAAACTTTTTTTGGTTATGTCATTTAGCTTAAATTTAATTTATTTTTTTCATAAAATTGAAATCTTCGCGATATTAAAATGAGGCTGTAATTTTTTTTAAATTTATCTTATGTTTTAATTCATTTATATAGCCTAAAAGTAGGCAACATATTTTAAAATATATTACAGCCCTAAAGTATAACACATAATACTGACAAGTACACAAAACCATAAAAATGTATTCAATAGAAAAATTTTAATATATTTACAAATGAAATTTTATTATTTACAGAAAAATGGAAAATATTTATTTTTTTAAATATGTGCATACACAAAAATTACAGAAACAAATACCTACATACATACATACATACATACATACATACATACATAAATACAAATGTACGTATAGATAGGCTTAAAGTTTTTATAATAAAAAATCTTTTAATATTGAAAGGAAAAAATTGGTTAAAGGGCAGAGTAATTTTGCCCAAAATTTAGAGCCTTGAACAGTTATGGAGATAAAGTATTTTTTAAAGGATTTTACTGTAGGCTGATTTATGAGTTTTTGGTAAATATTTATTTGTATATCAAGTAAATTTTTATGACTCTATTTTCTACATATAAATGTAAATAAATTTATGTATCTTGTGTATAAAGATTGAATTTTTATCTCATTATATTCTTAGTAAAACAACAAACCCTATAGTTTTTCAATTATATAAAACGTATATAAAACATGCACTTATATAAATTTTAATTACATTAGTATGAGTGCAACTATGGGCAGATTAATAAAAAAATTTTATTTTATTGTTTTAATGCAATTTTCAGTTTTTTTCTTATTTATTATTGTTTACTATCAATTTACTTATGTGTATATTACCACATACGTATGTATACATTTTTTATTTATATCCAATGGTAAAAAGAAGAGGTAGAGAGCCCTTCTAGAAGGCCTTTTTTATAGCCAGAAGAGCTTCTCCTTGCATTCCATATTCATGCATTTTTTACACGCGATGTCACTGAAAGCAAGGTCTTACACATTTGCGGTCCGATGAGGCCTTTCTAATAGACCTCTCGAATAAAAACTGCCAGTAGGCCTTCTGAAGAAGTGCTGCCAACAGACCTTCTGAAGAAAAGCTGTCAGCATGTCTTTTACACTAATTAATAAAATATTTTCCTATTTATATAAGATAATAATTTTTTAAAAATAAGTCAGTATTAGAAAACATATCTGAACATTTGACAAAACGTCTTAAGCCGAGATAAGACAATTTATTTAAAAATTTACATTTTCATAGAAATTGTTGATTTTTTTAATTTATTAACTTTTCTGAAAAAATTAAAGTTTTTGAAAGCTTTTCTTAATTAATTTTGTCAAAAGTACACAGATATTATATAAATAGCTCAATGTTTAATAAAATAAAAATAAAATTAACTCAGAAAAATACAACAAATCATTAAACAAAACTAAATAAATTCTTATTATTTTTTGGAATTTCTGCTTCGAATTTTGAATATGTTTTTGTAACGGTTTGTGAAAGGTTTTGCTTCTTTTAAGGCAAATATATATATACATATATATATATATATATATATATATATATATATATATATATATGTATATATATATTCTTTAAGGAACAACAAATCTATGTGTAAAAAATATATCCTTGCCTTCTTTAGGACATTCTTTAAAGACTTACTACATAAGGCTGGTTAACATGAGCAACTGCATCTTAAAGAAGGTGTAAATAGATCTTCTAGAAGGCCCGCACGATGGAGGCCTTGGAATTTTAACCGCTAAAAATAAAAATTTTATATGTACACTGCCTGCCACTTGAATAAGGAATCACAGTTTTTTAACTTTAATTAAGCATTTCTCCTAAACTAAAGTTCAGAAAAAAATAATTTTTTGCGCAACCAAATTTCAAAGTGTTGGCTTTAGTTTCCTGAAGAAATAAAAAATACTCATATTTTGTTATACTAAAATTATGCATTTATTTAAAGACATGTATTTCTGTGGTACTTTTTCGTGTGTCACTTGAATAAGGAATTCTTTTAATATTAATCAGGAAGGCTATGATTTGAATTTCTTTCAATATAAACGGCTAGAGAATTTTTAATTTGATAGTTCTTAAATAGTTTTTATTAAAAATAGGACGTGGTAAAGTTCTTAATAACTCTTTAAAAGAAAAAAATTCTGATTTTGAAATCTCAGGGTCAGAATCCGGTCCAAATAGCCAAAAACATTAATAGAGGAAAGACAGTTTGAATAATTATTTAAATTACGTGGAAAGATATGGAAAAAACATGAAAGGACGGAAGAAAATGGCAACAACTCCAAAAGAAAGACGAAAAGTTCTTAAAATTGCAACAAATTCTGCCATGTCGGTATCAAAAATACGTGAGAAAAGTGGAGTCAGTGCCAGTCTAAGAACAGTGCACCGTATTTGAAAGTCGTGCCCATACATAGTCCGACGAAAACTGCAAAAAAAACCACCACTTAATGAGAAACGCAAATCACAACGTCTACAGTTTGCCAAAAATACAATGACATGGTCCGACAAATGGTTTAAAGTTGTATTTTCCGATGAAAAAAAGTTAAATATTGATGGTCCCGACGGGTATAACTATTACTTCCATGACCTAAATCAGGAGGAATTATTTCGGAGCCGCAGACACAACCGAGAGGGCGGAATAATGGTATGGGGTGCCATTTCGTATTATGGTACCTTTTGTATCCAAAAAAATGACTGCAACGACAACGCTCCGATTCATACCGCCAGAGCAGTAAAACAATGGATTAATCAACAAGGTGTTCAACTTTTGGATTGGCCCCCATATTCACCAGACCTGAATCGAATGGAAAATGTCCGGGGTTGGCTTGCAAGAAAAGTTTATGAAGGAGGAAAACAATTTGAGACGATAGAATCCTTAAAGGATGCAATAACAGAAGCATGGAGTTCAATTTCGCTAAATTACTTAGAGTCATTATACAAGTCGATGCCAAATCGCATTTTTGAGGTTATTTCTAACTCATTACTAATTGAATGCTAGAAGATAATAACTTTCATTTTTATAACCTAAAATTTAAAAATATATTTCAGTTTGCTTAATTTTAAAATATTCCTTATTCAAGTGACACACGAAATAGTACCACAGAAATACACGCCTTTAAATAAATGCATATTTTGTTATACTAAAATAACAAAATATGCGTATTTTTTATTTCTTCAGGAAACTAAAGCCAACACTTGGAAATTTGGTTAAAAAAAGTTAAAAAATGTGATTCCTTATTCAAGTGGCAGGCAGTGTATGTAACATAAATGTGTATGTATGTATTTACTTTACAATATATTTCATGCATTTTATTTTTTAACAATATTTTTGTAGTAGTAAATTATTTTTATTTTATTTTAAAGTCATGTCAAAATTTTTCTAACATTTCTGTTTGCATACACCTTTTATATATAAAAAAATGTGTAAATATTAAAATTTTATAACAATTTAAAGGTAAATTTAATTGCATTTGTAATTAGTATATGAGGAATTTCAAAAAATTTAAAAAAATATTATTAAAAATATTTTCAATTTTGTTTTTCTTCTGACACGAACGCCAATATTTGTACATATAAAGTATGTTCGCATTAATAATTTTTAAATTTTTAGGCTTAAAGTTGAAACTTTAAAAAAATTATTTTAAAATAGGGACATTGTTTTATCGCAACCAAAATAAAGCAATTTTATAGAACTCCTAAAGTACTATCAACATATGTCAAAACTATTACTGCATTTTTAATATTAACCGAAGTACACTGAACAAAAACATTTTTAATTTTATTTTTTTCACAATTTCGTAAATAGCAAAAATTGCTTATTGATTAAAAATCTCTAAAAATAGTGGGTAATAATAGACATATCTTGGGATATTTTGCTGAAGAAATCAAATGAAAAATATAGTCATTTGAACCTTATTACTTATGATAATATTCCTTACAAAAAGCGCGATTTTAGTTTTTTTCTTTTAAGTAAATTTTCGCAAAATTTTAAACATGTATGTTATTTAGCGATACATTTCACTTCGAAAATAGTTTTTCTTACTTTGAAATTCGAACTATAATGTGAAATATGTGGGATGATTTTTGTCCTTAAAATATTTTGACGCCATCTAAATCTCAGTATTAATTAAATAAAATGCTTTAATTTAACGTAATTTGTAATTTGCAGTAGTTGTCAGCAAGCGAAATGTGTTTGCAGAAGAATGCTGCTGTAGCCGGTACAAATGGTGTTTCTTTACAGATACTTTATGATGATCTAAAGTCATATCTGGCCTTAAAAAATGCGCAACAAAATTTGAAATTTTGATGAAAATTTTAAAAAGCGCAGACAATTTTTGTTTTTTTAAATTTTTTTAACGCCACTTTGACTCAGAAGTATCATTTATTAAGAATTTCTACAAAAGCGGTATTTGTGAATAGCGAAAAATATACATTTTACACATATTTTAAGCCAATTATATGGAAATTTCTGATGATCTGCATTTTTCCGATTTTTTATTGTAAAAATTTCAAAATGTGATTTGACGATTTTTGTTCAAAAAATGACGATTTCACAAAATGTTCACACATGCCAATTTTTCTTGTTTAAATCTAATTTTGTATTGTAGTAGATAGTGAGAGAGAGAGAGAGAGAGAGAGAGAGAGAGAAAAGTACTATAACAAGTTTAAACTTTTACTTCAAAATTCGTTTGCAATTTTAAACAGTATTGGTGAAATAAATTTTTTTTGTGAAACGAAAAATATTATTTTATATACATACATACGTAGGTGATATAGTTTTGATCACAGATAAAAAAAGTTTAAGAATGGGTTAAGTAGTAAAAACTTTAATTGAAAATAAATCTAATACATATATATTTTTTTGAGTTATTTTTTTTTCAATTGAGTTTATTTTGTCGTAAATTAGGATCACCAGCCCACTTGATTTTTAAACAATTTTTATACTGATTCAGTGGTAATTGTTTTGACCACTCGCTCTAAGTTTACGAGTTATGGATCTCTAAAGTTTTGATATATTTTTCGGAATATTTTTCATTAATACATATGCGATATAGATTATATTAATAATACTGTTAAAAATTTCAAATACCTTTTGAATGATATATAACATGACTATATTCATTAAATCCTTGTGAGAATTTACGGAATTTAAATTTTTTATTGATATTGCGAAACTTATAAAATTTGTTATTTCTAAAAGCAGTTTATTCGACGAATAAATATAGAAGAAAGTTCCTGAGTCCGGTCAAAGGCCGGCTACACGGAAAAACCTTTATTAACGCTAAAAAGAAAATATTTTTATTTTAACTGGGTCGGTAATCTTAATTTGTTCCTATTTTTCATAAATTTTGTATTAATTACAATATTAATATTATTTTTTTTTAATGTGAACATAAATAGCCAAAAAGACATGCATTTTAATTTTTCCGATCTTTTGATGGTTTCAAAAATATTATACCGATTTTGACGATTTTTTAGTCGAATTTTGACGACTTTATACTATAATTATGTGGCAACAGTGATCCCATGGCTAGTGTGTTGACATCAACGAGATATATCTCAAACTTAAAATTCTGTTCTCTAAATTTAATTTTACCTATGCGCGAAAAATTTCTATAAAAAAAAACTGCAAAATTTAAAAAAAAAAAATTGTCAATTTTTACTTTCATTATTGTCAGTGCAAAACAGAAATAAAAATAAAAAAAAAATTTAGGAAAGTTTCAACTCAATTGTATAAATTTTTTTTCAGATTTAAATGATTATATTTCCTTGGGATTTTGGGTCAATAATATTAAATTTTGGATTTGTAGTTATTTTGTAAGGTCTATCAAAATGCATCAATAGTTTTTTTTTTGTTTTTAAAACAAACTTTAGAAATACAAGGCACGTAAATGAATCAGTTTCAAAATTTTTGAAATTCCTCATATAAAATTAAATGCAAACAAATAAATTTTAATTTGTAATATTTTTATATTTGTTAATAGACAAATATAGGAAAAAAACTATACTATACTTTTAGGTTAAAATGGTTTACATTAAATGTAGCATAATTTTAGAAAACCTTTAATTAAAAAATTTTATGCCAATGAACAATGGAATATAAAATTTGGCAAATAAAATTAAAGCCAGGTAAACATTCAATTAACATTTTATTTATTTTAATACCCCCCCCCCCCCCCAAAAAAAAAAAAAAAACTAACTGAAAATGGGCTGAAAAGTGCATGTGTTGTCATTGGAAGGAAGTACTTAGTGCTGAAAAAGAGCTACAGAAGTTCTTTTTTTTAACCCGTGGTTGTCATTGGTTGGATGTTCTTCTTTTATGCTTCTTGTTCATTGCTTTTGAAGTACTTCTCTTAAAACTATATTTATAACTCTCTTTTTTATAAAAATATAGTTTTAACTTGATAATGGATAATAAAAATGCTTCTCAATTTATGAAATTTTTATTTTCTTTTTTTCCATGCTAAAAATAAATTTTTATTTTCACTTTGTTGGAAGTAATTTTTATTAACTTTTAAAAAGTGCACTTAATTCTAACTCCGAAGTGGTGAGATAGTTTTTTTTTTCAGAAGCACTTACTTGTTTTTTTCCGCGGATAGAAATAAAAAAAAATAATTTTGGGGATTTTAATTTAGCACCTAAAGCTGTAAGTTTTATTTATTTGTAATTTTCTAAAATTTCTAGACAAAATTTAATTACTATAGGCTTTATTTTGCAGAATCGATGGAAGATTATAAAAAGAGTAAATCTACAGGAATTTGTTAAAATTTGTATTGAAATTTTCTTTAGTTATACACATAATCTTCGTTGTCTCAAAGGTTCTTTTAATTATTATTATTGCCAAAATTAAACACAGAGGTCATAATCTAATCATCTAATCTAATAATCAACTAAATGTGCTAGAAACTCGTTTAAATTAAACAATTTTCTTTTGTAGTTTTCTTCAGTCAGGTTAATTTTTAGGTCACTTTATGTCTTTTACAGTGCTGGTAATATTTTTCCTTGTTTTCCTTTTGTGACAGTTATTTTCTATGATCCTTTTCCTTAACTACTATTCTTGCTGGTAATCAAGGTTCGTCTTAAATGGGTATCATTTTTTTTCTCTTTTCTAAAATATGTAGTTTGCTTTTGTTTTGGGGCAAAAAGGTTATCTATTTAGTACTAAACAATCTATAAGAAATTGCCTTTTCAAGTTTTAAGATTTTAAAGTAACATTGTTCTTTTTTTTTCTAAGAATTGTCATTAAAAGTATCTTGTGTTTGCTACTGAGTAAATGTCTTTTTCTTTCGTTGGGCCTTAAAAAACAAAGTAAAGATTGTTTTTTATTGCTAAAGAGATGAATATATCATAAGGTTTTTATCTAAAGGTTCAAAGAGTTTTTTATGTCTTTTTTTAGTTCTTTAAACAATAACAGTAAGTTTTATAGTTTCAAGGAGACATTTTAAATATAACATTTCCACACAGCAAAAAAAAGTTAAAATTTTAACTTTCTTTAAAACTTAACTTGGAGCGTTTTTGTGACCATATTTAACTTTGGTTTTGATCTTATCTAACTCAAGAGATGCCAGAGAGTGTAATCTATGATTAGGTTATAAGGATTTTCCTCTATGCACAGCGGTCGAAATCACTGAGCCAGCGCCATTTAATTCAAATTTTGAAAGTTTTAAATAAATAAATATTTTACAGTGTACATATTACCAATACTTCACTCAGTAAGTTGACATTTTTACTTTTATTTTGTTTTAAATATTCGCAAAATTGTAAGCGGTCAAAAATAGCATATGTTGAACAAGTGCTCAGTAATAACTTTGCTCTCCTAGTAAGGTAGCAAGTATAAATGGAAATAAATATAAACTTGTTATTTATTTTTTTTTTGCCTGAATAATTAGTTATTTTTATTCGAGCTGTCCACAAATTGTTGTAGATATTTTTCTACTTTATTGGTACTCAAAAGAATGTGTCATCGCGTTGTCTCGATGTTAAACGAAAATAAAAAAAATTGCTGTCAGTGAGATTTGAACATGGGCACAAATAAACCATTCGTTTCTAAACGCTAACGTCTTGCTCAGTACAACATCTCACTCTTAATTTACTAAGCGATAAAAAATCTTTTAATATAATTTTTATTTTTATTATTTTTAGATAAATTATTTTTAGATAATAAAAAAAATGACGCCTAATTACCAAGAAAAAGAAAATTTTCCATAAATTTTCTTTTTATACCAAATTTTCCATAAATTTTCTTTTTATACCAAATTTTCCATAAATTTTCTTTTTATAGAAAATTTTCCATAAATTTTCTTTTTATTGAAAATTTTCCATAAATTTTCTTTTTATTGAAAATTTTCCATAAATTTTCTTTTTATTGAAAATTTTTCATAAATTTTTTTTTTATTGAAATTTTTCCATAAATTTTCTTTTTATTGAAAATTTTCCATAAATTTTCTTTTTATAGAAAATTTTCCATAACTTTTCTTTTTATAGAAAATTTTCCATAAATTTTCTTTTTATAGAAAATTTTCCATAAATTTTCTTTTTATAGAAAATTTTCCATAAATTTTCTTTTTATAGAAAATTTTCCATAAATTTTCTTTTTATAGAAAATTTTCCATAAATTTTCTTTTTATAGAAAATTTTCCATAAATTTTCTTTTTATAGAAAATTTTCTATAAATTTTCTTTTTATAGAAAATTTGCCATAAATTTTCTTTTTATAGAAAATTTTCCATAAATTTTCTTTTTATAGAAAATTTTCCATAAATTTTCTTTTTATAGAAAATTTTCCATAAATTTTCTTTTTATAGAAAATTTTCCATAAATTTTCTTTTTATAGAAAATTTTCCATAAATTTTCTTTTTATAGAAAATTTTCCATAAATTTTCTTTTTATA
The DNA here is from genome assembly GCA_932274085.1 of Protocalliphora azurea. NCBI lineage: Eukaryota > Metazoa > Arthropoda > Insecta > Diptera > Calliphoridae > Protocalliphora > Protocalliphora azurea. The sequence continues at coordinate 143,138,259 of OW026523.1, read as the reverse complement.
GAAATTTTCCATAAATTTTCTTTTCATAGAAGATTTGCCATAAATTTTCTTTTTATAACAAATTTTCGATGAATTTTATTTTTATAGAAAATTTTCCATAAATTTTCTTTTTATAGAAAATTATCATAAATTTTCTTTTTATAGATATATCTAAGCCGGTCATTAAATTTGTTGTTCAGCTTCCTACTTTTCAATTTGTAGTTAATTTTATCTTTTAGGTTTACTTTATTTCTTGTTGTTTTATAATTAAATTTTTTTTATTTAGTTTTTATTACTTTACTTTAGTTGTTGATGTAGTTGTTGTTGTTTTACCATCAACAGTAGCTCTTTAGTTATACAATTTAGTGTTTGTTTGTTGATGTTCTTTGAGTATTTATATAATATTTTCGGTAATTTTCTCTTACTATTTCAATTTGCTTTCAATGTTTCTTTTTTTTTTATCAGTTGTTATGGTTTTCTTTAATTATTGTTGCTAAAAAACAACATAAAGTTAAAATTTAATACCAAATTGCTTGTTTAGTAAAAATTGGAAAGTATACTTTTAGGGAAGCTGAAGAGAAAGGGAGATATTAAGAAAAAGAGAATGAAAAGAAAGTAAAAAAAAAAGTTTACTTTTGCCTCAATTAAATTATCTTTTTACTTGCATTTCTTGCCAGTGCAAACATTAAGTAAAATACAAAGCAAATGAAAGAAGAATGAAAGAAGTTTTTTCTTCAAAAGATTTTCTTTATTTTCTTTTGAGAACATTATTTGGGAAATTAAACACTTGGTTTTTATTTTATTTAACTGGGAGCAAAAACAACTTTTGTCTATAAAATGAGTTTTACTTTATCTTTTTTTCTTGTACTGTAAACAGCAAAAGTGTAGAGAGTGTTGAGAATTTAGAGAAATTGTAACAAGTTTTAACTTTTTTTTAACAGTTAGTGAAAAAAAGAAAGGGGTAAGTCTGTATTCTGTTTCAATGTTTTTATATTAAGTTTAAAAGTATGCTTTAATTTTTTATTGTTATAAACCTTAAATTATACTTTATTTTTGTGTTTTTACCACTTTTTTGAATAACTTGTTTTAATCTATGAATACTTTTACAAATATTTCATATATTTTAATCAACAAATATTTAACATTTTCACTCATATTAAAGTTTGTACTTTTTTTAAAAACTTTGTTTTTAGTTGTTGCTTTGGAGTAAAATGAGAAAATTTCTGGGGAAAAATTTCAATACATGCCAAAAACTTTAGTTTTATTGATATTTATTGCCTTCATCGGAAAACACACACGAAAAAAAAATAATAATAATAAAAAATATAAAAAATAAGAAAAAACGGGAAAGAAAGATATAGTCGGTCGAGACCTACTATATGATACCCTACACCATTGGGTATGAGCATAAAAAGGGGACTTATATTATAATTTTACTAAATGTAAAATAAGATATACAAATACAGAATAATGCGTTGATACTAACATGTAAATGATTTTATGAACTTTAGGGCGATTCCTGGAAGTGGGTTTTACATGGAAGCTATGGTCAATGTTGTTACTACTTACATAAAACTTGTTTGTGTCGAATATTAACTTGATGCTAACATTCGTATGGGATTTATATGGGACCTATGTTCAATTGTGGGCCAATTTTCATAAAACTTGGTACAAAGATCATTAAAATATTATTATGTTTAAGGTATTTTTGAGTGTTTAAATTCTATTATATACAAAGATATGGGGGCTAGGTGAAATAATGGACCAATCACAACCAATTTCAATAGGCTTCGTCCTTATATCATAAAAGTCCCACGTGCCAAATTTCATTGAATTATCTTTAAAATTGTGACCTGTACTCTATGTACAAGGTTTACATAGATAACTAGCCAGACGAACGGACAAACATTCTGAGTCGATTGGTACACTTTAAGGTGGGTGTTAGATAACTTTTTCTAGGCGTTACAAACATCAGTACAAACACATAATACCCCAACCACTTATGGTGGTGTAGGGTAAAATAACGAAACAAAATTCCTGTGATTCAACAGACATTTTATTTATAAATCACTGATTATTTATAAGACTCTTTGTACACTCTTTCAACTCGTACTGTAGCAGCTCCATCAACAAGCATATCTAAAGAGAGTTACAGTACACATGCTGCAACAAAAAAAAAGTACATACATACATACATAAATACATACATACATAAATACATACACACACTAACTCTACAGTTCTCTCTAATATTTGATTCCAATTTGAATATTTTTTAGTTTATATGAGACTTTTATGTGTCCTTTACCATTTCATGAGGAATATGTATTCACTACTCTACTGTCTCTTAGTAATCTAACGTTTAGTTAGTTTAAAGTTTGTTAAGGCTACTAGAATGCATTTTTTTTTTTTGATCCATGAGGGGATTCCCTTACTCTCTTTCTCTCTCTCCCTCAATATAAGTTTTTGTTAAAATAACTAGAGATAACTTTATTGACTCCAAATGTCTTGTAAAACTGTTGGGAACTTGTCAGATACACTTTTTGGTATAAATCAAATATTTGTGGTTTGAAAACTGGTAAAACAAAATTGAAGTATAAGAGAGTGGCAAACATAATTTTCTTTTTTTGGTTTATTACTCGTAAACAAAGATTTTTTTTTGTATTTTTATAATTTTAATGTTGAAATTTAATTTTAATATCGTAGAAGAACAGAAAAAATATGTTATTTTTTATAGCTCTAACAAGAACAATACATATATTGTAGCATATTTTTAGGTGCCATTATGAAACACATAACTGCTGCAGTGTTTTTTTAGAGTATAATTCATTCAACGAGAATTTATGTCATATATCATAATGTTAATATTGCTTGTTATATTGTGATAACATACAAGAAAAATTGATTTTCATTTTTCGTTTCAGTTTTTTTCCGTCCCTTCATTTTGTATTTTCAATAATAAATATTTCGTTTTTTTTTGTATTCACTTCTTATCTCCTCATATGCACACTCAATATATAGAGTGTGGAAAAAAACTTTTTTTTTTTAGCACTTATTGATTTTTGCTTGCCTGATTTCACATTTATATAATATAAAATAAAAAGAAAATGATTTGGCTGAGTGTTAAGAGGAATACCAAAAATAAAAGTTCAAAAATTTTTTAAAATAAAATATTTTCTTTTTTTTCATTTATTTTTAATGAAAAGAAGAAAGAAGATTTTAATGGGATTTAATGTATAAAGATTAAATGATTCATTTAGAAAAACACGTTGAGGTGGAAAGCTTTGTTTGAGGTAAAGTTATTTTTATAATTTTTTATATCAAATGAAAGTCTAAATTATATTTATATTAAATAAAATACATTAAAAATTCACTCTGTCTTTAGGAAACGTATACTGAAATTTTTATCCAAATTTATGTGTGTTTGCGGATCACCAAATTGTGAATATTTGAAGAAATTTTTGTATATTTTCCGAAATTTAAACTTTAAAAAATAAAACTGAGAATAAAGAAATCTTCATGTTGCAAAAATATTTTCATTATATTGAAATATTTAAATATTTTTTTTGAAATGATGAACGTGACATATATATATTCATTCCTTCGCTGTCAAGCAATAAAGCCTAATGGAAAATGAACCTAATGAATTCTTCCATTAAAACCTATAAATGTGTTTTCCAAATTGAATTTGTGAACATTTTTAATAAATTTTTCAAAATATGTAAATTATCATATATTCCCTAATTCCTTGAAGGATATGGTTATTGTGGTGATATCCTTCGATGTCAAGAAATGAAACTTAGTGGTTAACAGAGCTAATAAATTTTTCTATTAAACCCAATAAATTGTTTCCCCAAAATGAATATGTGAAAATTTTTATAAATTTTACAAAATATGAAAACTTTCATATATGAGTTCTTTGAAGGATATGATCAGTGTGCTCATATATTTCGATGTCAAGGAATTAAAGCTAGTAGAAATTAATGCTAGTGAGTTCTTCTAATAAAAACTATAAATGGTTATTCGAAAATTAATTTCAGAACATTTTTATAAAATTTTCAAAATATGAAAAATTCTATATGCGATTTTTTTTGAAGGATGTAATCATTGTGGTCATGTCAAGAAATGAAACTTAGTGAGAAATGAAGCTAATGAATTCTCCTACTAAACTCTATAAATTGTTTCTCCAAATTGAATTTGTGAAAATTTTTATAAAATTTTCAAAATGTGAAAATTTTGTGGTCATATCCTTCGATATCAAGAAATGAAACCTAGTAGAAAATAAAACAAATAAACTCTTCTATTAAACTCTGTAAATGTTGGAAAATGAAGCTAACAAATTCCCCTATTAAAGTCTGTAAATAGTTTCTTCAAATTTATTTTATGAACATTTTTATTATTTTTTTTAAAATATGCAACATATATGACTTCTTTGTCATTGTGGTCGTATCCTTCGGTGTCAAGGAGTTAAGCGTAGTGAAGTAAAGTAAAACAAATTTGAGCTTTAAAATATTAAGGTCAAATTTTGGTATTTTTTAGGAATTTTCATAAGACTTTAGATAAAATCAGAAAATTTTTCATTTACAGTTAATAAATGAACTGGACCTGGGGTCAAAATGATCTCAAATATTTAAATGCTTATTCAGAACATTTGCAAATTTTTTTTATATTAAATAAATTCTGATTAATATGACTTAATCGAACATAATATAAAATTCAAGAACAATATTTTGAAATCATAAACAGATTTTAAATAAACCTTAATTATAAAAGGGTCTTATTAAATATTAAAAGTGTTTGTACATTTCAAAATCAAAGACACAATTCCCCTTCTGGTGATATATAAAATAGTCTAATTTTCTTTCTTTCATGTTTTTCGTTATTATGAATAAGTTTTTTATATGATTTCAAAAATATGTGTATCAAGGATCATGTAAGATAGATTTTTATTTTAAGTAAAATTATTTAAAAATATATTATTTAAGGTTAGATATTTTATAGTGAAATTTATATTGCTTCTAAAAATATTATTTTTAAGTCAGCCTCAATGTTCTATGTTACAGACAGAATATGATTTTTTATTTACAAAAATTGATGTTAACAAGATAAATATTTATTAACATCTTTTAACATAAATAGAACTTTATAAGAGTCACGAGTAGGGCAACCAAAAATATGCGTAATAATATTTTTTCTTGAGCTTCAAATGAACTCAAACTGTTAGTTATTTATCCATTTCCGATAATTTAAAAAATTTTGACATCGACTTGTTTTGCATATTTTAAACTTAGCAGCATATTTTTTATATTTTCACAGAAATCCTTATTTTATAGCATATTTTAGTAATTTAAATATCATATATTTTACACTTAAGAAAAAAAAAATTGAAAATTTTGCACCCAATAGAATTTTTTACAGAATTTGCCATTAATGTTTATTTTTTATTATGTGAATCTCTAATAATTTTCATCTTAAAAATTGACAGTTTGCTAATTAAAATCAAGTTATTTTTAGCGTGAATAGTAGATAATTCAAAAATGTTACCAGAAAAAATATTATTTCAGGAGCATATTTACCGATTTAAAGAGCATAAAAAACACTTTTTAAAGCATATTTTTGGTTACCCTGGTCATGAAATTTTTAGTTGCTAACTAAAGTATTATTTCTTAATTTTTATTTGCATATTAAATAAATCAATAAATTTCCCTTAAATTAAAATTATTTTAACAATTTTCCATATAATTTTAAAAAATATCTAAATACAATTTCTTTTTAATTAAATTATTTGTTTCCCTAAATAACATTATTTTTAGTTTCTGATATCAAATAAAATTTGTGTTAACATGGCAATTGATTTCTTTTCCAAAGAAATTTTGTCCTAAAATCTATCCTTTCCTTAAAAGAAATATGAATTTAACCTTTCTCTCAACCCACAAAAAATATAAAGTAATATCCTTTTATTAATATTAATAAATTCCTTTAAATATCTACTTGTAAATATCCATTTAATGTAACAACAAAAAATCGTTATCCTTCCAAGAAAAAAAAGCATTATAACACACAGAAATACCGAAAGAAAGTAAAGGAATGAGAAAAAAATAATATATTTATTACAATTGTAATAAATTGAAGTAAATGCGTCACATGCCTCAGGTATTTCATTAAAAGGGGGTAAAAAAAAATCAACATATAAACAGGAAAGAAAATATGTATATCCCCACTTCCCATTCCCTAAGTAAATAAAAGTTTCTTTACTCTTCTACCTCCGCCTTTTAAAATTGGTTAATTTTTACTCAAGTTATTTATTTTTTCATTTTTGTTTTGCTTGTGACATGATAAGATGTCACAACTCAAATTGTAAGGCTGCTGTCACATTTAAAAGGACAGAAGTAAAAATAGAGAGAAAAAACCTGCAATACTTTGAAAGACATTTATAAGGTGGTAGGTAGCAAGAGGAGGAGGGGGAGAAAAAGTAAAACAGGAATCAAAATGTCTGCTGAATAAATAAATGACTGACTGACTGACTGACAAACAGACAAACAAGGATAGTGAATGAATGAATAACTGAATGAAAGACTGAATGAATGAATGAATGAATGATAAAAATTACTTTTATACAAACAAATAAATGCTACTGGTGGTTGTTTGTATATAAATATGTTGGCATGTGATATTTAAGTAAATAATAAACTTAAAAAAAAAATAAGTGGCAACAACAGCAACAAGAAAAATAAACAATCTGCAACAGTGACATTTCTAGTAGTTAGTAACATCATCAAATTACGAAAAAAATAAGAGAAAATAATTAAATAAAAATTTTTTTGGTTTAATTTTAACTTTAAGAGGTCATCTTCTTCTTTAGCTATTTGAGTCACCTTCTACACTTTATTTACTTTGACAATATTCTTCTCAACCTTATGTCAGCATAGATAGTTTCCCACTTACTTTTATTATGGAATATATGGTTTGTCTTTGTGTCACAAAAGGTAAGTGAGAGAACCAAAAGTCTCTCACTTGTGTTTAAAAATAAAGTTTTTTTTTGTTTCAGTTTTCATTATATTTCTTTCACTTAAAGCTACAAAATTTATAAAAATGTTTTTTTTTTTTATTATTGTACGATGCAGATGGCAACATTCAATTGGGAGTCCTTTCGAATGCTTATAGAGTCCAGAGCTTTTAATGTGAAGCGAATTCCTAGACTGATAGGTAGATAATTCACTTATAACTAGCCTACTGAATATATAAAGTAAACACAATTTCCTTTCCATTGATATATATAGTACGTATATCTTTTTTCTTTCTACATGGTAAATTCATGATTTTTCCCTTTATGGGTTTTTTCTATATGAAGAGGATAAAGTTAGTATATAATAAAATAATATATATAATATATAATATATAATATATAATATATAATATATAATATATAATATATAATATATAATATATATAAGTTAATATATAATATATTTTATATTATCGGAAAGGAATTATTGTCTATTTTTAAAATATAAATTTTAGAAATATGTATATAGTTGAATACGAGGGCGGATCAATAAGTCTGTGACTTTTTGAATGAAACACAGTTTTTTGCGAAACAAAAATTTATTTTTCAACATAATCTCCTTTATATAAGCATTTGTTTGGTCAATAATTTCATCGTTTCTTTAGGCTTGGTAGTAGGAAGTAGTCACTAGAGGCTAAATCCGGAGAATATGGCGGATGAGGTATCAATTCGTAGCCCAATTTATAGAGTCTTACTGCATACGTGTGCATCCGTGCATTATCTTGATGAAAAAGAACTTTTTTCTTGGCCATATGGAGTCGTTTTCTTTTTAAATCCTCATTAAATCGGTCTAATAAGTTGGCATAATATTCGCCGTTTATTGTTTTTCCCTTTTGAAGGTAATCGATGTGGATTATCCCGCGTGCATCCCAAAAAATTGTTGCCATCACCTTATTGGACGACAAACTTTCCTTGGCCTTCTTCGGAGCAGGTTCACCTGGAGAAACCTATTGTTTAGACTGCTGCTTGGTCTCCGGAGTACAGTAATGGATCCATGCTTCATCCACAGTTACAAAACGCCGCAAAAACTCATTCGGATTGCGGTTAAACAACTCCAAACAATCCCTTGAAGTTGTCACACGTTTGCGTTTATGGTCAATTGAGAGCAAACGCAGCACCCAACTTGCAGACAACTTTCTTAAACCCAGCTGATCATTTAAAATCGAAACCACACTGCCATATGAAATACCTATGGCATCAACAATCTCACGCACTTTTACTCTTCGGTCGGCCAACACCATATCGTGGATTTTTTCGACATTTTCGGGTGTACTGACCTCAATTGGCCGTTTAGAACGTTCAGCGTCATTTATACTTGTGCGACCACAACGAAAGTCAGTAAACTACTTTTTTACCATTGAAATCGATGGTGCAGAGTCCTCATAGTATTTATCGAGCTTTTTCTTGGTTTGATTGACGGTTTCTTTTCGCAAAAAAAAAAAAATGTTTAATGAGGTTGTATGTTTTGAACAGCTGTTAAACAATAGTCTATTAACAGGTGGCACTTGATGGGAATAGTTTTGCATTTCATATAACCACGAGGGAAGTTCGAAAAGTCACGGACTTATTGATCCGACCTCGTATGTTAAGAATTTTTTTTTTGGAAATAAATATACAAAATAAGTAAATAAATAATAAATATATTATTTTTTTAATATTCTTATAGATTAGGGTGGCCCGTTGGAAAATTGATTGTGCATTTTGGTGCGCATAATACAGCGAAAGTATTTATACGTATTTTCTGTATCGTGTCATACTTCATTAGCATTCGTATTCATTTCGTTTTCGTTGGAACTTTAACAGTATAAAAAAAAAATAATAATAATAAAAAAATAGAAAATGTGTTATTTTCAATCGCTGGTAGGGAATTGAAGACCAATTTTATTCTTTTTTTAGTATTTTTCCTGTATTCTGATAATCAATACACATCGTTTGAGTGGTCTTCTGCATTAGAATCGTAAAAGGGCATTTTTTTTGGGACACTCTATTAATATATGCGTGTCAAAGATGCTTTAAAGAGGATGCTCAGAACAGGATATTTTGTTTTGTTTCCTCTCTTATAAAAAATTATAAATATTTTTTATCTAAATAATTAATAGGCAAACACATTTCCTGTAATCATTTTTACGCCCACAGTATACATAGCAATTTAAAGAAAATTATAACATTAGAAAGGTATTTTTCCATGACGAACATAATATAAATTTTATTAAATTCCTATAAAGAAAAAAATCGTCAAAATAAAAAAAAAATCGCCAAAATAAATTGGTAAAAAATATTTGAATATAATGGTTGAAAAGTATTTATTTACTAAAATTGTTAATAAGAGGTTTGGATTTTCTGGAATATATTTTATAGCAAAAATAAATTTTATTTAGGCTGAACTTTTTTATTTCAATATGATAGCGGTAGCGAAGTACTTCAGGTATAATCTAGTTTTAATAAATTATTGTTATTATTTATAATTACAGTAAACACAATCCGATTTCCTTTGATATATAATACATATATCTATATTGCACAATGGGATGAACTTAAAATATTTTATAAATAAATCTGTAATTTCTAATCGACTAAGGCGTTGTACATAAAAGTTGATGTAATCTTAGCAGAGGTGTATTTGAGTTTAAGTATGAAAGACAAATCCCACACACCATTCAGAAGCGAAACTATAGGATGTCAATGTAGCGCATCTGGGACAAATAAATTTTTAAAACTTTTTTTTTGTTTTCTCATGCCAAATTTTTATTTTTTTTTTTAAGTCCTTACTAAGGCCTTTTAAAATTAAAATTTACTTGTGCTATTTATCTTTTATAGTTATTGAATTATTAGAATCTGAAAATTCGAATATCATAATTTCACAAAACGATTTTTTTTCATCCGATTTCATCCAAATTTATTGCATTAGTAAATCAATAACCAGAGATAAATTTCAAAAAAGCTTTATGAGCATTAAAATTAAAATGTTCTTAAATTTGAAAAATATTCCCTTAAAATTTAAAAGTATGCTCTTAAAATATTTCTTTTTTATGGTTAAATTTTAAATTTAATGTTTTTTTTTTTATTATAATATGAAAATAATTGGGAAAATAAATTTGGAAAATGTATTTGACAGTAAAAAGAAAATTATGTTAGAAATTCTATTATAAAAAATATTCTTCTCAAGTTTAAAATATGTAAAATAATGTTTTTTTTTAGTGTAATATATGCAAAATTTGCTTTTAAGTATAAAATAAGCAAAAATAAGTAATTTAAATTGATAAAATATGCTTTAAAATAAGGAAAGAAAACATGTCAAAATATGCTGCTAGAATCACGTTAAGCTGATAAAATAAATCTACACAAAAATATCGATGTCAAATTCTTAAAATTCTCTAAAATGGATAAATAAAATTCGGTTCATTTAAAGCACAGGAAAAAATATGGTATTCAATATTCTTAGTTGAACTAGTCATTACCCATACGCTCCCATATATATATATCTTATAGTTTTCTAAGAAATATTAAATTTTCTAAAAGCGGCCAGTATACTTTTGAATTTGACCTATTTTATATCAAAATTTTTACTTTATAGAGAAAAATCATGGCTACGGCATTGTCACTAAAACAATATTATGTGCTCATTGTTAATTTTCATTAATTTTAATAATACTGTATTCACGATAACAATGTTTTTGTTTCAGTTTTATCATTCAATGTTTACATTCAGTCAATATTTTAATATAATTGTCTAAAAAATTTTTATAGTTTTTGAATATTTTTACCAGAAACAAAATTTTATTAATATAAAAAATATCATTATTTCTATAACCATTAAATATCACCAATCTTTTTCCTTGTTCTTAAACCATATTTCGTTTTCAAACCATATTAATATTATTCCCATAACAATAAAATATTAGAAATAAATATGCTTTTTACAAATATGGTTGCAAAATTCAACAAAAAGCAAACAAGTTATTATTTTTACATTTGTTTGCCACCTTCATTATAATTCTCATTTAGTTTATACATGAATTAATATATGTAGACAAGATTTGATTATAATTTGCGTGATTCAAAGAATATGAGATATTTATTAACTATTAAATAGTTCAGTTAATAAAAATAACTTTGTATTATCTTGAGCAAGATATAGTGGATAGAATAAATAATTAATAAACAAATAATACTTAATCATAATAAGATAAATTTGAAACATGTTATTAGAAATGTTGATAATTTTTCTATATAATACGTATATAATAAAACCGATTCATAATATAATAAAATGGAATCATAATATGAGAAAATCCGATCATAATATAATAAAACCGTATCATAACATGACAAAATTTGTATATATAATATTATAAAAATGTGATGAATTTTCACAGTAACAATATAGTCTGATCATAATATGTTGCTCTTAGATTATGGTCACCGCAACTATATTTTTTCACCCAAAATTTTTGTTTCTCCAACTTAAAATTTTAGTAATTCAAATTTCATTTGTATTTTGTAGTTTTTCTGACAATTGCTCACAAAAATTCTAATTGACTGTTACTCGAATAGAGCTTATATCTATTGTAGACAAATTTACAAGGAATTTTTAAAGAAATATTACCCCTTTTCAAAATAAACAAAGTTCATATTTTTATATTTTCACTGAATCAACTATTTTTTATATTGGAAGGGATGTGGAAAACATCTCTTCTCTTTACACTTCTTTTGATTTTATTTTGGAAAAGAGACAAAGAAAATTCTTAAAATGTTTTATATACAAAAAAAAAAAAAAAAACATGGTTGGCTAAATAAAATGAAAACTTTTCAAAAGAAAACAAAACTATAAGCCTCAAACACTTACTCCTTGTCTCGCAGTGACGTACAGATAACAGAAAAAAAATAGGATTCATATACAATGAAATATGTTTTTTAAATACGATACGTAATTCCAGGCAACAATTCTTATTTATTTCATTTTAAAAGTATCTAGGTTGGCTGTTTTTCGTTTTTCTGTTTATTTTTGCTAAGACAAATTTTTCCCAACTGGCCGGGGTTGAGGGAAGGTGATTGTACTCATGGATGGTTTACATGATTAAATTATGGTTTATATCTACTCTTCTCTGGTAATGTATATATTTTATTTGAATTTTGTTTCTTTATCTCTTTGTTAGAATTTTTTACTTCTTGTAAATATTTATTTATTTATTTACGCCGTTTTTTTTTTGTTAAAAACACAAAATTTTAAAGTATTTCTAATATTCTAAAGAAAAATTGTTGAATGTCTTGTCGTTTGTTGTTGAAAGTTTTGTAATTTATTCATGAACATTTTCTGGTGAAATCAATTAAATATTAAAGTTTAAGGAAATTTTTAGCTTAAAGTTTTCAAATTAAATTAAACTTAATAACAATACACAGAAAACTCTATCAATGCCTAATTATTTATTTTGTTTTTAACAGAAAATCCTTGTATGCTTTGTTAAAGTGAGCGTATCTAAAGTTCCATTATTTAGGAAATAAGTAAAAAGCTTTAAGTAAAACAAATGATCATATTTTTTGTTGAACCTCCTTTTTTACATTCCTAAGCGAAATTTTCTCCAAAAAAAAAAAAAAACAATCGAAAACTATAAATATGTTTAATTCATCTTTCTTTTTCTTTATGTTTTTGACATTCATCCATTAGCATTCGTTTAGAAATTTTGTACAACCAAAGTTCATATTCTCTTCTTATTTATGGCTATTTTATCTGGTATTTAAGTTGTTAAATAGTCTTTGTACATAAATAACTCACAAAGCAACATTAGCAGTAGCAAAAATAAAAACATATTTCTAATAGAGTCTCAGTTCCTCCCACTTTCTGACGCACACGCACACACGAAAAGAAATCGAAAATCATAAAAAAACTCAGTCATTGAAGGCAATTGGAAATTGTTAGTAGAATCATTGAAGCGTTAATATTTGTTTTTTTTTTTCAATATAGACAATCTACTCTAAGGACTCTGATTACACAGGTCAACAAAATTGCAAGAAAAAAAATTTATATATATATATATATCGCGAATAATTCAGCAAAATTCTATTTCAGTACGCTTGATATAGAGTAGAAAGTTTAATGAAACTTTTCCATCGTGTTGCAATTTTAACCCATTGACTACCAAAGAAAGTCTCCAACTTGTCACACATAGCCTCTAGAAGTCTTTTAAATTGTAAAAATCAGGAATTTCTCAATTAACCCTCATAAATGAAGTGTATGGTGTGGTGTAGGTTTGGGTGTAGAGGGGAATTTTGTATTTGATATAACTATCACATGATCGTAGATCTGTTTTTTATTTATTTATTTTTTAAAGTTTTAATGTTTTATTTCATACTTAACACAACATATGAAATATCAAAAAAAAAAAAAAAAAAAAAAAATTATATATAGGTACATAAAAAATTACATTTCAAAAATAATAATTCAAATAATTAACAATAAAATTTATATTTACATAAGAGTGTTAATATATACATTTTTTTTTTAATTCATAAATAATTATTAATTAAAAGAAAATAAAATATATATAAATCTCAAAAATTATAAAATTTTTAAAATCGCACTGACAGAAAATGCGTAGACATCAAAAGTTTGAAAAAAGAAACAAAAATCCAAATTTAAATAACTAAGTTAACAAAAACTTAAAAATAAACTAGCTAACCTGGTAATGGTTTTTAATTAAAAAATAACGAATGTATTTTAAGTGTGTGGGAATTGGTGGGCGTGTTTTTACCCTTTGTGATTTATTTTACGCCCTAAATGTTAAAACTTATAGCCTTTAGTTCCTTCAAGACTTGAAACTATCATCTGATAATTAAGAAGACATGAGTAGGGGGTGCTTTTACCCGTTTTGCCCTATCTTATGCCTTAAATGTTGGAATTTCCAAAAAATGTATATCTTTAAGTTCCTTTCACATGTTACAGTGTCTGTATGCCAAATTTTAAGAAAATCGGTTGATTAATTAAGAAGATATAGGGCGAGGGAGCTTTTCCCCTACTTACCCTATTTCCCGTCCTAAATAACAAAAATTATAGGCTACAGTTCCTTCCAGATGTTACACTATTTGCCTGCCAAATTTTAAGAAAATCGGTTAATTAATTAATAAGATATAGGGAGGGGGAGCTTTTGACCTAATCTACGACCTAAATAATAAAAATTATAGGCTATAGTTCCACTTTTTGAAAATCGGTTTATTAGTTAAGAGGATATAGAGAGGGAGAGCTTTTACTCCTTGTGAAATATTTTACGCCCTATAGCGATATGAAATATACTTTACGATCTATTCTCATACCTAACAAATACACACACAAAATTTCATTAAAAATCGGTCAAGCCGTTTCGGAGGAGTTCAATTACAAACACCGTGACACGAGAATTTTATATATATAAGATTTCATCATGAATAATTTCGCTTAATTTTTTAATCCTTACACTAAATGTAGTGAAAAAAAATAAATGAAACATTTCCATTACTTTACACTTTTAACCCATTGATGACCAGAAATATGTACCTTTTAAGAAATTTTTAGGTTATATAATTTGTTGGGCAATAGGTAGAGCCAAATTGGGATTCGTGTTTTATAAAGAAGGAATAGTGGTTATAAAATAGTATAGAATAGAATATAATATAATAGAATAGAATAGAATATAATAGAATAGAATAGAGTAGAATAGAATAGAATAGAATAGAATAGAATAGAAAAGAATAAAATAAAATAGAATAAAATAGAATAGAATAGAATAGAATAGAATAGAATAGAATAGAATAGAGTAGAGTAGAGTAGAATAGAATAGAATAAAATAAAATAGAATAGAATAAAATGGAATAGAATAGAATAGAATAGAATAGAATAGAATAGAATAGAATAAAATAAAATAGAATAGAATGGAATAGAATAGAATAGAATAGAATAAAATAGAATAGAATATAATAGAATAGAATAGAATAGAATAGAATAGAGTAGAGTAGAGTAGAGTAGAATAAAATAAAATAAAATAGAATAGAATAAAATAAAATAGAATAGAATAGAATAGAATAGAATAGAATAGAGTAGAGTAGAGTAGAATAGAATAAAATAAAATAGAATAGAATAAAATAGAATAGAATAGAATAGAATAGAATAGAATAGAATAGAATAGAATAAAATAAAATAGAATAGAATAAAATAGAATAGAATAAAATAGAATAGAATAGAATAGAATAGAATAGAATAAAATAAAATAGAATAGAATAGAATAGAATAAAATAAAATAGAATATAATAGAATATTATAGAATAGAATAGAATAGAATAGAATAGAATAGAATAGAGTAGAATAGAATGGAATAAATTAGAATAGAATAGAATAGAATAGAATAGAATAGAATAGAATAGAATAGAATAGAATAAAATAGAACAGAGTAGAATAGAAAAGAATAGAATAGAATAGAATAGAATAGAATAGAATAGAATAGAATAGAATAGAATAGAATAGAATAGAATAGAATAGAGTAGAGTAGAGTAGAGTAGAATAGAATAAAATAAAATAGAATAGAATAAAATAAAATAGAATAGAATAGAATAGAATAGAATAAAATAAAATAGAATAGAATATAATAGAATATTATAGAATAGAATAGAATAGAATAGAATAGAATAGAATAGAATAGAATAAAATAAAATAGAATAGAATACATAGCCCCTATAAGTCTTTGAAATTGTCCAAATCCACGAAAATATGGGAACAATAAGCGATGAACAAAGGGAGTTTGCTCACCAAAAGCTATTATTGAGAGATTATATCAAGGCATGTGGAAACCTACTGTATTGACAGACTATTGCTGCTTCTTAGTATGAGAAAAAATAAAAATTAAACATAGTGCTTTCTTAAATCCTAATTTAGGAAAGAAAATATACATACATTTTTCAATGAAGTTGAAAGTGAAAACATTATATCTCTTAAAAATGTTTCATTTAACTTTCTACACTATATTTAGTCCAAGGAATAAGAATTATGGGAAATTATTCAAAATAATTTTTTTTTATAATTTTTTGTTGTGTTAGTTATTTTATTTATTATTTTTTTTTAAAACTTTTGACGTCTATGCATTTTCGTCAGTGAAATTTTATAATTTCTACCCCCCACTCATTGCACCATATTCTTCCACGTCTTTATGAGGTTAATTGAGAAATTCTTGATCTTTACAACTTTAAAAACTGCTAGGATCTATGTGTGGTAATTTGGAAACTTGACTTATACTACATTTTTATAGCAGCATTTCTTGTCTATAAAACATGAATGACTAATTTGCTCTCTCTACCTATTTATTACAAAATTATGTAACCTTAAAACTACAAATATGCTTCCCTAGGAGTTACTTCAATGTGGCGTAATGGATGATCAGTGTTGCCAGAAGGTGAGAAAATTGAACTTTAAAAAAGGTCAAAAAAGGCTAAACACCCCAAAAAATAAGGTCAGATTTTTTTTTTTTTTTTTGATATAAAAACTTATTTCTTCCCGTTGTCATTAGTTTTTATGTATTTTATTTTTAAGATATTATAATAAATCTATAAATAAAACATTGAACGGCACAAATCCCCTAAAAAATTTTAGAATTTTCTTCATATTAATAATGATTCAATATTTTAAATTAATTTTTTCGTTTTTTCGTCCTTTTTGATTAAGCATTTCCAAATTTTTTGTTTGATTTTTCGCTTTTATATGATTTTTTTTTAAATTATATGAAATTATGTGCTCACCGAAGTGTTCTCTTAATAAATCCATTGATTGATGCGATTAGTGGAAAGTAGCGTCGTCTTGCTGAAACCAAATTTCGCCGAGATGACGAGCTTCAATTTCAGGCAACAAATAATCGGTTATCATGGCACGATAACGGTCGCCATTGACGGTTACGTTCGCACCGGCATAATTTTTAAAGAAATATGGACCGATGATTCCACAGGCCCACAAACCACGCCAAACCGTTTTTTTCTGGATGAAGTGACAGTTCTTGAATCTCTTCAGGTTGCTCTTTATCCCAAATGCCGCAATTTTGTTTGTTGTTTACATACCCATTGAGCCAGAAATGGGCCTCATCGCTGAACAAAAATTTGCCTCGAAAACGCCGGATCTTCTTGGAACTTTTCAAGAGCCCATAGAGCGAAGCGATGTCGATTGGGAAGGTGGAGCGGCTTCAGTTGTTGCACAAGCTGTATATTGTACGCTTTCAATTTAAGATCACGACGTAAAATGCGTCAAGACGTTCCATACGTCAGTCCAAATTGCTGCGAACGGCGCCGCAACTCTCTCCACGGTCTTCGTGTACACGCTCAGCTACGACCGCTATATTTTCTTCACAACGTGCTGGACGTGGTCTATTCGGTCGAATATTATCCAATAATGAATGCTGGGTCTCAAAATGGGTGATGGTGTTGCGAATAGTAGGCCAATTATGTTGACCATAAGTTGAGCGAAGTGCACGAAACACATTCCTCACAGAACGTGAATTTTCGTAATAAAGTTGAACGATTTGTAAACGTTGTTCAGGCGTAAGTCTTTCCATTATGAAATGCCAATAATACTAAACAAAAATAACATGACAGCATGACACGACTCACACGTGATCTGTCAAAAAAAGGCTATTGAAAAAAGTATCTCTACTTGAATCACCCTTTATATTATACAAGATTGCTTAAATAGATGATTGTGTACAAATATAATTGATTATAGCAAATGTGAAATTATTTTCTTTGTTTTTGAAATACTAACAATTTAGGCTTTTAAAGGCAATTTAAAAAATCAAAAAAGGCTAGAAAAAGCTAGAAGCTAAAACGAAAATTTTGAGGATAAAAGCAAAAGAAAAACTGGCAACACTGCTGATGATTGTAATGACTATAGCTGCAACATATTTTTCACAATACTTTTTTTAGTGTTGACCTGTGTTATTGAACAAAATTGTTGGATTTGTTCGAATATTTCAGCTATTTTTTGTTTCTTGTGTTTCCCATAAATTCTACAAGGTTTAATGTTGAATTTTTAGCTCATATTTAAAGCTTAAATTTTAGATATATAACCTAAATATTAACAAAAAGCAAATGTAATATAATATGCTTAAAATGTGAGAACATTTGTTAAATTAATAAAAATATCTTCAAAAGCTTTGTATGAAGCTCCAGTAGAGAAAAAGTTTAAATTTTATATGTCAAACTTTGCTATAATTTAAAAAATATTAACTAATATATGAATTTATTCAATTGCAGTTTTATGTTTTGTGTATTAACACAAAAGCTGTTTTTCAACAAAATATTTAAAAAATTTTCAAAGTTTGTAATATTGGATACAAAATTATATATAAACATATTCTTTTACATTCATCTGTTGTCAGTAGCTAATATTAATGCCTACTATATTAAATTACCACATTTTGTCATTTGCTAAAATTAACAAAAATGTTATCAAGCAAAAAATGTAAAATCATTTTTAAAATTCCACTAAATATTAAAAAAAATATATGAGCCATTATTTAAAATTTTTGATTTGATCAAAAACAATTTCTTTTTCATGACACATTAAAATCCATTTGTACAAATATAAAGTGACAAGAATGCGTTAGAGTTAGTTCACGCTAATCATTTCGTGAAAGGAGCGCGAAAGTTATAGAGGTTTTAAGTTGAACATATAAATATTTTTAAAAATTAGAAGTTTATGTATAATTGTGGTAAAAATTACGTGTAATATCAAAACTTACTGAGTTATTCAAATAAAATTTATGATATTTTCAATGTTTGATGGTGTTAGTGTAGCATATTTTAGGGTTTCCTATAAAGTTTGGGGTTTCCTGCAATATTTCTTTTCCCGGGAAACGGGAACAAAAAATCAATTTCCCGGGAATTCCCGAAAGTTTTTTAAAACTTTAGTTATAAGAGTCATAAGTCATGATAAATAGATTGCCGTGTATTTCCACTTTATTTCTCTAATTTACATTTATTATTATTATTTTTTACATATCTAATTCTCACTGAATTAAACATAAATCTGGAAAATAATAAAAATTGGTTCGTAACAAAGTATTTTTGGATCAATTGTAGTATTCAAAAATAATCTCATATACGTATACAATACAATATTATAATTTTTTTAAAGTTATAACATTTACATCTAACATTTACAGATCCATTGCTTGGATAAGAGTTGATGTTTCAAAAGAAAATGTTGTGTTAGGATGAAAATCTCCCAACAAAATAATTTCTTTATAATAGTGAGTACGAGGGCGGATCAATACGTCCGTGACTTTTCGAACTTCCCTCGTAGTTATATGAAATGCAACACTATTTCCATTAAGTACCACCTGTTAATAGACTACTGCAAAATTTTGAGCAAGTGTCTTGAAGTAAATCATATAATATTTTAACAGTATTTTAGTGTATAATAATGTTTTTAATAAATTCGCTATTTTTTAACAGTTTACTTTTTATTATGGTTGAAATTTAATAAATAAGTATTGAAAAACAAATCTGTATAATACCCATGGAGTATTTTAATTTACAAATAAATACAACACATTTGATAAATATTCGTCAATGACAATTCAAAATTTTAAAAATAAATTTTATCTGTAGCAAATACAACCAATTATAACCAACTGATTTGGAGTTAATTTAATATTAATTCAATTAATATGTATTATTAATAAAACATGTACGCATATGTATTAAAATGTTAAATGAAAAAATATATATTAAAAATTAGAAATAAAAATTGTGGAAAATACATTTATTGTTGAAAAATTTAATTTAAAAGAAAATTGAAGAAAATATTATACCAAAGGACTGGAATTATAATTATGATTTATAATTCCACAAAAATTGTATGCGATAAGGTCATATTAATATTTATGTAGGATTCATGTATTTTAAAATAACTCTCAAGGGTCACATGAGATCTTTGGTCATTGCTCTCATACATATGTGAGCAATAGTCAAATTTGGCGGTCTGAATAATTCTTAAGTATACCTAGTACGCCTAGGAGAAATAATAACAATAACTTCATTTTGTGTTACTTGTTCTTTGTAATTATGGATTCTGTATCAGTTTTATTGTGTATGCGAATAACATGTTTACCTCCTTTTAAGGCCCAAGTCTATGGCAATAAACTGCAGTCGGTTATTGAAAATTTGAATTCTCCACTATAACATCTCAATGAGCGAAGACGCGGGAATATTTTAAAGAAGTCATATATGTATGTATAATGATATACATGGGTCTTTCAATTGAAAAGAAATTCCTTAATGTCTCTTACATATATTTTTTTTATTTTATTTCTAAATTTTTGAAAATATTTTTCCATTTTAATTGAAAAGAAATTCCTTAATGTCTCTTACATATATTTTTTTATTTTATTTCTCAATTTTTGAAAATATTTTTCCATTTTTCCATATTTAAATTTATGTTGCCGAAATTGTGTGATGAATTCGTTTTGTGCTGTGTTGTCAACTATTTGTAACCAAAAAGCGCAGGAAAAAAAATCTAAAACGCGGTAAAAAGCGTTAAATTGATGCAAAATTGAAGGAATTGATTCAATGTAGCGCTCTTTTTAGATCATTTTTTTAAAATTAAAATAAGCTTTGTATTAATAATAACTAATAGTAATAGTAAAGTAAAATAGTTCATATTTGTTATTTTTTTAAATATTTTAACTTCAGCAGAAATAGTGAATTATATTTCGAATCAAACCCAAAATTGGTGTTTTTATTACAGAAGTAAGTGGCAAAATCTTATGTACGTTTAAAATTTCTGACTCATAATAACTTTTTTCCACGAATTTAAATTCTTAAAACTGTTATCTTAGGTCAATTTTTTTTTCTTTAATTTTAGTGCAAAACCATTGATTCAATCAGTCCAATTTTATTACAAAAAAAGCAATTCCTAAAATAAATAGGAATGTGTTTGGAAAATTGCTAATAAATCCATTATTCAATGGATAGACACCGTAAATCGTATTTCTTAATGAAATAAAAAAATTTTTCAAATTTTTGTTATTCTATGGTAGTAAATGTTTTTTCTCTCGTGAGAAAAATTCTTATTTCTGTTGTGTGAAATAAAAACTTTATAAAATATTGACAAATTAAAATTTTATTATTTTGGGAACGGACATTTAGTAATAAATATGTATTATTTCAAAGAATTTAATGTAAAAAATATAAAATTGTAAATATTTAACATTGATTTTTTTTAAAATATCAAAATATCAAAAATTTATATAATTATGTCAAAAATTCTGCGAGTCTTATGAGCTAGTAAAATTTTGCTCAGTTTATAGCTGTCTATAATTTACTTAAAATAATAATTTTCTAACGTTCCACGCAGGCCCTAAGTTACCATTTTTATTATTTAATAGGGACACAAAAACATGTTCCTAATCGACATAACACTAAAGTTAAACGCTCCAATTTAGCGCATTTTTTGAAAAAAGCTCTAATAGAAAAAATGTGACTTTTGGGTTGTTAAAAAGCGTTCAATCTAGCGCCAAAAGCGCTAAATTGGCCATGCTAGTTTTGTGTGTTGAATTCACATAGTATCCGTATGTGTGAAGAGAGTAATTATTTTAATGAAATGGTTCTCACATAATCTTCTAGTTCTATTCTATGGAGTCGTTTAGTAGAAATATGGATATAAGATATGCTGTTGCTTCTCATTATCAATCAATTTAAAAAGTATTAACCATTTAAAATTGTTATAAAATTTTTAAAAGTACAGCAAGTACAGAATTCAATTGTTAATTTTTTTTTTTTGATTTTCAAAATGTTCATAATGTCTTCCATTGATTTAAAAGAAGTTTTCATTGTTTAATTAATAAAAGTATTAAAAATTTAAAATTTTTGTTAAAGTTTCAATAATTTTTTTTTTCAAAAATAAAGGAATTTAATTATTATTTTCAGTTGTAAAAGATTCAAAATGTAGTATATTGATTGAAAAGAAAATATGTTGCCACTTTTCATTATTAATCGTTATTAAGCTTTTTGTTATAAAAAAATTGTAATTGCTGCATGATTAAATATTAAAAAATTGTGTAAGAAAAAATTCAATTATTATCAAGAGTGTTTTATTCGAATATAAAAATGCTCTTAGATTTACAAATTGTGCTCTTAAAATTAAAAAATATGCTCTTAAAATATTATTTTTTTCTGGTTAAATTTTAAATTATCAACTATTTATGCTAAAAATCCATTACATCAGGAAATTATAATTAAAAAATTTAAAAAATTCTGTCAATTTATAGAAATGAAAATGATTAGGGAATCGTATGTGATAAAAAAATCACTAATGGCAAATTATGTTAAAAAATTCGTATGTGTGCAAAATATGCAAAATTTTCTCTTATTTTTACCAGTTTGTAAATTCTAAGCATCGAGACTCTGGATATCCGTCCATGATGAAATTTGGAGATAAAGAATCGATGCAGATATTTGCGATATGTTTGCTGCTTACTTTATCCATATCCAATTCAAGCTGCAACCCTAATAAATTGTCCAACATTAGATAAATCGATGGTACTGAGAGCTGTACAGAATCTAAAATATTCTGATAAATGTGGACATGACGGTGTTCCAAGCTGTGTTCTTATAAAATGTTTACATTCTCTTATATCTCCAATAACCTACTTATTCAACATATCAATATTTAGTAGTTACTTTCCTGAAGTTTGGAGGAAATCTTATATTATATCTTTGTTTAAATCCGGTAGCAGATCCAACATTTCCAATTATAGAGGTATTGCTAAATTAAGTGTTATTCCAAAACTTTTCAAAAAGATAGTTACTGAAATCCTTTCGTTTCGCATCAAGTTGTATGTTATCTTTCGCCATTTCAGCATGGATTTAAAAAAGGATGTTCCATTACTACTAACTTTTTGGAGTTCACAACCTCAGTTATAACCGCATTTGATTCCGGTTTACAGACAGACACAATATACACAGATTTCAGTAAAGCTTTTGATAAAGTTAATCACGATCTCCTACTGTTCAAATTGGATAAACTCAGATTTTCTCCTGTTTTCCGTAAATGGATTTCCACATATCTTAAAAATAAATGCCAATGTGTATTATTCAGAGAATGTACATCAAAAACCATTCCTGTTTTATCTGGTGTTCCACAAGGTAGTCATCTCGGTCCCTTATTATTCCTAATATTTATAAATGATTTACCAGCTTGCATTAAGAATTCTAGAATAATAATGTATGCTGATAATGTACAGCTGTTCCATAGCTTTAACTGTTCCTATCAATATTCCTTACTCCAATCAGATCTTGACAATCTTTATGATTGGTGTATGATGAATCTAATGGATCTGAATTTAAGAAAGTGTAAACACATGATGTTCTACAGAAGAAGTCCAGTACTCTGTAGATACACAATAAATGAATATCAACTTGATCTAGTCGAAGAATTTCTTGATCTGGATGTGTTGCAAATCGTTAATAAGGCAAATGGTGCTCTAGGTTTCCTCAAGCGCTGGGGAAGAGAGTTTAATGATTCTTACGTTTCCAAGCAATTATTCATATCTCTTGTAAGAGCAATCCTGGAATATGCTTCCGTGGTCTGGGATCCTCAATACGAAGTTCATATAAAGAAAATTGAATCGGTCCAGAAACAATTTCTCTTATTTTGTCTTCGTAATCTTCCATGGAATCCTAATATTAATTTACCATCAATTACAGCTTATTGATCTCCCTACTCTTGGAGGTAGGAGAAAATATATGAATATTTCATTTGTAATTAATTTAGTAAACGGTTCAATTAATTCTGAGTTCCTGCTTCGTAAGATCGAATTCGTAATATCAAATCGTCCAACTAACTAGAAATTATACTCCTTTAAAAATAAAATATTTTCGAACCAATTATGCCAACTTTGATACCATGAGACGTATATGCAATCAATTCAACAGTTTCTATCCATATATTGATTTCTCTTTAAATCCAATCCGCATTAAGAGGAATATTTTCAACTTAGTTAAATAATAAGTTTTTGTTATTGAATGATTATTAAAATATTTTATTGTAAATAGCTTTAAGAATAATATATATGCTAGCCTGTAAGAAATTGTAATTTCATTGGCTATTAAATAAATAAATAAAATAAATAATAAAAAAAAATGTGTAACGTATGAAAAAGGAATGCTGTTAATTATAAAATATTCAAAAATATTTCATTTAAATTGTTAAAATATGCTCTAATAATATGCTTAAAATATGATACTAAGTCCAAAATATGCAAAAATATGTTATTAAGATATGCTGTAACAAATAAATGTCAAAATAAAATTGTCTGAAACGGATAAATAACTAACAGTTTGGTTCAACCTCAATAGTGTCATATATTAATTGAATATATAAATATATTGCCACTTTTAGTTTTTAATCAGGTATGACGTACTTAAAAGAAAAGGAAAAAATATGATGGATGTGTTGCTATTTCATTTCATTTTCAAACAATTATTATTTTGTATGTTTCAAAAGAAAAGGTGCTACATTTTAAAATCCTGAACTTTGCGCCTAGGATTTCTGTAAGAAAATATATTTATCCAATTTACAGTTTCAAATTAACTGTTCTTATTATCTGACAAAAAAAAAATAGCTCATTAACTAGGCATTAAAAGTCATTAAAAACCTGCTTAATAAAGTAACAGATATTGTAAAATATGCATATCTCTAACTTGCGCCAACGAGACAGTTAATCATTTTGAAAAAAAAATGTTTAAGACTTAAATTGCAGTCAGTCAAGTTGTTTGTTTAAAGTTTAAACACACAATTAGATACCCACACACAAACATACAAACATAAAAGACCAAGTATCATACAAAAAAAAAATTTTCTTTCCGGATTTTCATAAAAATGACACAAGAAGAACTTGATGTCAAAATTTCAAATTTGTTAACCCGTATGTCTGGCTGAGTGACTGAAGTGACTTGACTGTTGCAAATAATCCTACTACAAATATTGATAATCACACGCATATAAAAATATTTTACAGTTAAATTTTTTGATTCAGTTAGACTTCTGTGACACGCATCTACAATGAACATATCTACACATACACACAAATAGACAATTTGAATTAGACATTGAAATAAAACTAAATTTATTGTTGTCTCAACTTCTTTTTTTTTTTTGTTTTTTTTGTGCATTAAAATAAACTGAAAAATAAATTTCTTGTTATTTACTCGTACGTAGCAGAATAAACAAAATTCAAAACTTTTACAATTTAAATTGTGAACATTAACTAGTTTAGCCAAAATCTATGAATAAAAAGAATTCATGTGTTGTTGGGAGAGTGAATAAATGTTTTTGGCTTGTTGTTTGGTTGGCCTGTTTTCTTTAGCCTCCTCATTCCTGTTCATTGGTTTTTAGCACTACTACTGACGTTTTGTCTTTATTAATCCCATGTTACCAAAAGCAGCATTATACACACATACCAACATACACTCACCACACTTAAACAAGTCTCATAGTCATCAGTTTTAAACAAATATCAAGCGTAACTAAAACAAAAAAAAAAAAAAAAAACTTCAACTGAAATTTCCAATCCAGTCATTTATTTCATACCATCTATATCCCCTCCTGCCCGTTTTGGAAATTGTTTCATGTAGGATTCATATGTTTTGTATGAATCCGTAGTTGACTGTTTGTTGTTAATGATGACATGACTTTTGCTAAAAAGCAAAAATAAAAATGTTATCATTGCTTGATTGCATTCAAAGCATCCACATATATGTATATGTGTTTCTATGTCTTTATGTCTCTTTCTTTGGGTGTTTGTCTGTCTGTCTGTCGGTTTTTTTTTTGGCCTGCTTGCTTGTTTGTTTTTCTTTTAATGTATGAATCCCTGCCATAAAACCAAACACATACTTGCACATCAGACAGTACCATTCAATAACTTTACTAAAATTCTGTAAATTTTCTACAAAATAAACTTGAACTCGTATTGTGGTTGTAGGAAGATACATATATTTGGATTTAAATAAAATTATTAGGGGTGAATTATTTTGACGGATAATAAACTCAAAGGATTTTCAATAATTAATAACAAGCAAAATATTACCGAGCAATCACTGCACTTTTTTTTTTAATAATAAATCATTAATCCTTAGTATAATTTGTAATAAAGTAGGTTTTATTTACTTTTTATAGTTATAAGTTTTAGTATTTTAAATTTTGAACATATTTGGCTTATTTTTGTTAAAGCATATTTTTGCATATTTTAAGCTTAACGACCTGTTTTATCTTAAAATCCTATTTTTATAAAATTTCTAAAGAAGGATTTTTTTTAGTTTGGTTTGTTCTATTTTGAAAGACTTATTTTTCTAAATAAAATTTTTGAAATCATATTTTTATTTCTATGGAAATTATTAAAGCATATTTAGCTTTTTTTCTATAAAACTTTGGTATTATTCTTAACAGCTCTTTTTTAGAAATTATAATTAATATTTATTACTTTTAAGCTCATTCGGTTTCTTTTTGTTAAAACATATTTTTGCATATTTTAAGCTTAACAACAGATTGTCAAATATTCTGTTCTTAAAAACTTAATTTTAAAAAGTTACAATTAAAATCACAATATTAAATGTTAAAATTAAATGTTGCTTCTTTTAAAATGCTTATTTGTTCATATTTTATTTTTAAAAGAATAATTATTTCGTTTTATGGATATTTTTAAAGTTTATTTTGCTTTTTTTGTTTTGATATACTCTACAGTTTTTTCTAGACATTAGAGTTAATGTTAAATATTTTAAGCTTAAGAACTTATTTTTAAATATTTTCATCTTATAAGCTTATTTTTGAAAATTTCCAAGTAAAATCATAACAAGAAGAGTTATATTGGCTATTTTATTAATTTTATTTAATATTATACAAATTTTAAAAGCTTATTTTGCTTTTATCTATATATTTTTGGTTTTAATAATCTTTGCAGCCTGTTAAGATATTACAATTGGTATTTAATATTTTAAGCATATTTTTCTTTTTGTTAAAGCATATTTTTTTAAAGCATATTTATTTTGTCTTATTGTAAGCTTAAGGACTTATTGTGTTTAATATTATCATATTATGAGCCTATTTTGTAAAATTTCAAGTAAAATTATTATTTTAAGTTTAATGTTGTATATTTTAAGAAGCTAATATTTCGTTATATGAACATTTTTTATAATATATTTAGCTTTTCTCAATATGTTTTTATTATTTTATGTTCTCTACAGATTTTTAAACAAATTAAAATCAATATTTAATATTTTAAGTTTATTTGGTTAATTATTGTTAAGGCATATTTTAGGCTTAATGACTTATTGTTAAATATTTTAAAAATGTTTTTCAAAAATAAATACCCAAGTAAAATCATAACTGTAAGAATTATTTTGGACATTTTAAAAAGTTTATTTGTTTATATACTATTGCAAAAAAAATGTTTCCCATGTTTTACCTTTAAAAGCATATTTTACTTTTTTTAATTAATTTTTTGGTTTTATATTCACTACAGCTTATTCACATCAGCGTCAGCACTTAATATTTTAAGCTTATTTAGCTTATTTTTATCAAAGCTTATTTTTCTTATTTTAAGATAACATTTTTAAATATTTATTTAAAAGCTTAGTTTTACAAATAAACCAAGTAAAATAATAATCAAGGTAACGAAAGATATTTAGAATCATATTTTTTTTTCAATAGACGAAACTATTACTTATTTATATTTTTCAGACATTTTTAAGAAGAAATCGATTCCAAATTTCTTACAGCATATTTTCGCATGCTTTGGTCCTAATGGCATATTTTGGACTTAGAAGCAAATTTGTTATATTTTCGTAGAAAATCCTTATTTATAGTTATTATTTTTACAATTTAAATGGCATATTTTTGCATATTTTATTTTTAATAGTATAATTTGGCATATTTTGCACTTAAGAGGCAATTTGATTCCTTAAAAATGTCAATGTTATAAATTGATACAAATTTTGTAAATTCCTGTAACAATGTATCAGCTTTGAATATTTTTAAGTGTAAAAAGTAAATATTTTTAAGCAATTGTTAATAGAAATCAAGTTATTTTTAGCAAGAAGAGTGGATAATTTAAAATAATATTTTTTAATTTTAAAGACATATTTTCTGATTTTAAGAGTATTTTTTATGCGCCTAAAATATGTTTTTAGAGCATGTTTTTTGTTGTCCTGATAATAATTTTTTGAAATTTATGTCATCTATTTTAAAAACGAATTTTGTTAAAAAAGAATATATTTATTTTACTTATTTTACTTTTTCTACATATTTTTGTCTTTTTATAAAAAAATTCGAAATTTTTAATAACACCAAAAACTATGACCTTAATGTTTGCTGTTGTTAGTTAATCGTAATTTATTTTCTATGTTGGTTGTGGTCTCTTGTTGTTAAACTTTGTTGTTGTTTTTTAAAAAATGTTTTTATTTTTGTTAAATGTTTAAAATACTGGAACATCCTGTTTGTTGTTTGGGATGTTTTTGTTATTGTTCCTTGTTTTTAGTTATTTAGTTCTAAATGTAAATGAAATTTAAACCATATTTTTGCGGCTACTTTAAGTTGTTGCTCTCCTTAAGGGACGTTTTAATTTAGGGAGGGAGTTTTAGAGTAATAAAATTTAACTGAAAACCGAAAGAAGCAATTTGTAAATAAATTTTGAAGGAAATTGATATGAAAGTTATTCAATACTTCAATAAAAAGTATTTTAATTAAGTTTTAATATAGATAACATAAATAAATAGCTGAAAAGAAATCAAAGGAATTTAACTTGATTTTAGAGCTAAAGTTTATCATAAACACTTTTGAACATTTTATTTTTATAAGAAATAGTAATTCTCTTAAAAATTGCTTCAATTTAACTGCAATTAAAATTGACATTAAATATAACTTTTGTGTATCCGCCTAAATGTATGCAAATTTTTTTGAAACATGCTATGACCAACAAATGACATTAAAATTTTTAAACCCCAGTTAGTTCCAATTATCAATCAATCTAACTTAATTTATTTATTTTAAAAAGCGCTGCATATTTTTAGGCATTTTAACCTCTATAAATAAATTATAACCTTTAAAATCTACATTTATTTTTCATATTTTATTTGATTTTTCCTTTCGATTTTGTGCTGAGTTGCTAAAGATTTCTCCCTAAGATACATTAAATAAATTGTTAGACTTTTATCCACTCATACAAATAGACACAGATTTTCTGCAACTACATAGACATTTCTGAATTAGTACGTTTTCATTTGAAAATGTTTTGAATATCAAAATGTTTTTAGCACAAAATAAAAAGTGTATTAATATTGATTTTTGTAGGAAAATTTATACGTTAGCCACCTCATGTTTAACAATATTTAAAAGTTCTTCCCAAAATCAAAATCTTTATGTAAATTGTAAATAAGTGTGTGTGTAAGCATTTGTAGCAGCTTGTATTTGCATTTGTAGCAGAAAGTTGCAGTAAATTGCAAATATCTGTTATTTTTTTTTGGCTTCAATTTGTATTACCCAGAAAAAAAACAAATGTATACGTTTGCACCAAATTTACTTCAACAAATATTCAAATTTATTTTCTAAATCCTAAAATATATAGTAGAGCAGCAATAACAACAACAACGAATATGTTGATAACAACAAACATTTAATACCCACAACAATAAAAGTTTGTAAACTCTATTTTTAGTAAAAACTAAAATCACAAACACGTTTACCCCAATCCGAAATCCCAATGGCGTTTTCATGTTCTGAAAAAAATATTAAAAGAGTATATCTGCACTATGTTCACTACTTTAGCTTAATATATATTTTACTAGGGTAACTATCTTTATAGTAAGCATTTCCTTGCTTTATTGGTTTTTATTATTGAGTTTAAAGGAGGAAAATTATTTGAAATTGCGAGCCAATTGTTTTATTTCTTTGTCGCGAAAATACTTTAGGTTACCCTCGTTGTTATTACTGAAAAATCGCATTTGAAAACGTATGTAAAAACACAACAAAAAAAAAAAAAAAAAACTTAATCCCCCAAAACGTATAAAACAAAAAACTCTTGATGGTTTTGTGTGTCTAAATGGTTTTTAGAGTTCGAATATTTACGTCATGGTCTCCTTTTTTTTATTTATTTTTGGTATTTATTTGAGTATGAGTGCTCCAAATTTTGTATAGTATTTTTTTTTTTTTTTTTTTGTAATACAATTGTACAATATTATATTTTACTTACAGTTAGCCACATACAGTTAAAGAAAAAGGTAAAGAGACAACGGTAAATATATAGAAATAAAAAATAAAAATAGTCTTGACTATAGTACAGACTATAGTCTTGACTATAGTACAGACTATAGTACAGATTATAGTCTTGACTATTGTACAGACTATAGTCTTGACTACAGTACAGACTATAGTTTTGATTATAGTACAGACTATAGTCTTGACTATAATACAGACTATAGTCTTGACTATAATACAGACTATAGTACAGACTATAGTCTTGACTATAGTACAAACTATAGTCTTGACTATAATACAGACTATAGTACAGACTATAGTCTTGACTATAGTACAGACTATAGTCTTGACTATAATACAGACTATAGTACAGACTATAGTCTTGACTATAGTACAGTCTTGATTATAGCGTACAGACTATAGTTTTGACTATAGTGTTCAGACTATAGTCTTGAATATAGTGTACAGACTATAGTCTTGACTATAATGTTCAGACTATAGTCTTGACTACAGTATAGACTATAGTTTTGACTATAGTACAGACTATAGTCTTGACTATAATACAGACTATAGTACAGACTATAGTCTTGACTATAGTATAGACTATAGTCTTGACTATAGTACAGACTATAGTCTTGACTATAGTACAGATTATAGTCTAGACTATTGTACAGACTATAGTCTTGACTACAGTACAGACTATAGTCTTGACTATAATACAGACTATAGCACAGACTATAGTCTTGACTATAGTACAAACTATAATCTTGACTATAGTACAGACTATAATCTTGACTATAGCACAGACTATAGTACAGACTATAGTCTTGAGTATAGTACAGACTATAGTCTTGATTATAGTACAGACTATAGTCTTGACTATAGTACAGTCTTGATTATAGCGTACAGACTATAGTCTTGACTATAGTGTTCAGACTATAGTCTTGAATATAGTGTACAGACTGTAGTCTTGACTATCGTGTTCAGACTATAGTCCTGACTACAGTATAGACTACAGTTTTGACTATAGTCTTGACTATAGTACAGACTATGGTCTTGACTATAGTACAGACTATGGTCTTGACTATAGTACAGACTATGGTCTTGACTATAGTACAGACTATAGTCTTGACTATAGTACAGAATATACTCTTGACTATAGTTCAGACTATAGTCTTGAATATAGTGTACAGACTATAGTCTTGACTATAGCGTACAGACTATAGTGTACAGACTATAGTCTTGTCTATAGTACAGACTATAGTCTTGACTATAGTACAGACTATGGTCTTGACTATAGTACAGACTATGGTCTTGACTATTGCACAGACTACAGTCTTGACTATAGTACAGACTACAGTCTTGACTATAGTACAGACTATAGTCTTGACTATAGTACAGACTATAGTACAGATTATAGTCTTGACTATTGTACAGACTATAGTCTTGACTACAGTACAGACTATAGTTTTGATTATAGTACAGACTATACTCTTGACTATAATACAGACTATAGTCTTGACTATAATACAGACTATAGTACAGACTATAGTCTTGACTATAGTACAAATTATAATCTTGACTATAGTACAGACTATAGTCTTGACTATAGTACAGTCTTGATTATAGCGTACAGACTATAGTTTTGACTATAGTGTTCAGACTATAGTCTTGAATATAGTGTACAGACTATAGTCTTGACTATAATGTTCAGACTATAGTCTTGACTACAGTATAGACTATAGTTTTGACTATAGTACAGACTATAGTCTTGACTATAATACAGACTATAGTACAGACTATAGTCTTGACTATAGTATAGACTATAGTCTTGACTATAGTACAGACTATAGTCTTGACTATAGTACAGATTATAGTCTAGACTATTGTACAGACTATAGTCTTGACTACAGTACAGACTATAGTCTTGACTATAGTACAGACTATGGTCTTGACTATAGTACAGACTATGGTCTTGACTATTGCACAGACTACAGTCTTGACTATTGCACAGACTACAGTCTTGACTATAGTACAGACTACAGTCTTGACTATAGTACAGACTATAGTCTTGACTATAGTACAGACTATAGTCTTGACTATAGTACAGACTATAGTCTTGACTATAGTACAGACTATAGTCTTGACTATAGTACAGACTATAGTCTTGACTATAGTACAGACTATAGTCTTGACTATAGTACAGACTATAGTCTTGACTATAGTACAGACTATAGTCTTGACTATAGTACAGACTATAGTCTTGACTATAGTACAGACTATAGTCTTGACTATAGTACAGACTATAGTCTTGACTATAGTACAGACTATAGTCTTGACTATAGTACAGACTATAGTCTTGACTATAGTACAGACTATAGTCTTGACTATAGTACAGACTATAGTCTTGACTATAGTACAGACTATAGTCTTGACTATAGTACAGACTATAGTCTTGACTATAGTACAGACTATAGTCTTGACTATAGTACAGACTATAGTCTTGACTATAGTACAGACTATAGTCTTGACTATAGTACAGACTATAGTCTTGACTATAGTACAGACTATAGTCTTGACTATAGTACAGACTATAGTCTTGACTATAGTACAGACTATAGTCTTGACTATAGTACAGACTATAGTCTTGACTATAGTACAGACTATAGTCTTGACTATAGTACAGACCATAGTCTTGACTATAGTACAGACTATAGTCTTGACTATAGTACAGACCATAGTCTTGACTATAGTACAGACTATAGTCTTGACTATAGTACAGACTATAGTCTTGACTATAGTACAGACCATAGTCTTGACTATAGTACAGACTATAGTCTTGACTATAGTACAGACTATAGTCTTGACTATAGTACAGACTATAGTCTTGACTATAGTACAGACTATAGTCTTGACTATAGTACAGACTATAGTCTTGACTATAGTACAGACTATAGTCTTGACTATAGTACAGACTATAGTCTTGACTATAGTACAGACTATAGTCTTGACTATAGTACAGACTATAGTCTTGACTATAGTACAGACTATAGTCTTGACTATAGTACAGACTATAGTCTTGACTATAGTACAGACTATAGTCTTGACTATAGTACAGACTATAGTCTTGACTATAGTACAGACTATAGTCTTGACTATAGTACAGACTATAGTCTTGACTATAGTACAGACTATAGTCTTGACTATAGTACAGACTATAGTCTTGACTATAGTACAGACTATAGTCTTGACTATAGTACAGACTATAGTCTTGACTATAGTACAGACTATAGTCTTGACTATAGTACAGACTATAGTCTTGACTATAGTACAGACTATAGTCTTGACTATAGTACAGACTATAGTCTTGACTATAGTACAGACTATAGTCTTGACTATAGTACAGACTATAGTCTTGACTATAGTACAGACTATAGTCTTGACTATAGTACAGACTATAGTCTTGACTATAGTACAGACTATAGTCTTGACTATAGTACAGACTATAGTCTTGACTATAGTACAGACTATAGTCTTGACTATAGTACAGACTATAGTCTTGACTATAGTACAGACTATAGTCTTGACTATAGTACAGACTATAGTCTTGACTATAGTACAGACTATAGTCTTGACTATAGTACAGACTATAGTCTTGACTATAGTACAGACTATAGTCTTGACTATAGTACAGACTATAGTCTTGACTATAGTACAGACTATAGTCTTGACTATAGTACAGACTATAGTCTTGACTATAGTACAGACTATAGTCTTGACTATAGTACAGACTATAGTCTTGACTATAGTACAGACTATAGTCTTGACTATAGTACAGACTATAGTCTTGACTATAGTACAGACTATAGTCTTGACTATAGTACAGACTATAGTCTTGACTATAGTACAGACTATAGTCTTGACTATAGTACAGACTATAGTCTTGACTATAGTACAGACTATAGTCTTGACTATAGTACAGACTATAGTCTTGACTATAGTACAGACTATAGTCTTGACTATAGTACAGACTATAGTCTTGACTATAGTACAGACTATAGTCTTGACTATAGTACAGACTATAGTCTTGACTATAGTACAGACTATAGTCTTGACTATAGTACAGACTATAGTCTTGACTATAGTACAGACTATAGTCTTGACTATAGCACAGACTATAGTCTTGACTATAGTACAGACTATAGTCTTGACTATAGCACAGACTATAGTCTTGACTATAGTACAGACTATAGTCTTGACTATAGCACAGACTATAGTCTTGACTATAGTACAGACTATAGTCTTGACTATAGTACAGACTATAGTCTTGACTATAGTACAGACTATAGTCTTGACTATAGTACAGACTATAGTCTTGACTATAGTACAGACTATAGTCTTGACTATAGTACAGACTATAGTCTTGACTATAGTACAGACTATAGTCTTGACTATAGTACAGACTATAGTCTTGACTATAGTACAGACTATAGTCTTGACTATAGTACAGACTATAGTCTTGACTATAGTACAGACTATAGTCTTGACTATAGTACAGACTATAGTCTTGACTATAGTACAGACTATAGTCTTGACTATAGTACAGACTATAGTCTTGACTATAGTACAGACTATAGTCTTGACTATAGTACAGACTATAGTCTTGACTATAGTACAGACTATAGTCTTGACTATAGTACAGACTATAGTCTTGACTATAGTACAGACTATAGTCTTGACTATAGTACAGACTATAGTCTTGACTATAGTACAGACTATAGTCTTGACTATAGTACAGACTATAGTCTTGACTATAGTACAGACTATAGTCTTGACTATAGTACAGACTATAGTCTTGACTATAGTACAGACTATAGTCTTGACTATAGTACAGACTATAGTCTTGACTATAGTACAGACTATAGTCTTGACTATAGTACAGACTATAGTCTTGACTATAGTACAGACTATAGTCTTGACTATAGTACAGACTATAGTCTTGACTATAGTACAGACTATAGTCTTGACTATAGTACAGACTATAGTCTTGACTATAGTACAGACTATAGTCTTGACTATAGTACAGACTATAGTCTTGACTATAGTACAGACTATAGTCTTGACTATAGTACAGACTATAGTCTTGACTATAGTACAGACTATAGTCTTGACTATAGTACAGACTATAGTCTTGACTATAGTACAGACTATAGTCTTGACTATAGTACAGACTATAGTCTTGACTATAGTACAGACTATAGTCTTGACTATAGTACAGACTATAGTCTTGACTATAGTACAGACTATAGTCTTGACTATAGTACAGACTATAGTCTTGACTATAGTACAGACTATAGTCTTGACTATAGTACAGACTATAGTCTTGACTATAGTACAGACTATAGTCTTGACTATAGTACAGACTATAGTCTTGACTATAGTACAGACTATAGTCTTGACTATAGTACAGACTATAGTCTTGACTATAGTACAGACTATAGTCTTGACTATAGTACAGACTATAGTCTTGACTATAGTACAGACTATAGTCTTGACTATAGTACAGACTATAGTCTTGACTATAGTACAGACTATAGTCTTGACTATAGTACAGACTATAGTCTTGACTATAGTACAGACTATAGTCTTGACTATAGTACAGACTATAGTCTTGACTATAGTACAGACTATAGTCTTGACTATAGTACAGACTATAGTCTTGACTATAGTACAGACTATAGTCTTGACTATAGTACAGACTATAGTCTTGACTATAGTACAGACTATAGTCTTGACTATAGTACAGACTATAGTCTTGACTATAGTACAGACTATAGTCTTGACTATAGTACAGACTATAGTCTTGACTATAGTACAGACTATAGTCTTGACTATAGTACAGACTATAGTCTTGACTATAGTACAGACTATAGTCTTGACTATAGTACAGACTATAGTCTTGACTATAGTACAGACTATAGTCTTGACTATAGTACAGACTATAGTCTTGACTATAGTACAGACTATAGTCTTGACTATAGTACAGACTATAGTCTTGACTATAGTACAGACTATAGTCTTGACTATAGTACAGACTATAGTCTTGACTATAGTACAGACTGTAGTGTTGACTATAGCACAGACTATAGTGTTGACTATAGCACAGACTATAGTACAGGCTATAGTCTTGAGTATAGTACAGACTATAGTCTGTACAGACTATAGCTTTGATTATAGTACAGACTATAGTCATGTCTGCAATTTTGTCTCCTTACTTTTAAAACACACTGTATACTATATGTATTTCTATGCACATTTAGTTTATCTCTTTCATTTGTTTAGAATTAAAAATTTTCTTATTTTTCTAAATTTGAATTAATTTTATTTTTATTCCATTTGGTTCTGGTGTTTTCATGCAGTTTTAAATGTAAATATTATAGTTGGATTGTTGATTTTTTTTTATTGATGTAAAAATTTTGTTGTCAGAGTAATGTTTAAAATTTATTTAGAATTTTTAGTGTTATCACTTTGTTGAGGTTTTTATGTGATTTCTATTTATTTTTTGTTAAAATTTACTTCCCCTGTCCTAAACGGTAAAATAGATTTAATTTTATTTGCTAGTTTGCAAAAATTGTGCCAGGGTTATTGTAAATTATAAAGTTAAAACTCTTTTTTCAATATGTATGCACGCAAAAACAGCCCCCATAAACTCCCTTCAAAAAAGAATACAAAAACTCTTTTATAGTGTAAAAAAAAGTTTGTACCAAATTATTTTTTATTTTATTTGTATCTCTATTTCATGCAATTATGTGTATGTTCGCAAATATTTAATTAACATTCAAGGTTATTTTTATATTTTTCTGTTTTTTGGAAGATTTTAGTTTTATTCTTAAAAAATAATTGCGATTCATAGAAATACTTACTTTTGCAAATACATATAACCAGGTATTTTTTGAGGTTTTTTATAAATTAATAATTTCATTGTACAACATTTTTACGAATTCCTAGGAGTGTGTATGTGTTTTAACCTTGTCGTAGTTTATTTTTTTATGGTTTACCTTTAACTTTTTGTAGATTTTCTCTGTTTTCTTAGTAGAAGGATGCTGTAGTTAAACGTCCTTGAATATGTAGATGTGTGTGTGTGTGTGTGTGTGTGTGTGTGTGTGTGAATATTTTAAAATCATTGATTTGCTTTTATATGAATGTATATTTATCAAGGTTTTATGATTTTAATGACAAAGAAGGATAATGAAAGCTAAATTAATTTAAAAGATTGGATTTGATGAAATGTATTTTAGAAAGGGTCTTGGAATAATTATTTAATTGAAATCAGAATAAAACTTTATCTACACTTTAAATGAAAAACTAAAAATTTATACTTATGGCATTTTAATTTTATATTTTTTCTTTTTATTTCTTTTTAGGTAAGTGTGGTTTTTTATGCCTTCGAAGGTCTGGATTTTAAAGTAAGTTTTCCTTAACATATGATATATGAAAATTTATATCATGTTTTTATTTCAAAATTTTCGAAAATGGCACTTCAAAAAATTTGATAATACTACATCGAAAAAGTGCTTAGTTTAAATTAAGTTCCAGTTTAGTTCTGTTGTAGTTCTTTTGTAGTTGAGTTTTAGCTAGGGTTTGGGGTCCGGCATGTCCCGGGAAACCAGCAAACTAAATATTCGCATACTTTTAAAATTCTATAGCAAACATTTTGCTATTTTTAACACCATATATCAATGAAAGATTGACATTACTCTAAACATGGTACTTGCAAGATTTTAACGCACTATAATACAACTAGAACGTTATCTGAGAGGAACGTTAATGTTGTATGAATTAGATTTTTTCTCTCAGATATCTATGAAGTTGTTTATCTATGTTTTAACGAATTTACCTTCAAGTTGTTTCACATAAAATTTTAAATCAACTTTATTTTTTTCATTTTAAAATTTCAGATACTTTAATTTTATTATAGATTTCATATCTGTTTATTTTGAATATTTTAATTCAAAATTTTTGTTAAAAATAAAATATTTTTATTAAAATTATTTTTTAGTCTTTATAATACAATTTTCAGTTACTTGAAATTAATTTGGAATAAAATTATTTAAAAATTATTCCATTTGTTAACAAGTCAGATTAGACAATAATTTAATAAAAGTGTTTAAATATACTTTTATAAAATTTAAATCAAATTCCAGTCTTCAACAAATTTTATTTCTTTAGCTTGAAAAAAATAATTCTTTATTTTATTTTCTGTTTTAAAAATGAAATAAAATCTGATTTTAAATATTTATTTTTATTTTTTTTATTCATAGAAAATTTTTATTCAACATTAATTTGTTTGTATAATTTAAAATTTGTTTAGAAACAGAAAAATAAGTAATAAATATTTTTTTAATACTGCAATTAAGTTTATTTCGATGACCATTGATTGCGTTGTTTACTCAACTCAAGTCATTAGATTCTCCTGTAATCATTTTTTAAACAGTCGGAGAAATCACAAGAGACATTATTTGCTGAAAAAAACTTCTGAAACAATTGCTACTTTATTCTTTTTAATTTTGATAATTGAAAAAATTTATGATTTTTTTATTCAAACCCTCTTGTGGCTGAATAATTTTATGCAGCATGAAGAATCAAAATCATTTTGATTTTAAAATAAACTCATACTGCAGACAGTTTTTCAAAATTAATTTGTTTAATTTTTTTGCCATTTATGAAAATTTTAGTTTGTTATTTTAAATTTAAAGAAACTTAAATAAGTGGTTTTAATTGTTTTGTTTTTAAACGCTTTTGTTCACAAATTTTGATTGATGAATGTGTAGAAAAATCATCAAGCACACACGTATAGGGTTCATCGGCAGTATCCCTCTGCAGTATGTGTCTATTGATGGCTCTATATACGATGTTTCCTTTGAGTTGAAAGCAATCAGTTTTTAGCAAAACACCTAAATGCGTTTCCACTGTCTTGACTTGATTTTGCATTGTTAAATTTTCGACCGAAATCCTGATGTTTCTCAATCTAAGTTGAAGTTGAATTCACTAATTAAGGCCCCTCGTTTTGTTAGATAGACAAATACTGAAAATAGTCGATTAAGAGTATAAAATTTTTAAAATTAGCCAAATAAATCGCCAACACTTTATAAATCGAAAATTTAGTCGCCAAAAGCAATTAAAAAGCGAAAAATCGCCACATCTAACAGCGCTGCTTATATACCAGCAATAGGCACAAAGAGAGGACGTAAAAATTTGAATGTGTTAGTATATTTTTACGCTCTTTGTTATGTGTTTTGTTGTTGCTTTTGCTTAACCATGCGACGTAAACCTTTCTCGTTGAAAGCTAGAACAAAACTAAATGGTTTTTGTCTTCCTTTTGTTTGCTCTCAATTATTTAACCGAAAACATTCCGGAGTGCTATGGGCGGCGGGGTTTGTTGTACATACCTTGGTTGGATTATTCAAATATAAAAAATTTGGTTATTTTTTTGTAAAAAATATATTTTATATATTTTATTTTATTATTTTTTAATTTGTCAGATACAAAATTATATAAAAATGAATTTGTCTTAGTATAAATAAAAAACTTAAAGTTTTTATTTAAAAATCAATAAATTGATTAACATATATTTTAAATTAGAAATAAAAAAATAATGGAAATAAAATTAAAAGTATTTTCATTTTTTCTTTTATTCACAAGTAACATTTATGATAGATTTGTGGAAATTTATATTAAATAAGTTAAACTTCAAAAATACTCACTATTATTTTATATGGTTGGGAGATTTTTTATCCTAATACAACATTTTCTTTTTAAACTGCATCTCTTATCCAAGCCATGGATCTGTAAATGTTATAAATTCAAAATACTTACAATAAAAAATACTAATCTCTTGCCGTATTCATACGTATATGAGAATATTTCTGAACGCTATAATTGATCCAAAAAATTTTGTTGCGAACCAATTTTTAGTATTTTCCAAATTTATGTTTAATTGAGTAAGAATTAGTTAAGTTAAAAAAAGTAATAACGTAAATTATAGAATTAAAGTGTAAATAAATGGCAAACTATTCATAATGAAATTTATCCAAATGATTAGGATATATTCTTAAAAAAGTTTTAGTATTAAAAACACAATAATGTAAAAATCTTAGACTCAATTTTTACCATAAATTACAAATTTTATTTGTATAAAATATTTACATTTTTTAAATATTAGAAATAGCATTATGCTTTTATATTATTTCATTTTTCATTAATTCAGTTCGATTTATAATGTTTCGTTTTGTTGTATTTAATAAAAAAATAATTTTCTTTATAAGAAATCATGTCCTTTTTTCTTATAACTAAAGTTTTAAGAAATTCCCCGGAAATTGATTCTTTTTTGTTGCCGTTTCTCGGGAGAAGAAATATTTCGGGAAACCCCAAACCCTAGCTTTAGCTCAGTTCTAGTTTAGTTTTAGCTCGGTTCTAGTTCAGTTCTGGTTCGGTTCTAGTACAGTTCTTGTTTAGTTCTTGTTCGGTTTTAGTTCGGTTCTAGTTCAGTTCTATTTAAGTTCTCGTTCAGTTCTAGTTCAGTTCTACTTCAGTTTTAGTTTAGTTCTGCTCTAGTTCACTTCTTGCAATTTATATTGAAAAATGAAAAACTAACACCAAAAATTCTGCTGTCGCCTTGTGTGTAATGAATCTGAAAGGTTGGCTAATTATTTTGTGCCAAAAACCTTCTTTTTAGTTTTTATGTCATAAAAATCTATTTGTAAACAATTTAATAAAATTATGGCTTCTTTAGACATAATTTCCTCATATTTCTTTAGCATTTTCCTAGATTTAAATACCAAACATGATATTTTTTCAGTTGAATTTTAAGCTGACAAGAAGGTCATATTATGTTTCTAGTTGGCGATTTGCAAAAATACACATATACATAGATATTTATTTTACAGATTACGGAGAACTCATTAGCAATTATGAATGATAATAAGAATATCACATTACTGGTAAACGATTTGGAAACATTTTAGTAGACCTTTTTCGTTTCTATAACTTTTTTGATATTAGGAAAGGGGGAAAAGAAAATTTATATTTAGTATTTCTAGATCAAGAAATATATAACTAAAATACTATAATTAAATTTAACCCTTTTAAGTTATGCGTCTGTCAAATTTTAATTTATTGCTTTGTTTTATTTTCCTTTTTACACCCAACACCACCATAGATGGTTGGGGTATTATGCGTTTGTGCTGATGTCTGCAATGCATAGAAAAAGTTATCCAACACCCAGCTTGAAGTATGCCAATCTACTCAGAATTATGTTTTAAATGGATCTAACTTTGTCCGTCCATCCGTCTGGCTGTACGGCTGGTTATCCATGTAAACCTTGTGCACAAAGTAGGAGTCGCAATTTTAAAAATAATTCAGTGGAATTTGGCACGTGGGACTATTATGACACAAGGACGAAACCTATTGTAATTAGTTGTGATCGGTCCATTATTTCACCTAGTCCCCATACAAATATCCTCCCGGAATAGAGTTTAAATACTAAAAAGTACCTTAAAAATAAGAATATTTTAATGAAATTTGGTGCAAAGAAGTTCTGTGCAAGTATCAGTCTTTGTACTAAATTTTATGAAGATCGGTCAACAATCGACCATAGCTCCCATATAAACCCCTCTTCCTAAAATCACTTTAACGTGCATAAATCCCGTACGAATGTTAGTATCAAGTTAATATTCCACACAAATTACTTTTATTTAATGAGAATCGGTCCCATATAAACCCACTTCCAGGAATCACAATAAAGTGCATAAAATCATCTAGATGTTAGTATCAACGCATTATTCTGTATTTGTATATTTTATTTTACATTTAGTAAAATTGACCACAGGTCCCCCTTCCGAATGGTGTAAGGTGTCATATAGTTGGTCTTAACCGACTCTGTCCTTCTTTCTCGTTTGTAATAAATATTGTAAGTATTTATTTACTTATATTGTTCTTTAGTTTGTTTAAATTTATTAGAATTTTGTAAAGTTTTTAGGAATTATTCTATTTGTTTATTTTGTTCCTGTTCTCAATAGTATGAATATTTGTAATTATTACTTTGATTACTTTTCTCCTTTACCAACTTTTGTTTTGCGTAATTTTCTTTAAACTTTCAAATTGTTCATACAATAATTTGAAAAGTTTTATTTTTGGATATTTTAGCAAATTGTGTATCATATTGGCTTGTTTTTAGAGAGTTTATTATAAATTTTTGTTTATGAAGTATAAATATTTTTCAATTATCCTCTTTGTATTACAAATTATTAAACGATTATTTGCTTGTTATATTTGATATTGAATGGAAAAATTTTGTTGACTTTTTTGAATGATTTTCTTAAAGTAGAATTTATATTATGGAAAGTAGAAAATTTATAACAAATCC
This sequence comes from Protocalliphora azurea, assembly GCA_932274085.1. Classification (NCBI taxonomy): domain Eukaryota; kingdom Metazoa; phylum Arthropoda; class Insecta; order Diptera; family Calliphoridae; genus Protocalliphora; species Protocalliphora azurea. The sequence goes on along the minus strand of OW026523.1, from coordinate 143,095,536 downwards.
TTAAGTTGTATATTTAAATTGAAATATTCGAATTGAAAAATGTATGTAATGGATATTAAAAAAATGCTTTTGTAATAAAAAGAGTGCTACTTTCAGACAACTACTAATATAGCAAACGTTTATCGTGTCTATAATTTTCAGTATTTGGTTGCCTTTTAATCAGACTAGAACTTAAATTAAACCTTTTCGCAAAAGAAAAGTTTCTTTTTTGTTTAAACTGATAAAATCAACCTTTTACTTTATTTTCATTCACTTTCATACTTTAAATAAAATGAAGGATTTCTTATATGTTTTTTATTGAAAGCTTACAAAATTAGCTTTTTTTCTACTCTGTTTTAAAACTTTAATAAATTTTTCTTGTTCTATATGTTTTTTTATAAGACAAAAGCAAAAAATAAAAGTAACATTAAAAGCTACTAAATAGAGCTGTAATAAAGTATGTATACAAAATTAAGTGGTCGCAAAGGAATACCTGGATTCTTATTCAACATTTTAGTTCTGGTTTTTAGTACAATTCTAGTTCAGTTCTAGTTTAGCTCTAGTTCAGCTCAATTTTAGCTTAGTTCAGATCTCAGTTTTGCTTTAGTTCATTATTTGCTACTCAATCATTTCATTTACTCACTTTAAATATACATTATAGTAAAAAAAAGTAGCGAAAAGTGAAAAAGAACAAAATAAAAACTATCATGGTCTTTTCTACACTTTAGAAAAGTAACTTAAAGTATGAGTTTTGGTTGGTTGTTTTGCCATCATTAACTTTGGATTTTTTTTTTTTTTTATTTTATTTACTTGTTCTTGTTACTTTATGAATACTGTAGATATTAAAAACATATTGTCTGTTGTAAATATAAATATTTTAGAAAGTTTTCTATGCGAACAAAATACATACAAACAATAAATGAACAAAACTAAACAAAAGTTACTAAATTATAGAGAAACATTTTTAAAACGCTAAATTAGCGCTTAATCACAAACTTTTATCTGTGATGAAAAATAATGTTAGAAAAAAGTTTTTAGATGAGTTCTTCTTTTTTTTTTTTTTAAGAGAAAATTTTGTTTATAAAGTAAAACACTACATGAAAGGTAGAATATTAATATATTAATTAAGTTAAGGATAATTAGTGTATTTTGAAAAGAAAAAAAAAAAAAAAATCATAAATTTCAAACTATATATAATTTAATATTTAATATTGCAAATGTTAAAAGGGATTATTTTTTCAAAAGTGTACATTTTAAATAACTATAATTAAAAGCTTTTTTATTTTATAAAAGTGGCTTATAAGTATACATTAGACTGCACCAAAATTTACCGACTTTTGAAATTTTCCTGTAATTCTCCCTGGAATTGTTTATTAGGTCGTAGAAAGATATTGTCTGAAATATTAGTGAAATCGTATGTCATTAACCGCCGTGTCGCATTGGACCTGAAGTTTGTATGGTAAATTTATATGGAGAAAATATGATTTTAGAAAAATTTACCTCTTAAATTTGATTCCTAATTACTGAAAAATATGTCTTTGTTTCTGCAGAATAATTCAAACCCCTTCCTATGCTGGATTAAAAAGATTGTTTCATAACTCTAATTTTAAACCTTTGAAAATTTTTGTTAAATAAAATTTTAAAAAGGTTCCAAATTAAAAAAGATTTAGGTTAATGCTTTGTGTGACTATCACGTGTCTGCTATTTGAATTTTGCGGATTTTGGCAAAAAGACATTTTTACAGGTTTTTAACAAAACAAAAAATTATTACATACGAGGGCGGATCAACAAGTTCGTTACTTTTTGAACTTGCCTCTTAGTTATATGAAATGCAACACTATTCCCATCAAGTACTACATGGTAATAGACCACTGTCAAATTTACTTTGCGTTTAAGAGCTGGTCAAAACATATAACCTCGTGTATTTTTGTAAAAAATGGAAAAAAGTGAATTTCGATGAATTATTTTTTGCGAAAAAAAAAACATCAATCAAACCAAGAAAAAGCGCGACAAATACTATGGGGACGCTGTGTGGTTTCGATTTTAAATGATCAGCTGGGTTTAAGAAAGTTGTCTGCAAGATGGGTGCCGCGTTTGCTCTCAATTGACCATAAACGTAAACGTGTGACAACTTTAAAGGATAGTTTGAAGTTGTTTAACCGCAATCCGAATGAGTTTTTGCGGCGTTTTGTAACTGTGGATGAAACATGGATCCATTACTGTACTCCGCAGCAGTCTAAACAATGGGTTTCTACGGGTGAACTTGTTCCGAAGAAGGCCAAGGTAAGTTTGTCGGCCAATAAGGTGATGGCAACAGGTTTTTGGGATGCACGCGGGATAATCCACATCGATTACCTTCAAAAGGGAAAAACAATAAAGGGCGAATATTATGCCAACTTACTAGACCGATTTAATGAGGATTTAAAAAGAAAATGACTCCATATGAACAAGAAACAAGTTCTTTTTCATCAAGATAATGCACGGATGCACACGTGTGCAGTCTCAATGGCAAAATTCTATGAATTGGGCTACGAATTGGTACCTCATCCGCCATATTCTCCGGATTTAGCTCCTAGTGACTACTTCCTATTTTCAATCCTAAATAAATGGCTCGGTGGAAAGAGATTCAGCTCCAACGATGAAATTATTGACCAAACAAATGACCTCGAAAAATCCTATGTTTTACGCAAAGTAAATGGCTACACTTGTTTAAAATTTGACAGTAGTCTATTAACAGCTGGTACTTGGTGGGAATAGTGTTTCATTTGATATAATTACGAGGGAAATTCGAAAAGTCACGGATTTATTGATCCGCTCTCGTAATAAAATAAACCATATATCTGAAAATATATTTGTTAGAACTTGTTTACCAAATATTTTAATAAAATATTTTATAATTTTGACTAGAAATATTTTTGTTTTATTTATTTATTTTTTTTTTAATTGAAAAGTTTTGAAAATTATTATAATTAAAATATTCAATCAATAAACTTCAATTTTTATATATGTATAAAAAATTATTATTATTTGACCCGACACAAATTGGCGATCCTGCTAAAGAAGATAAATTTATTTAAAATATTTAACAACCGATTTTATGTGTACTGTTTAATGATCAGTGTTGTCAACAATTTTAACTGATTATTTTTTAAATTAATATCAATATTAAAATCGTATACGAAAAACAAATATTCTGAAATCAAATAGAAAAGAAGAAAAATAATGATGAAATGAGTGATCGTATTAATAAAAAAACTTATCAAATTTAATAATTCAACAACAATAATTTTCAATACAACCTTTTGAACAACGTCAATAATTTGCAATACAACATTATGATGATGAAGATTACAAATCAGATAGAATAGATATAGAAACTTGTTCACAAAATTCTTTATATAAATATTTTATAATTTTAACTAGAAATATTGAATTGAAAAGTTTTGAAAATTATTATAATTAAAATATTCAATCAATAAACTTAAATTTTTATATATAAAAGAATTATTATTTGATCCTGCAATATACTGAAGTTTTTAAGAAAATAAGAAGGTCAAATGTCAAAATTTGAAATATTTAAACTTTTTAAGGAAAACATCACGAAAAATATTTTATATTAAATTTCTAAAAGAATTTAATTGCAAAGTTTATAAGTTTTGAATAATGATTTATTTAAGCCCTTATGACATCAGCTTTTTCTTTATGTATTTTATTGATATTGGATTGATAGAATGAGACAGCGAATTAGAGAAAAAAAAAAACAAATTTTCTCTATTTTCTCAATATAAATTAGGCAAACACACAATGATGCCCACTTGATTTTCAAATAAAAAATGCTTAAAATCGCTGATTTCATGTGTGAACCGCTAAAGTGGGCAACACTTTTAAGAATTACTCTCGAAATGTCAATTTTAAGTTAAAAATTTTTACTTCTTTTTGACAACTTGAGATTATTTAAGGATAACTTTGATAAATAATTTGTCATCTTTGGATTTTTTTAATATAATTGTACTCTCTTCACTTAGTAAAATTTTCTATTGCAGTATATTAGCACTGTTCCATCAATTCAAGAAAAATACTGAAAAAAAAAAAAAATAGTGTCATAAGGGCTTTATTAAACTTAACTGTCACTTACTTTGGTTGTTAAAAATCAGTTGATTTTTGTTAACTGCCCTTTTTGTAAATAATAATTATTTCTTATTTAGTTTTCAAAATATTTTTGTTGTTTAACCTAAGCAGCAGGAAATTTCGAATAAAGGATTCAAAACTGTAATATATATATATATATATATAATTTCCCTTAAAACCACAACATTTAAGTTAAGCCTGTGTATGTAAATATATTCATACATACATATACATGTAAATATATATGAATGAGTGTATGTACTTTTGATTTTATAGCGAAATGTGGTCTACCTTTTACAACTATTAACCACAAAGGACGACATATGTTGTTGTCCTGTGAGGTTTTACTGGGATCTGTTTTGCTGCAAGGATTTGTTTCTCCGTTTTTTATTTTATTTTTTTCAACAGTTTTTATTATAGTCATGCATGTTTAACTTCAAAAACACAATATTACTCCCTAGAGATAAAGCAGGATACGAGTATTTATTTGTGTATGCGTTTGTTTAAGTTTTAAGGACACAATAAAGGAGTCTTTTACTTGACATACAAATAAACTAAAAATACAGAATATTCCCCAGAAAAAAAAAACTATTAAAATACAGTAAAATTGTTGGTGAAAACATTAAGGATACAGAATGTTTGTGTGGTTTAAATTTCTTGTGGTTTTTTTTTTTTTTTAATATCCATATGTTTTGCATTTGACAAAAATAAAGTAAAGAGTAAAGAAATATATAGGAAATTTAAAAGACTTGTTTGGGGGGGGGATGTGTTACTGACTAGTTTTAGTTGTGGTCGGTCAATTAACATTTTTAGTATTTGAAATTTGTTAAAATTTCAATTATTTAAAAAGGTTAAGAAGTTGTTAAAGAATTAAATTATTAAGTGAAAATATAGGAAATGTTCAATTTAAATACTTTAAATATTATTTTATTTAGGCTTACTCCTGCCAATTAAAATTTAATCAGTAGTTTTCATATTTTTAATCCTTAAACTTGTAAATTTTTATTTTCAAAATTTTAAATTCCCTAAATTTATTCTTAGTCGCCAACTATTTTTTTATTCCTTTGTTGTCTCTTGCTTGATTTATGACACTTTACCAAGTGTAAATCCTTTAAGGAATATAAAATTCCATTTTTTCTTCTTATTTTCTTCATTTCTTTTCCGTTGAAGTTTAAATATTTAAAACACTGTAATAGTAAGAGTACATAACATTAAAAAAAAAGAAACTCCCTAAAGTTTGGCGGTATTTTTATATTCTTTAGCAAAACTTTTTATTCTTCCAAACAATTTTAAAGGAAATTTTGCAAAAAATCGCTATTTCTTTTATGGCGGATGCTCAATAAAAAGAAAGTTACAAACCGTTTTTTAAAACAACTTTTCAAAACAGCAAATATTACATAAAGACAAGCAGAAATGATACATTCTTAGGAAAATATATATATCTTATAATTTGCTGTCTTTTGAATAAACCCTGAATGTATTTTTATGATTTGTAGTGTTTTTTTCCCTTACAAGGTTTAATTTTTAAACAAAATGTAAGCATATAAATTTGGTTCCTTTTTTGGTAAAATTATTATATTCAAACGGGGTTTAAGTGGAAATATAAATAAACATAGTCTTTTATATATATTTTTAATGTTAGTAATTTTCATTGATATACTTTCCTGTATCCTTTAATACAATATTATTTAAAATCTAAGAAATTGTTAATGAATTACACGGGGCAACAATGATTCTGCGGCACGGGATTTTTCCATCAATTTGGATATATTTTGTCATGGAGTTCTAAATATATAAATCACTTTTTCTTTATTTGATTGTAGATTTCGGGATAAACAGTGCTATAGAAAATAATGAAGTTGCATCACATATTGCCACATATCTCGAGAACGAATTGTCTGATTTGGTTTAATAAAATACAAAAGCATTCGAATCCAGATTATTTTGAAGTCATGTTCATATCTTTTTTAATCTCTTCCATAGTTTTGGAGATATTAAAAAAATGTGTCGAAAAGAATCAAATATTTAAAAAGAATATTTTTTTTCCAATCAATCATAAAAAATCAAAACTACGTTGTACGTTCAAAATGATTTAATTATATTTTTTACTAATATTACGACCGTATTTGTCATTTGAAAAACAAAAAAAGGAAAAAAAAAAAATATTTTTGAAATAAATTTTTTTTTTATTTGAAAAGAAAATTCTAACAAAATAAATAAAATTTCAGAGTTTGTATAGTTTTTCCAATATTTATTTCAAACAAAAAGGTTCCAATTTTGGGTAAAATGAACGTAAAATACAACACAAATACGGTTGTAGTAATGGGTGATTCAAGTAGAGATACTTTTTTCAATAGCCTTTTTTTGATAGATCACGTGTGATTCGTGTCATGCTGTCATGTTATTTTTATTTAGTATTATTTGGCATTTCATAATGGAAAGACTTACGCCTGAACAACGTTTAAAAATCTTTCAACTTTATTACGAAAATTCACGTTCTGTGAGGAATGTGTTTCGTGCACTTCGCTCAACTTATGAACAACATAATCGGCCTACTGAGCGTACTATTCGCAACACCATCACCCATTTTGAGACCCAGCATTCATTATTGGATAATATTCGACCGAATAGACCACGTCCAGCACGTTGTGAAGAAAATATAGCGGCCGTAGCTGAGAGTGTACACGAAGACCGTGGAGAGTCGATTCGGCGCCGTTCGCAGCAGCTCGGACTGACATATGGATCGACTTGGCTCATTTTACGTCGAGATATTAAATTGAAAGCGTACAAAATACAGCTTGTGCAACAACTGAAGCCACTCGACCTTCCCAAGCGACATCGCTTCGATATATGGGCTCTTTAAATGTTCCAAGAAGATCCGACGTTTTCGAGGCAAATTTTGTTCAGCGATGACGCCCATTTCTGGCTCAATGGGTATGTAAACAAACAAAATTGTCGCATTTGGGACGAAGAGCAACCTGAAACGACTCAACAACTGCCACTTCATCCAGAAAAAACAACGGTTTGGTGTGGTTTGTGGGGCGGTGGAATCATCGGTCCATATTTCTTTAAAAATGATGCCGGAGCGAACGTAACCGACTATTTGATGCCTGAAATTGAAGCTCGTGATCTCGGCGACATCTGGTTTCAGCAAGACGACGCCACTTCCTACACATCGCATCAATCAATGGATTTATTGAGAGAATACTTCGGTGAGCACATAATTTCACGTTTTGGGCCGGTCGATTGGCCACCAAGATCGTGTGATATCACACCGTTAGACTTTTTCCTGTGGGGATATGTAAAGTCTAAAATTTATACGGACAAACCCGTTTCGATTCAGGCCTTGAAGGAGAATATCACGCGTGTCTTTCGCCAGTTACCAGTCGAAATTGGACTCAACGGATGGACCATCTGCGACGTAGCAAATGATAGACATAATCTTCAAAACATAAATGCCAAAGAATGTTCTTTCAAACGATAATAAACATTCCCCATTAAATTTGAATTTTCTGTGTTTTTTTTTCTTTAAAAAAGTAGGGAACCTCGAAATGGATCACGCTATACGTTCCTATGACGTAATTGTGTTCCTAGAATTACTCACAATTTTTTTGTTGAACATTTCTGAGTTTTTGAGAAACTTAATACGTTTGTTTTTTATACCCTATATCACCTAGTCATCAAATTACAAGTAGCATTTTTAAAAATAGTGAATTAAACTTTTTTACTTTGGCCTCTTTTGTTTCAAAGGCAAGTGCTATTGAAATTGGTCCATTATTTCACCTAACCCCATACAAATGTTCTAGCGGTAGAGAGACACAAATATTTTAAATATGGGACTAATTATACATAATTTATAGACCTTAATTAATTTATGAAATTTTAGTAGAATCGGTCCACAACTATTCATAACTCCCATGCAATGTCTGTCCCGAAAATAACTTAAAAGTACATAAATCTTGCACAAAAATGTCAGTACATTGGCAAAATTCGGTAACAAATAATAAGATATATAATTAGATTTAATTTAAGTTAAAATCATAGTACCAAATTAGATGATGTTCGGTCCATAAGTCACCATAGTTCACATATATTCCAGATATTACCTTAAAATGCATAAATCTTACGAGGCAAAACTCTATGAGTTGGGCTACGAATTGATACCTCATCTGCCATATTCTCCGAATTTAGCGACTAGTGATTACTTAATATTTCCAAATCTAAAGAAATGGCTCGATGGAAAGAGATTCAGCTCCAACGATGAAATTATTGACCAATCAAATGACTGTTTTAAGGACCTCGAAAAATCCTATTTTTTTACGCAAATTAAATGACGAAACTTGCTCAAAATTTTACCGTAGTCTATTAACAGGTGGTACTTGATGGGAATAGTGTTGCATTTCATATAACTACGAGGGAAGAAAAGTCACGGACTTATTGATCCGCCCTCGTATATGAATGTTAGTATAAAAATATGCAATGTAAATTTCACATAAGCGTAGCGAGGAAAAGAGAGCCCACAGATCACTCAAGAGCGAAGATAAGGGGGCTTAAAGTAGGGTACCTCTGATATAGAAAATGGAAATTGTTTGCATTTTTTCTTAAAGTTACTTGTTTCGGGAAAAGTTTGTTTCTGCGATACTTTTTTGATATTTTTTTAAGATAGTTTTTTGTTTTTTTTTTTTGTTTTTTTTAGTTCTAAATACTTAAATACCTTGCCTCTCAAATAATTTTTTATGGAAAATTTATCAAAAGAATAGTACGTACTGACCAATATATTCCCAAATAATGGGTTGAACAAATTTTTTTGATCATTCGTCGTTTAGCCATGAGAAATAAGTCTGCACTTTGAAATAAGTATGAAAAATGACTTTTTAACAATACCTCAAGTTCATCGGGCTTGAAAAAAAGTTAATCGATTAATAACCACTTATATAAATAGAGTTTTAGTACACTCTTTTAAGTGCATAAAACACATTTCAAAATTAATTTTTTTGATTTATTTTTAATGCAGTTTATTAGCAAGTTAAGGATCTTTTAGTGATAGCTCAGCGGTTATTTTTTTTTAATTTTCAAATCTAAAACATGTTTTTATTAAAAATTATTACTACTTAAATTGAAGATTTTTTTTACTTCATTTACCAAAAAAATTTTATAATTTTCAATAAGAAAATTGTACACAAATCGAATCTTTTCGGATATGTTTACTATCATCTAAATTCGTTTGAAAATACTAAATATTTCGGTTGTAAGTACTGAAGTTATTAGTAATTGCAACTACAAACTCAACTGAAAATGAGAAAGAAAGATAAAGTCGCTCAAGACCGACTATATGATACCCTACACCATTGTGTACGAGCATAAAAATTCGGGAAATTTTACTAAGTGTAAAATAAAATATAGAAATACTGAATAATGCATTGATATTAACATCTAGATGATTTTATGCACTTTAAGGCTATTCCTGGAAGTGGGTTTTGTATGGGAGCTATGGTAAATTATGGACCGGTTCTCATAAAATTTGGCAATATTTTTTCTACTTACATAAAACTTATTTGTGTCGAATTATAACTTTATAACGTTAAAGTGATTTTCGGAAGAGGGGTTTATATGGGAGCTATGGTCAATTGTTGACCGATCTTCACAAAATTTGGTACAAAGATTGATACTTGTACAGAACTTCTTTGCACTAAATTTTAATATTGCAATGTTCTTATTTTTAAGGTATTTTTGAGTGTTTAAACTCTATTCCGGGGGAACATTTGTATAGTGGCTAGGTGAAATAATGGACCGATCAGAACCAATTTCAATCATAACAGTCCCACGTGCCAAATTTCATAGAATTATCTTTAAATTGCGACCCCTACTTTGTGCAAAAGATCGATTTAAAAAGTGATTTTGAGTCGGTTGGTATATACTTTAAGGTGAGTATTGGATAACTTTTTCTATGTGTTACAAACATCAAATGCACAAATGCATAATATCTTAACCACCTATGGTGATGTAGGGTATTAAAATGGTACTTGTTCTAGAACTACAGAGGTTCTCCCTTCTCTTTTGAAGTCGTTTTCTCTTGAGCACTCAGCTAAAGCATTTCTCTTATAAACTAGACATTTGGTTGTTGATTAAAACCCACAGAGAATAAATAGAATTTGGATATAAATTCTATTTATTCTATGATAAATAGAAATTGGATTGAAAGAAAGATGTATGCATGTGAAACTTATACCTGATTTGGAAATCAAGTTATCTTTATTGCTTAAATTGTTTGTAGATCTCAAACTGTGCTCTTTTTTGTATGCGACTGTATTTCACTGTTTTTGAAAATCCAATTTTTTATATGAATAGTATGCGATCTGGAATTATAAATAGTGTAATTTAATTTTTTTTTTGCTTTTTTTCATAATATATTTATACTTTCGCTTTAATACTATAGTAAAGATTTATTTTCTCATTTTATTTTTTCCAAATTTAATATTTTTAATTTCAACAATTTATTTTATTTTTTTTTTAAGTCAAAAAGAATAGCTATTTTTTTAGTTGACATTTTTGAATTTGTTTATTTTTTATTACAAAAGAATTTTTAAAGTTAGTACAACTAAAAATCAGTCAATACATCTGAAAATATAGTTTTGAAATAAATAATTTTAAAACAAATAAATTTTTAATTGCAACCACTAACAATCAGTAATGAAGCGATAAATATTGATTATTTACACCGAATTTATAGAATTAATTTTAATTATTGGTTGTGTTGCACTGAAAAGAAAAAAAAATTCGAGATGTAATTTTTTTAATATTTCGAATTAATTTCTCGTTGCATTAAACGTAAATTATATGAGATTTTTGAAAATTTCATTTTACCAGACACACTACTCTTCTATCTCTAAGGCTCCAAAATATGCATTAATAAGTTTCTGTTGAATATTGAAGAAACGAAAAATTTTTATATAACTCTAGGATCTTGAGGAAAGTTTCAAAAGAATCTCGATACGAGATTTATTTTTTTAAATCCATGGTCCCTTTTTAGTATATTGTGGCGTGAAATATAAAAAATTTGTGTCTTTATATGAAATACAAGGGAAACATTTGTTATACTTTAATAAAACGTACAAAATTTCTTGTTGCATTTTTCTGCAAAATGTTATTGTTTTATTTAAACATTTAAGATTTCTACAATTTTAACTGTATTAATAAAAGTTTTCAAGTTGAACATTTCGTATACGTATGTATATTGTGCTTTTTTTATTTGTTTAAAAATTGGGGTCAAAATGGTAATTCACAAGTGCCCAGAAAGAATTGTCAACCATATATTATGACAGAAAATAAATTTTAGTGCATTACAAGTGAGGCAACACTGGCAAAAAAAAAAAAGAAAAGATATTCCATTAAATTTATTGAAAATGAAATACTAACATAAAGGATAGTTAACTTAACAGTTTGTTAGATTTTCGATTTGATCTTTTGATTAATAAATCTAAATATATATTAATTATAATTTTAAGGTCAAAGGTCACTGTCAATATTTTTAGTATACGTACTTGCCTATTCACGTGACGTTATCATTGCCTTTAATTTCCGGTTTATATTTTTATCTAGCAACGCTTTGCTTTAGGTTCCACACTCTCAGCCATAACCATAACGTTGCCATCTTTACAATATTGTAAAATTTTTAATTTCCAATCTTTTTAATTTCTCTCTGTGTATATTTTTGGGAAACATTTAACATTGATATATATATATTTTTTATTATTGTCAAATATTTATTATCAAACTTAAATAAATATTATTTTAAGTTGGCCGTTAAAAACATACATTTGTTTAATGTCCTTTTTTACAATTGGTATTTTGTAATACTTTTTCATTCTTTTGTTTTCTGCTCATCATTAACTTTGTAAAAGATAAAATGTTAATTTTGTAAAATAAACTTTAATGTTCATATTGTGTATTTTCTTTTTGCATTAAATATTGTAATAATATTATTTTTTAATTTTCTCACTGTATAAAATTAATTATAAAGGATTTTTATTAATAAATTATGTTATTGTTTTCCCTCTTTTCATTGCAGGTAAGGATTTTTGTGTGATATTATATTCAATTGTTATAAATAAATGTAAGTGTTTTAAAATTGATTTTAATAAACAGTAAATTTATAAGTTTTTGTTAACATTCAGTGCTGTCTGTCATAGAATCCAAGTTGGAATTGTCTTTGTCGGAATTACAAATTAATATTGATTTCAAATCGTATTGGTTTTGGTATTTTCGAATGTAAATAAAACCGATATTCGAATCTGCTGTTTCATACATTTGTCCATTTGTTTAAAATTTTTAATGTAACTTTTTTTTTTAGAAAAATTTGTGAGCAATAGTGTTTTTGTTGAAATACACTGGTGCATATTTCTATAAACGCATTTCTCTTAACCAAAAACAATGTTGTGTGGTTACAATAACTCGCGATATAACGGTACTTTTTGCTTTTGTTGTTTCCTTTAATTTAACAATCAGAACATATTGGTGATCACTTCAGTGGAATATTTCTATAAACGCAGTCCAAAAAATTTTGTGTAAAAGGTTATTGCAGAAAAAAATATTAAAAATTTTTAATAGTTTTAGTTCTTTGTTTCACTTAAGGTAAGTTTCAGATGATAACATCTCTGTTTACTGGAAATATTTTTGTTTTAATTCTGAGATTTCATCAGCTTAAAGGATGCTCAAAAAAAAATTTTCTTACAGATCAGATAAAAACTCAAATTAAATTTTTTCGTGATCAAGGCTGTTCGAACAGAGAAATTGGACGTAAAAATTAATCGCTCGGAAGGAGTTAATCGAAGCTTTCTTAAGAAAGGGTAGAAATATGGAGTGCGGAAACCAACAAAACTTAACAAAAAATTAACAAAAAGACAAATTAATAAAATAAAAGAAGAAGCCATCCGCAATAAATTAAATGCTACACAAATAAAAAAAAAATTGAACTTCCCGTCACTTCCAAACACGTTGCACACATTTTGCGAACACATGGTAACATAAAATGGAAGAAACCAAAATATAAGCATCATAAAGAAAATCGTTTAAAATTTGTACGCAAATACATGAAATGGACAAATAAGAGGAATAAAGCAATATTTTTCTTATAAAAAGAAATTCAATTTGGACGATCCCGATTCATATTCTTGCTATTGGCATGATTTAAGGTCGAACGAAATTCATATGTCGAAACACAATTTCGGTGGAGGCAGTGTTATGGTTTGACAGCCTGTTCTGTTGCAGGAAAATCAAAAATATAATTTGTTCCAATTAAAATGAACAGTGAAATTTAAAATGAACTGTTGGAAGATGCTCTTCTCTCATTTATGGATGAACAAATGGATGAAGATGTCATATTGCAACAGGAGAACGCTGCAATTCATGTTTCGAACCAATCTAAATCGTGGTTTAATGAACATAGTAGTCCACCTTTGGACTGGCCGGCTTGCATATTTAAATTCAAAGTTTACGCAAGAAATGCACAGAATGAAACCATAAAGACAATAACGGAGTTAAAACTAAAAATTAAGCAAGTCTGGGATTTTCTTCAAAAATTAGTCGAATCAATGCCAGACCGAATTTTTGAAGTTATCCAAAACAAAGGTTCATCAACACATTAGTAATAATGCTAAATTGTTTCATTAGTTTAAGTATATAGTATATAGGAAAATGTCATAAAAATTGGCATTAAACTATTAAAATTACAATGAAATAAAATTTAATGTACATTTTAAGCTTTTTTTATTATTAATTTTTTGAGTAGTCAATAAATAATTTAAAAAATTAATTTGTAGCATCTTAATTACTTTTTAGCAATATGTTTGGTAAGTGCGTTTATAAGAATATGCACCAGTGTATTATTAAAGGTATTTCTATATGAGCGCACAAAATATTAAAATTTTTAAAAAAATAAAAAAATATTACGTAAATTATTATTATGTCAAAAAATCCGATAGAAAAATATTTAACCACTTCAGACGACAATAAAAAGATTTTATATTTAATTTTTTATTTCAGCATTTTTACAGCTAAATTTAGCATATTTTTTCAGATTTATCAGCAAATTTTTTTTTAACATTTTTAATAATTAATTTAGAATTTTCTAGATAAATCCTATAACAAATTAATTATATATAGACATTAACGAATGTATCTCTGAAAATCAGCACCAGCAAAAAATAAAATTAAAGAAGGGAAAGAATACTAAATGATTAGGTCAATAGATCAATTTAATAAAAAAGAGAATTAGAAACAGTAAATATATAATAATAAATTTAATTCTTAATATTAGACGTGCTTCAAAAATATTAAATAAATGTTTTCGAAGTTTTGAAACAGATTTCTTCGAAATACATAGTTATTTTAAATATATAATATTTATACATGAACTTATTAACAAAAATGATCTGTTCTACTATTCCGATTGCATGGTGTTAAGGGCTTTATGTCTCAGTGTAGAAATGATAATTTTAGGCAGAAACGAAAGAAGTTTAATTTGACTGCCTGAACAGATGTATGTAGATTAAGAAGGCTGGATAGCGGTATACTGAATCTTTGTAGGTATGTGTAACAATATAAAAATTTTAAAGTGTTTGACAGATTGGTTTCATTTTTATAAGCACAGTCCTTACCTTTAAAATAATGAAAATTTCCCCCAAAATATTATATTCCCAGGGGGTGGAGAGAGGTAAGGGTCATTTTCATACCCAAAGCGGGTAGGACGACTCACTCAAAGCCCAAGGACTATAGACCGATCAGCCTATCGTCTTTTCTACTCGAAACAATAGAAAGACTGATCGATCTGTATCTAAGGAATAGGATGGGAACTCAGAGCATCAGCAACGCCCAACACGCCTCTCTTAAGGGTAGGTCTGTTGATGTGAAGAGTTTTATTGGACGAGGTCTGCTGCACAAGGAATACATCTTGGCAGCGTTCCTCGACATAGAAGGAGCCCTTAACAACATCAGGATAGAGGCGATTAAGGAATCCCTCGCTTCGTTAGGCATTAGTGTATTCCTAATCGAGTGGGTCACCCTGATGCTAAGCAGCAGGGTTATCAACTCGAGCATGGTAGACACTTGTGAGAAGGGGCACACCGCAAGGGGGGTTTCTTTTTCCATTGTTGTGACTCTTAGCAATGTCGTATAGGAACCTTCCTTCTAAAGTTCAGAGGTGTGTTTCAATTGGCATTACGGGTGCCGTGAAAAGTACACCTCAGGTAGCACTAGACATCATTCTCCACCTTCTTCCAATTGAGGAATTCGTGAGAGGTACGGCTGTGCGGGGCTTATTTAGACTAAAGAAATTGATATTAATAGGGAGTTTCACAGCGGTATATGCATACTTAATGAAGTCAAGTTAAATGGTCAAACATTATTCTCGGCAGCCAAAACGGAATATGTAGGTACCATAATTAATTTCGATGCTACTCCCGTTATTTAAATCCCTAGTAGGGATCTCTGGATTGAAGCGGAGAAGCCCCATGGAGGGTGTGCTATCTTCACGGATGGCTCGAAGATGGAAGTAGGCACAGGAGCGGGTGTTTACTTCATGGGAACAGATATCAAGTGATCTTTTAGATTGTCTGATAGTTGCAGCGTTTTCCAGGCAGAAATTCTAGGCATTTACAAGGCCCTAGGATTGCTGGAGGAGAATGTTGAGAGGGACACTGAGGTAACTATCTATGTGGATAGTCAGGCAGCACTGATGGCAATGACAAGTTACTATGTCAGGTCCAGGTTAGTGCTGGAGTGTAAGAAGGAATTTAGGAGGCTAATGGAGGCTACGGCAATGAAATAGCCGATGAGCTAACTCGTAAGGGCTCGGAGTTGGACAGGTCTTTTGTGGAGGTGTCGGTTAGAATAGGGTCATATTTCATGGCCATAAGGGAATGGACCATAGGTAGAAGGAATGATGCTTGGGGGAGTAGATCGGACTGCTGGGTATCTAGAGCGATGTGGCCTGGTCTTAAATCAGCAGATTCGAAGCATCTTCTAGGCATTAGTCGTGTGAAACTAAGGATCATTGTTGGCATGATTACTGGTCACCTCACAATAGGGAATATGATCAGTAAGTGGGACACTGGCGCTTCAGATTTTGGCAGGACGTGCGATGATGTGGAGGAGCTAAAGACAGCGGAGCACATGCTCTGTCATTGTGTAGGGCTTCAGCGAAGTAGATTGAGGTGGTTTGACAGCCACATTTTGCACGAACTAGAGGCTTGTAATGGGAATAAAGTGGCTTAGAGGTAGTCAGGGTTGATTTGATGGGTCTTAGGTTCCACACCTTTCTTATTTTTCTTATATTTAGCTATATTTCTTTTCAATCTTTTACTATATTCTACTAGGATTTTTCTTTTTCTTTATCTGTCAGCTTTCTCTATTATCTATAAAGGGATCACAATGGACCGAATGGTCTCTAGGTGCAGGCGTGAAGACGCCGCCTTTTTTAATCTAACCTAACCTTCCCCCAAAACATTTCATTGCTCAGGGGAAAAACCAAATTCGATTAACACTTGTTCGCTTATTAAAATTATAGATATAAATCTAGTACAATATTAAATTACGTTATGCTATTTGTAATGAAATAAACCCAAAAATAAATTATAATGAAATTGAACTTTATGTAGAAAAAACATGCAATTGAACAAATAAAAAAATACAATTATTTGTTGGGAAATTCAAGAAAATAATGTAATGAAAATTTAAGCGCGTGCTAAACTATATTAGATGTTAATCAAGCAACTTATTCCAGGGCCTTATTTAAAATAATAACATGATTATTACCAGGTAATGCTGAAGATAAGCAGTTGTTTTGATATATTTTTAACAAAGCAAAAAATATCTTTCTTATTATAAAAACTTTTAAATCCTAAATAATTTATTTGTTATATTTAAATGTCAATAATATGAAAAGGCCTATAATATTATTTACCTAGAATTTCTCTTGACATTTATTAAAGATAACAAGCTAAATTTTCCTGGAAATAACTACCTATAACAAAATTTTCTTGTCATTGAATAAAAAATGAAGACAATGAATAATAAAATTGTAATTTTTCAATAGAATTTGTTAAACTCGTTTATTTCTATTTTTAGTATTTCTATTTTAAATCAATGAAAAAAAAGTGAATTTTGTATCTATTGGCAATCAATACTTTTAGTCGCACTTGTACTCTTGGCTGTAGTGTGAGTAGAAATTATCTTCATTTTATTTTATTATCTGTTGTCAAGGTTATTATTATTATTTTTTTTTTTTTTTTTGGCAACATGCATCACAGAACTGTTGCCAATAAAATATTTTTTTGTTTTTATAAATTTTGCGTTAAATTAAATGTTAAGAAAGCAATAAAATTTCTAATTGTCAACATTAGGGAGCAAATTAGAAATTTTATGTTTTTGTTTTTGTTTTTTTTTTTTAGAAGATTAGGTGAAATCAAAATTGGGAATTGAGTCTAAGAAGCTTGTTATTGTAATAAGAATCTTTTTCAATAATAATAATAACATTAATAATAATAATAATAAAAAATCCGAAATTAATTTCGTTTTTTCTTTAAATCAATACTCTTTGCCTATAAATCCCTACTAAAAATCAAAGATCGACCTAAAAGGTAGTTAACATTTTAACGTATTAATGTGCCTGTCATTAATATTAATAGTATATTTTCTTCACAAAAAAAAATAAAAAAAAAAATAATAAAAATTCAAGCAAGTTTTTTTCTTATTTCAATTTTTAATTCATTCAATGATTTACTTGATTGATTTAATAAATTTTTTAATTGAACAATTTTTGTATTTTGCATTTTTTCAGCTATTAGTAATTGACAATCATATTAGTGAGAGATGCAAATTTAAACCACCCAGTAATAAATGTAATGAGTTTGGAAGCTCATATAACGACTTTTCACTACTTGCACATTAGCTGAATAACATATTTTAACACGGTGATGACAAGTAGACAGAAAATCATTACTGAGATGTCTTTACAAGAACTAATTACTTCCAAGCTATTCAATAATTCATTGATTTTGAAGTATAACAGAAGTCATTATTAATGAAAACTATAGGAACTAGTTACATTTAAGATTACAAATTACTAATTAAGTGACAGAATATAAAAAGTATTTTTTTCTTGTATTTTTATTTTAAACGTAAAAAGAAAATTTTGTAAACTTGAACTTGAATCTTTTTTGGCGTACCAATTAAAGTTTTTAAGCTGTAATTTACATATGTATATGCATACGCAAATTTTGCCTTTTCATATATATGAATTGGTAAACTGAATTAAAAAATCAATAAAAAGTATCATTTTCAAAAACTTGATCATAAATAAGTAGTTACTAAACTACTTCTATGTAGTAAATACGGTATGCTGTTGTCATTGAAAAGTAACTACATTTGTAACTACATGCCATTACCAAGTTTTTGCAGGGAATTTATAATTGAATGAATAATTTGGTGATTGGTGACTTTTTGCTGTGTTGTGTTCTTTGTTGTTGGATTTGTTTGTTTATTTTAAAACTATTAGATGTCGATTGAAATTCTCATTTAAATTTTATTTATTTTAATTTCGATCGATATCGAATTCGCTATTTGACTCTCTGCTTTCTAATATTTAATGACTTTCTGCCACTTAAGGTGCATATCATTATAATGAAACGGTTTGTGTATCTGTCTTATCTAAAAAGACGACATTCATGCCTCAAAACTTTGGCTGCTTTCGCAGAATTGAACATTTTCAAAAAAGAAAAAAAAAAACAATTTTGTGAAAAATCCATCGAAATTAATAATTAATTAAAAATAACAAAATTTGACGAAAATTTTCTATTAAAAGAAGATTTACCGAAAATTTTCGAAAAAATTTTCTATTAAAAGAAAACAGCGAAAGTTTTCAATTAAAAGAATTTAACGAAAATTTTCTATAAATGGAAATTTTAACGAAAATTGTATATAAAAAGAAATTTTAACGAAAATTTTTTATAAAAAGAAATATTTAACGAACATTTTCTATAAAAAGAAAAAAGAAAAATTTAACGAAATTTTTCTATAAAAAGAAAAATTTAACGAAAATTTTCTATAAAAAGAAAAATTTAACGAACATTTTCTATAGAAAAAAATTAACAGAAAATTTCTATAAAAATAAATTTTAACGAATATTTTATATAAAAAGAAAATTTATCGAAAATTTCGTATAAAAATAAATTTTATCGAAATTTTTTTATAAAAAGGAAATTTATCGAAAATTTTGTATAAAAAGAAATTTTATCAAAAATTTTGTTTAAAAAGAAATTCTATCGAAAATTTCATATAAAAAGAGAATTTTTCTATTATTTTATATATTTTCTATAAAAAAAAATTATTTAAATTTTCTATAAAAAGTAAATTTATCGAAAATTTCGTATAAAAGTAACGTTTTCTATAAAAAGAAGATTTATCGAAAACTGTAAAAATCAATTTAAAATTTTCCATAAAAATAAAATTTATGGAATATTTTTTATATATAAAAGAAAGTGATGTTAGTTACTATTGTTATAACTCAAGAACGACTAGACCGATTTTGATGATTCTCACCAATTCGGACCGGTCACCGGCCAGAAAAGGATAATACGAAAAAAAATTCGCGAAAAATCCGCGATAAAAAAAAAATTGCAAAGAAAACTATACGACTGGACCGATTTTGATGACGGACCGGTCACCGGCCAGAAAAAGAATAATTCTCACTTACAACAACATGTTAAAAATAAGAAATATGATAATTCTCGACATCTATTTCTCATAAAACGGTGAGTTAAATAGATGATGTTTACAGACAGATCGTGGACAATAAAAATTGCTAATGACGCCCTTGGCTGGGTAAAAAATGCATTCCAGTTTGCCAATTGTTCCGAGAATTTCTACAATAGTATTTTTTGTAATTATTAAATGAACGCTTACTTTTTTGTGCAATTTGTTTTCTGGTGGTGGTGTAGAATTCTATTTCCAAACGGTAAGTTCCAAGTAAAGCTCATCATTTAGTGAGGTTGTGATATTTAAAACCATTTGTTGTATTTTTGGCATTCGTTATTAAGTGTTATTCACAATGCCGCGACCCCGGAGATCTAATATTTCGCGTCGAACACGTAATGCAAGTACTTATCGTAATATCGTCAATCAATTGAATATATATGAACGAGAAATCGCACGAGAACAACCCCGTATTAGTTTGGCCCGACTTCGTACATCACAAACGCAGGAAGAAAGGCAGGCGAGAAATGAAACGGCTCGGTTAGCAATGAGAAATCGTCGAGCAAATGTAGCAATTCAACAACTTTAAAATTTTTAATCAACGCATAAGAAGAATTGCTTCAAGTTCTGATTTGAATCAAGCAGCGTTCCATTACAACTGCAATTTCGACTACAGCTCTCATCATTCCGTTCAAAAAAAAGACATTGTCTATCCGCTAACCTTAAGATGAAGTAATAAATAAATATAAATTCAAATTTGCCTTAAATACATGCGTATATTTTTTGATTGAGCCCACATCTACATCATATTTAAATTCTTCTGTAAAAAACACTTTATAATAGGTATTCCTTAGATTTTTATTTAAAGGTCGTAAATTTCGTTAAAATATCAATTTAAATCGTTCAGTAATACAACACTAATGTTTGCTTAGGGCCAGCAACGCGGCTCGGGTCAGCTAGTTTTTTATAAAAGGAAATTTATCGAAAATTTCGTATAAAAGAAAATTTATTAAAAAATTTTAATAAGTAGTAAATTTAATAAAAAAAAATCCTTAAATTTTTTTTTAAATCTACAATTTCCAATAGAAAATGTATCGATAACTTCCTCTAAGTAAAAAAATTTATCGAAAATTTAACAAGAAAATTTAATATTTGATTCAAGCCTTTCATTATTCATACCATTTTGATCATTTAAGCTATAGTTATTGTTAAATTATTTCTCGTTTTATTTTTTCATTTTCATAAATTTTTTAATATTTTTATTTGTCTCTTCTATATTGAACCTAAAATCGTAGTTAAGCCTCTCACATACGTTACTATTGAAATTTGTAGTAGTAGTAGTAACAGTTAGTAACAATTTTTATTACTAATATTAGTTGATACTTACCCCAATACCAAATTGCAAAGGTTTCTGAAAATGTCATAATGGAAACTACCATGAGTATAAACATCCTTTCTAGGATCCTTTATAAACATGAAAGTGTACCAATGAGTGTTAAAGAATTTATAAGTGTGCGTGTCTAACAATACAATACATACTTAGAAAAGTATGTGTAGTAAACATAAATAAACACATGTAAGTTTGTTTGTTGGTAAGTAAAATATTACTTTGTTTTAGTACGTTGCTAGAGAGTGTTAGTTTAGTGTTATTATTAGTTGGGAGAAAAGGTTATTTCATATCATTATTAATTATTGAGTAAGTATTGGACTAAATAGATTAAACAATATTAAACAATTTTTTAAAAAGCTTATTTTAAATGTTCAAAGAAAGATTCAAATCTTTTGCAAAGAAAACAATCCAACCTTAAAAATTCTTAAAGATTTTAGGTGCCCAGATTTTTACTTATTTTTGTTTTTTCTTTAGAAGTTACGTTTTCTCTTCTTTAATATGTTAAATTACAATTTTTTTTCCACCATCATCATTTTGTTTACGTTGCAATTTGCGTTTTTTTTTCACTTTTTCTCATTGTTGTTGTTTTAAGTTGGCCTGCTTTTAGTAAGTTTATTTTATATATTTTTTCCTTTTTAGTTTACATTTTTTTTTCTCTATTTTACTTCATAATGCCAGTGCAAATTGAGTTCATGCAGTAATGTGTCTTCCTGCTCTAAACATTCGCTACATTTTTCCTTTAAGCTTCTTCTTTTTTTTGGGCCTTACATGACCACAAAGATACAATGTATCTGCTTCTATATAAGTGTGTTAAAAAAAATTGCTTATTATTTTATCTTTTGCTGAAATTCAATATCATCTTGCAAAATAGAGTTGTATTCTTTATTATAAAAAAGGAAATTATGGCGGTAGAACAAGGTTAAGGATAAAGTTATTACTTATATAATAAATGTAAGTTTGTATATGAAGGGTCATGCATGTGTGAGTTTAAGTAACAATTTTCACCAACACATGGTCATATTTTATGGCCTTGGAAATGTATTAAGAGTTTTATGAAAAATAATGTTATGAAAAAAGCACTCTTGTCTACTTAAATTATTAAAATATGAAAAAAGAGAAATTGGTGTAAATTGCATTTTTAAGAGAATAGTTGGTAAAAATTAGCTACTTAAGCATAAATTGTGAAGCATTTTCTATTTGGTCAGTTTCAGTTATTTTATATAATTTACATTAATTTTCTAGTTATGGAATAGAGAAATAAATATAAATTTTCTTTTATACAAAATATTTCATAAATTTTCTTTTTAAATAAATTATTTATTTTTATAAATTTTTTGATAAATTTTCTTGATAGAAAATTTATTTTATAAAAAAATTTTTGATAAATTTTCTTTATAAAAAAATTTTTAATAAATTTTCTTTATAAAAAATTTTTTGATAAATCTTCTTTATAGAACTTTTTTTGATAAATTTTCTTTTATAAATAACTTAATAAATTTTCTTTATAGAAAAAAAAATTTTTTTTTCTTATTTAAATAATTTTTTCACTAACTTTTTTTTTTTATAGAATTTTTTATAAATTTATAATAAATTTTCTTTTATAGAACAGTTTTTGATAAATTTTCTTTTATAGAGAATGTTTGATAAATTTTCTTTATAGAAAAATTTATAATAAATTTTGTTTTTAGAAAAATTTTTAATAACTTTTCTTTATAAAATATTTTTTAATAAATTTTCTTTATAGAATGTTTTTTGATAAATATTTTTTGGTAATTTTCTTTTACAAAGAACTTAATAAATTTTCTTTACAGAAAATTTTCTGATTTTCTGATTTAAATAATTTTTTTCAATAATTTTTTTTATAGAATTTTTGATAAATTTTCTTTTAGAAAGAATTTGATAATATTTTTTAATATAAAATTTTTGATAAATTTTCTTTTATAGAGAAATTTTGATAAATTTTCTTTTGTAGAGAATTTTTGATAAATTTTCTTTTGTAGAGAATTTTTGATAAATTTTTTTTATAGAAAAGTTTTTAATAAATTTTCTTTTTAGAAAAATTTTTAATAACTTTTCTTTATAAAATATTTTTTAATAAATATTCTTTATAGAACATTTTTTGATAAGTATTCTTTTATAGAATATTTTTTGGTAATTTTCTTTTATAAAGAACTTAATAAATTTTCTTTACAGATTTTCTGATTTTCTAATTTAAATAATTTTTTCAATAATTTTTTTTTTATAGAATTTTTGATAAATTTTCGTTTATAAAGAATTTGATAATATTTTTTAATATAAAATTTTTGATAAATTTTCTTTATAGAAAAATTTATAATAAATTTTCTTTTTAAAAAAATTTTTAATAACTTTTCTTTATAAAATATTTTCTTTATAGAAAAATTTTTGATAAATTTTCTTTTATAGAGAATTTTTATAAATTTTCTTTTATAGAGAATTTTTGTATATTTCCTTTATAGAGAATTTTCGATAAATTTTCTTTTATAGAAAATTTATAATAAATTTTGTTTTAAGAAATAAATTTTCTTTTATAGAATATTTGTTTATAGAAAATTTTCTTATAGAAAATTTTCAATAATTCTTTTATAAACAATTTTTAATAAATTTTGTTTATAGACAATGTTTGATAAATTTTCTTTGAGAGAATTTTTGATAAATTTTTTTATAAAAAATTTTCAATAAATTTTCTTATAGAAAATTTTCAATAAATTTTATTTACAAAAAAATCTCAATAAATTTTATTTACAAAAACATTTTTTGATAAATCTTAAATAATAAATTTTTGATAAATCTTAAATAATAAATTATATATATTGAGTTTTTAATAAATTTTCTTTATAGAAAATTTTTAATAAATTTTCTTTATAGAGAATTTTTAATAAATTTTCTTTATGGAAAATTTTTAAAGAATTTTCTTTTGTAGAAAATGTTTAATAAATTTTTGGAATTGTGAGAGTGAAAAAAAACCATGCCACGAATGCTTCTTTTCCGAATAAGAATCTGTTATATTGGACACAGCATTTTCTTCTAAAATTTCCGATATTTTCCGAAAGTTCGTTTGAATTTTCTTTCCGTCGTATTTATTTTCAAAGATTCTCTCTTAATTTTTTCATTCTAGCTGCTGCTGTTGTTAAAAATGATGACGATGATGATATTTTTGTTTTAGTTTATATATTCTTGTTATTTTCCGTTGCAGCAAAAATAATCAACAATCAAGTCCTTGACCTATTAAAATAAACAAATAATGCAAACAAGCTTACAAACACATATTATACATCTGTATACTCATCCTTGCAATTATGCAGCTGTGTGTGTGTGTTGGCGTTTATGGTATTGTTTTTCTTTAACAAGTGCATGTATTGCTTTTTAATATGCACACCTACACATAAATCGGAAAACCCACAGTTCTGATGGTGGGAAGTAAATTGCAGTAATATCTTGTTACTTGATACATTAAATTTACTCAAGTATCAATTGGATACTTTAATGTCACTTAGTAATTTGAAGTGTGTCTAGTTCTAATAAGTAGTGTCAGTTCATTCTCTTCTTAATTTTGTATTAAAATAATCTTTCACTTCGCTGATTTCTTTTTTCTTTTTAGTTTTCACAGAAGAACAGTTGGGGAAATAATGTGCTTTTGAGTATATTGAGCTAGTTTATCATACGAAAATATATATGTCTATATACATGTTTACTCTCACATCAATTATATCTTTTTTGTTAGATTTTTATTATTGTTGAAAATTATTGTATACATTTTTTTCTTGCTGGTATTTTATAACAGAAGTATCATTTTCATATATATATATATATATATATATATATGCATACATAAATACATGAGTATTTTTTTTTTAGAAAACATTTTTTACGAGAATATTTCTTGTTCAATTTTACACTTGACAAGATTTTTTCTCAATTATTTGTAAATTAGTGTTTGTATTCATTATTATTGTTACCGGGTTCCTTTTAGTCCTGGCAATAATGGTAAATTTTATCGTTAATTTTTTTTTTGTCAATGATTTTACATAAAATGTGAGTGTGTGTTTGTGTAAGCTTTTTACTTCCTGTTTAATTGTCAGTTGTTTATGGGTATTTAAATTACATTGTAATATAAAATGTCTATATGTAAATATCTTTTTTTTTTGTTACATAAAATAAATAAAATAAAATGTAAAATAAAGTCTTATGTATTCTTTTTCTCCTTTTTGTTTGTATTGTTGTTGCCTTTGTTGTATATTTCGTATCATGCAGTTGACATATAAATTCATTCAAATTATCTCTTTTGTTTTATTTTCATTTTTTTTTTTTTTTTGGTATTTTACCAAACGCTTATCATTGTATCTGTAACATATTAAATACACACTTATATGAATACTTTAACATACATTTACTCACTCATTCATTCTATCTCTATGTTTAATTTACACATTTTCATTTGACTTTAAGTTAAGTTCCTTTTGGCCTTGTTGTTTCATTTCATTGTTTTAAATATTAGGACATGTTTGTAGGAGACAAACATGTTGTCCTTTGTGCATGAAACGAAATATAAAATATTTATATGAAGAAGAAATAATTGCAATAATAAATATGCAATCTAAAATAAATAAATTGTAAGAAATGTATCTTTTTTAAGTTGTTTATAAAATAATTTTGTTGAAGATATAAAAGTGAAAGAGTTTCATTAAATTTATTAAAATTTTTGGCCAGTAGAATCTATAATTTTTGGACATTTTTATTAGACTAGATAATTAACTTAATCTTAATTAAGTAATAAAAACTACTAAAGCAAAAACTGGTTTGTATTTATTTCAGATATAAAAAAGAAAAATTCGTATGCATTTTTCATTTCAAAAGTATTTATTTATAAACATTTTTTATACATCACACAACTTCAAGAATTAATTATTTACGCTTAATATTGCCAAAAATGATTCACAATCTTGTCTTTGAGTTTGTAAAAAATCTTAAGATTCAAACACAACTTTAATAGGTCGTAAAAATATAAAAATAGTGGCAAAAATAATGAAAAAACCTATCAGAGACAAGTTGAGATTTAAATGAATGTTTAAAAAGGGACATCGTCATTATGGTTTGAAAAAAAGGAATGGTAATAGTTAAAAGATGTTATAGTACTTAATTAAAAAATATCACTACATGAAAATAAAAACAATTTAAAGAGAAATTAGGAAAAATCTGTCAAAAAAATTTAACTTCGCATAGAATATTTTCAAAATTTTCTGCTTTTTGATTACAGAAAGTGTAATTCAATATTTCCACAATCGCTTTTCTATAATATAATATTCTATTTCTAAATATTACCAGACTATATTATTATTGATTTTTTTTGTATTGAATTCAAATAAAAATAATTTTATTACAAAAAACAATTATAGAACCAATGATTTACACTTCTTATGATGCGAACATCACAACCTTTCTAATTATCATGAACAAATAGATGACTACTGAGAATTTTGCAAATATTTTAAACGATGTTATATTTTTATGACTTTTTCTTTCAAATATTTGTATTTTCATATAAGGGACTTTTTTTTTAAAAGATTACACGATTTTTTAACCCTATGCAAACTCTTTTACTCTAAAACTATCTTTTCAATATTTTTGTCAATATTTTTAGATTTTTGCGACTTACTAAAATTAAGTTTGTATCACAAAATTTTACACTAACTTATAGGCAAGATTTAGGACCAAAGCAAAGCTAAGCGTAAATAAAAACTTTTAAAGCTGAGTAAATAATTTTGAAGTATAAAAAATGTGTGTAAATTCTTTTGAAACGAAAAATTCATACGAATTTTTCTTTTGATAGCAGAAATAAATACAGAAATTAACACAATCTACTCTACACATTTGAAGCTTTACAACAACAAAACAATTATTTCAAAATATTTTATAACATTACAAATATTTGACTTCTTTTCAAAATTTTCAAAAACTTTTAAAAAGTTAAAATATTGTTACGAAATTGTACTTGAATTCAAATATAACGGTTTTAATGGCTGGTTTAAATTTAAATAATGCTTCTCAATCTTTCTCAATGCTTTTCAATCTTTCTACTTGTGTTAACAGCAGTTAACATATTTGTAGAAATTATTAACATAGCTGTAAACATACAAAATTGAATGAAAAGCTTTCACCACTATTTGTAAGTAAGCTAACATTAACATCGAAAGCTCTAGAATTCGAATATAGTAGTTTGTCCATTTAGATCATTGTAGAAATAGAGCTTTCGAGAAGAATCTAGAAGGTAATGCAGTGTATATAAATTGACCGTGAGAACACCAGTCAGTCAGTCTAGTTGGAAGCATCGTTAATTAAAGACAAATTAACTGCCTTGGCTGTATATTCTAGTACATTATTAAAGTATGTTGTATAAAGTGTGTAATTTAAGTGTGTGTGTGTATTACAAAGAGTCGTTACAACTTTTAAACTACTAAATTGCTTTTATTTGCAATCAAAGTATCCGGTTTATTTAAAAGGAAGTAAACCACAGTAAAAGGTAAAAACGTAACAATATTTATGGCTATGACTGTATCTTTAGTACTTTCAAACAACATTTTCAAATTCTCTAAATAGATTTCATTATTATTAAAATATTAGAAAATACTAGTTTAATTAACAATTTAACTGTAAGAAGAAATAATAATATTCATTAATTAATAAGATTTTTATCTTAGCAATATTCAATTTCGCTAATGTCAAGTACACACAGACGCACACACACTAAAGCAAATTCAAGCTTCATAACAATTTTATTATCTCTTACTTAAACTATGCCTACATACATATGAGTTTTTTTTTTTTCAATGTATCTCAACAGTTTGCAACTTTGTTTAATTGAATAAAAACAAAAACGCCTTAAGAGCAAAATAACGTGTACAAGCACTATTTTTTGTTGTAAATTCTATGCATAAATTTAAGTAGTTATAAATAAAATCGTATCGTATCCTTGGTGTCTCAAAATAGAGGCATGAAATAATCCAAGATCTATAGATACAAAGATATGGACGTCAAGATATATACTTTAACATAGATATGTATATGAACGAATCATTAATTAACACTTAATGGAGATGGATTTTTTTTTATATTTTACTAGTTTGTGTGTTCAGTAGGGGTCGGAGTTTCATGCAAATTCATGTTTGTTCTCAAGAATATAAAAACTATCTAAAGTAATTTATCTATGGATTCACATTTTTTTAAGAAAAATTACATTGTTTTATTGTTGCATAATTTTGCATATTTAATTGATAATGCATTTTTTTTGTCATATGTTACTTAATAAAGCATGTTAATTTGCATGTTTTAAAATTTTTTAAAAATAAATCATTTTAAATTGAACTTATGTTCAAGTCTTCCCATTAGCAGATTCTTTTTGAAAAAATTAACTAATTTGATTTTATTAAATTTCTTTAAGACTTACACAAACAAAAATATTAATCGGTTAAATAATGAAAATAATAATAATAATAATGATAATAATAAAAATTAAATTATTTTTATATTAATCGGACATAATTCTTTATATGATAAATTTTGCATATAGCCCCGGCATTACATTGAGTAGTTGAAGAAGTATGATCAGATTGATTTCATGTGGAAAATAAATATACTTAAAAGCTCTTACATTTGCAATAAAGTTAACTGAAGTTAACTGGACTTGGAATATTGTGCGATGTTAAAAAAGCTGTGGGTGGGTCATCATGGAATGATTTTTTTATTATTCAATAAAAAATAAAAAATAAATGCATGAAAATCCGCCCCCTAGTGTTCAGCCATACATATAATTATAAACTGGAATAAATGTATTTGAACAAATTAACCTCGTTAGTAATTATTTTGACGAATATTTCCTTTGGCCATTTAAATGCATTGTCACTGTTCATGACATTTTATTCTCTACTATTTATTTGTATCTTGTATCGCCCGTTTGTAAACCGCACAATTTTAATAATGCAATAATGACAACATAAAGAACAGAACAAGAGAAAAAAATTGTATATTTTGAAATTAATCTTAATTAAGTGAAAAAAGTGCATTAAACGCAAGTATTTAAGTATTTCAATATTCACTGCACATGAAATGAAATAGATCTTTTTTTTTTTTTGAACCGAAACTTACATTAAAACACGTACAAACTAAATTGCTGAATTGAAATTGCACTGGGGAATTAAAACAACAACAAAAACAAAAAATGAAGAAAAATGAAAATAGCAAAAACCAAACCCACTTGGAGATGGAAAATCAAGCAAGAAAATAATATCACAGAAAATGAAAAGAAGGAGAAAAAAAAACTATTTAATGCACAGTCATAGGTCAAAGTCATTAATAACTAAGAACGAATGCTCGAACAAGCAGAACATGAAGGAGATATTTATTCAACCACTTTATATTACAACACCCCCCCCCCCCCCCATCACCTCTCTACTTCCCCTTGTAAATTGTGCAAACATTTACATTTTTAAGTGTCTCTAGGGTTGTGCAAGGATGTATGTGTTCTGTATATGTGTGTGTGTGTATGTGCTTATAGGTTGAATATTAAACCATTAAATGAGGTATTATGTTATTTTTAAATAAATCGTAATAGGAAAAAAGTACCATTTTTTATAAAAGTAAAATATTTAAGAGATTTTAAGCATTTATTTGTATTCCAAAAACTATCATATTTAATTCAGTGAAAACTGTTGTAGTACATTTTTCCTTTAATAGGTTAACTTTTCAAAATTCTTCAATATATGTTTAAGTTGTTTAACTGCCTTTATAAAAGGAGAGGTTCCTTTTAGAATCTTTTAAATTTTAGTTCTATTTAGTTCCTTTTTTTTATAGTAGTAGTTGTTGTTGTTGTTCTTGCAATTGCTTTCATGCTTCGTTAAATGATCATTGAAGTGTACTCTTTTTTTGCAAGAAAAAAAAAACTTTTTTTAGTTATTAAACATACACACGCATACGCAATTATTGTTTGCCCTGCCAATCGCTCGATTTCTGTTTCTGTGTTCCATTTGTTGGTTTATTATGTTCAATACAGCATACACAGCAAAAAGAAAAAGAAGTAATTCCATAGGAGTGGTGCACTTTATTCAAACAATTCATTTTACACTTGACCATTTAAGGAGTAACTTTCATCTTGTATATGGAAAGCGAGGGTGATATGATAAATGTAAAAATATTAAATATTCATAAAAAAGGAAAATTTATGCTAAATATTTTAGTCCCAAATTTATTTGTACAAACCATTTTTTGTAAACAATTTATCAGTTTTAATTTTTTTTTTTTTTTTGAACTAACCATTTTTGCAAAAAATTTTTTATAAACTCAATTGTACTAAATTTTGCAGGAGAAAATTTTTTGTAGTACAAATCATATTACAGTAAAAAAATTGTGCCAAATTTTCCCATCAATTTTTAAATATTAGAATATTTTTGTACTAATATGTAAATGTAAAATTTGCTATTTTTATGACAAATTTTTTAGTATAAATATTTTTTTGAAAAATTTTATTTCTAAAATTTGCTTCGAATTCATTGAATAATTGTAGAAGAATACATTGTAAAAGTTTTAAAAAAGTTTTGCCAATAAACAGTTTTTGTAAAAACAAATTAATTAGTTTGCAGTTTTTTGTTCAATTTTTTATAGTTTTTTAGAATTTTCGAATTCGACCGTCATCAGTACTCTTCAGCATCTCACCGCGGTGTTCTCTGTAAACATCATCTTTTTAACTCACAACTTTTTTGGAAATGGAAGGCTGACTAGAAAATGCATTCTATCCTGCCGAGTGTCCAATAAAACTTTTACAATGTATACTTCTACTATTATTCAATGAACTTAAGCCCGAATACAAAAATTCTAAAAAACTATAAAAAAAAATTCAACAAAAAACTGCAAACTAATTAATTTGTTTTTAGTAAAAATGTTTATTGGCAAAATTTTTTAGTAATTAATTTCTCAGAATTGAATATTTTAGTATATAATAGATTTTCTACCAGAGCTCTAAATGAATCATTAATTTTTTAATTAATTCGCGAATCATTCATGCAAATTTTGAATTAATTCTTTTTACACAAAAAAAAAATGAATTAAATGAAATTTGAGTCAATTCAAATGAATTTGTCAAATGAATTGCAATTCGTTTGTAATTCAAATGAATTTGTAGAATGAATTGCAATTCGTTTCTAATTCAAATGAATTTGTCAAAGTGAATTGTAATTCATTTCCAATTAATTTGAATTGAATTGACTTTGAATTAATTTAAATGAATTAGAAAAAAGAAATTGTAATTCATTTCCAACTCATTTGAATTTATTTTGTAAGTAAATCTACAGTAAGCATTACTGTCGTTTTGTTATTCAACTAATTTTGTATGTAAAAGACAGTAAGCATTACTCTCGTTTTGTATATCACCTAGTATAGTCCAAAGACAAAAATTTCTTAGATTTGAAATTCCCATGATATACTGGAATTGTCAGGTAAAGGCAGAATAGGAATTGAATTATTAGGTATCGACGAAAATTCTATCAAAATGGGAAAATTTTGTTTATTTGCTAAATTACATTTTTAATTTTTGTTTTTATCAAATTTCCATTTTTTATTCCCCCTAGATCTGCTCTTGAATTTGATTGATTGCAACTCATTTTTGATTTCATTCATTTGAATTGCAATTCATTATTCTAATTCGTTTGAATAAATTCAAAATCAATTCAATTCAAACGAATTGGAAATGAATTGCAATTCACTTTAGCAAATTCATTTAAATTGAAAACGAATTGCAATTCATTCTACAAATTCATTTCAATTGGAAAACGAATTTCAATTCATTTCTGCCTAACGAATGAATTGATTCAAATTTCATTCAATTATATTTTGTTGTCAAAAGAATTAAATCAAAATTTAGCTAATTCGTAACGAATTAAAATCGAAAAAGAATGCTTAATTTACAGCTCTGTTTTCTACTACTGAACGTTGTAATATAAAAATAAATAAACTTAAGAAAAAAAAAAAAAAAATATTAAACGGTACTAATTTTTTAGAACTAGTAAATAGCTTTATTCTACATTCTGTACCATTTCATTTTTTAGAACTCATCTTTAATATATATTTTCATGTTCAAATTGAAAAATTTGATTTTAAAATTATATAATATCTTTTGTATTAAATACTAAAAATTTTTAGTACAAAATATTAGTACTAAAAAATTGGTATTGTGAAATTTGCATGTACAACATCTTAGATTAAAATTATTTAGTATTACTTTTATATCAAATTTATTTGTACAAAAAACTGTTATTAGTATTTTTTTTTAACGAACATTTTTTATTTTATGAAACAAATTATTTAGTACTAAAGTTTTTAGTACAATTTTGTTTTAGAAATTTTTATCTACAAACTTGTTTTTTTATAAAAATTTTTATTTATTAAACTTTAGTACTAAATTTTCGAAAATATAATACTTTTTATTATAGTTCAAACATCTGAATTTTGTAAGAAAAATATGTTTTAAATCGAACATTTTGTTGGATCATTGTTTTGTAAAAAATGTATCAGCACTAAAATTTTTGGTATTAAATATTTTAGTAGGGGAGATTGGGGTAAAGTGGAGCATACTTTAATCTAACTTCAATAAAGTAAAATAAAATAATACCAACCAATAATATTTTGAACCCTGCAATGGATCTGTTGTACAGAATTCATTACCGTCTAACGTTTTGCATACAAATAATAAGATTTATTTGTCGTTTGGTATTGTTTTTCTGCGTTTTTTCAAATGAACTATTATTGGGCGAAATGAAAAATGTTAGGTTAAAGTGGGACATAGTAAAAATGCGAAGTATAAATTTACTTAGAGTTAAATAAATATTTTTAAATGATTTTTATATTTATGAGACCAGGCGAATATCAAAATTAAAATATGTGATGAAAACAGATAGGTAATAAGTGATAAAACTATTAGAAAATAATAAGACAAAATTAATAAAAATAGACAGTTATTTATCGTATTTGGAATAGTCTACTTCAAAGGTGTAATGGGATTGCTATAATTTTCGCACACTTTAAGTGCGGAGACCACTTGTATGAGTTTCATCCTACCAAGCATCCACTACTTTCGCGATTTTTAAATTCAGATTTTCTTCCTTTAATAAGCCTTATCGCTACAGAGTTTACGGAGTTATTTCCATAAGGCTTCACACTTTTGATCAGCTTTATTAGACTTTCCTATATAAATATTCAAAATATTGGATTAAAAATAATAAGAAATACAATTATTTATTATATTTTTGGGAAACTTGTAAAAAAATTGATGGAAAATTTGTAAAATTATATATCCCACATTACCCCAATTCCATAATTTTTATTTTGAGTAGAGATGTGAAAAAGTGTTATGTTTTTAGGACAAAACCTATTTGCAATTAAAATATGTGTAAAATAAAGTATTTAATTTTGTATTCACCATTTTAAAAATACACCTGATTTGGATGTCCTACTAAGAAAAAATATCAACACTTAAAAAAAGCTTTTTTAATATTTTTTATTTACTTGCTCTAGAAGAGTAATAATATTAGAGGTTTAATGGATGAAATATAATTTAGAAATGTATTAAAATAATGGCAAATATATGTATACCAGTAGTCTTCTTTGTAAAAAAGTAAAAAAATTTAAGTACAAAATTTTTTTATTACACCTGTAAAGTTTTTTTGAATTTTAGTTTTACATAGAAAGAATTGCAGTACTATTTTTTAAACAAATGTTTTGTAGAAAAATTTTTTAGTATTTTTTACCATTAAATCTCAACTATTACATTTTTTATTATGTACAAAAAGAAAAAAAAAATAGTTTTGTACTAAATTTTTAGTAATATTTGTTTTAAAATTTTGTTAAAAGGATTTTTTGTACAAAAAATTTTGAATTGTAAAAAAATTTAGTACTAAATTTTCATTACTTTCTTAAAAATTTTAGCCAAATTTTTAAATGTTAAAATTAACGAAATTGCAATTTTTTTATAAAATAATTTTTAGTACACTTTTCTTGTACTCTTTTTTTTATTACAAACATTTTTTCGTACTAAAAATGTAATTTTTTAATTAAATGTTCATTATTCTGTTCAAGTTTTTTAGCTAAATTTTTAAGTGCTAAAATTAACGAAATTGCAATTTTTTTATAAAAATAATTTTTTAGTACACATGGGTTCTTGTACTCTTTTTTATTACAATTTTTTTTTACAAAAAATTTTTCGTACTAAATATTTAATTTTTTAATTAAATGTTCATTATTTTATTCAAGTTTTTTATCTAAATTTTTAAGTGCAATTTTTTATAAAAAAAAATTTTTTTAGTACATGTTTTTTTGTACCAATTTTATACATATTTTTGTTAAAAAGAAACCTAAATTTTTTAGTACTAAAATTAAAAAAAATTTTATTATTATTTTTTTTATAAATAAATTTTTTGTAATTTTTTGTACTAAAATTTTGAGTACTAAATTTTATATTGTCAAACTTTATTGTTCTTATTTATGTGTATCTAATTTATTGTAGTTCAAAATTTTTCATATAAAATTTTGAGCTCTAAAATTTTTCATATAAAATTTTTTAGAATTAAAAATCTTATATACAAAAAATTTTTTAAACAAAAATATAAAATAAATATTACAAAAAAATTTAGTACAATACAATTTTTCACTAAAAAATTTATAATAAAAAATGTAATACTTAAATTATAATTTAGTACAAAATTTTAGTACTAAGAATTGATAAATTAAAAAAATAATAATAAATAAATTCTTTGTATATTTCTTCATATGTGTTTTAAAAATACAGTTTTATTTTATTTCTCATACCACCCTCTTAAAATTAGAACTCTTTCTCATAAACTATAGTTATATACCAAGTACTTCGTTATGTACCAAGTACTTCGTTCCTATAGTTCCACTAAACATTTGAGTGTGTGTGTGTGACATTTTCATAGTCATATGGAATTCATAAAGGTTGGATCTTCTTTTTTATTTTAATTTTTGCTTGCTGGTTTCTTTATTTTTTCCCCCTTTGTCAATTTTTTTGTTTTTGATTGCGCCTGGTGTTTTCTGTCTACACCCTCACAAAAATTTACGAGCCGGTACGTGTGTTCTGTTCGAAAAAAAATATTTCATAATGTTACCTCGATAGCACACAGTCTTTTGTTGTCTTTATTCAGGCAGTCAACGTCAACGTCATTATAGAGTATTATCGTCATCCATATTAAAGATCATGGAAAGGGAGAGAGTATAGTATTTTTAACAGCAGCATATATTGTATTTCTGTTTATCATACTTTCTAAAAATGCAAGTAAATTTATGCCACTTTTTAGTAATGTTAAGCTTTTGTTATGGAATTATATTTTAAGCTCAGGGAAAATTGCTGTATTATTTAGTTCGAACTAAAAAATGTGCCAAATTTTATTAAAGAAAGGTTTAAACTTATCTTGTACTGATTGCCTATCCCTACACACAGAGAAAAAAACATGGTTACAGCATTATCACTACAACAATATTATGTTCTCGTTGTTAATTTTCTTGAATTTTTATAACATTTGATAACAATGTTTTTATTTAAATTTATTAATTTAATGTTTAGACTCAATAAAAATTGTAATATGTTTTACTGCAAAAATTATATTTTTACCAGAAACAAAATTTTATTAATATGAAAAATATTATTACTTCTTCAACCAATATTATTATATTATTCCCATGACAGTAAAATGTTTCAAATAAATATAATACTTATCCTTTTAAGAAACTTAGTGGAAAAATGCATAATTTGTTTATTTTTAAATATATTTTGTTTTTAATGTTTTTTTCCAACTTTATTGTAGTTCTCATTTAGTTTATATATGAATAAATATAAATAGACAAGGTTTGGTTATACTCGGTGGTACAAATGAATATAATTACTGAATAAATAAATTTATAAAAATAATTTTTTATTAATACCTTTTATTTTAATATATGATAAGATGGAATAATAATATGACAAAATGAAATAATAACATGATAATATTAGATAATTGTATAATAACATGGGATAATAAGATGATTAAATGGTATAATATGAAAAATGACATAATAGTATTGAAAAATGGAATCATAATATGACAATGTGGTATAATAATATAATAAGACAGAATAATAATGTAATAACATCAAATCACAATCGAGTAGAATGTTATAATGATGTAGTAAGATTGTTCAATTATATATAAAACTAGAATCATAACAAACCATAAAATCGCGCACAATATGACAAAATATAATCATAATAATTATTAATTATAATCATTTCTATTTATCGTTGTGATCATATGTTTCAATCATAATATGTAGCTCTTAGATTATGGTCAATAGAACTATATTTTTTCTCTGCGTGTAGACTTAAAATACATTTTATTATTTTTTTAATAATTTCTTATTTAATTAACTCAATGTTTTTTCTTTCTTATTTTCAGGTAAGATTTTATATCTATTTCCAAACTGTTTTAAAAATGTTAACCAAATTGGTAAGTAATGACGGCGCACGTAAAATTTAGTACAATAAAAATGAAGCCAATGCAC
This sequence comes from Protocalliphora azurea, assembly GCA_932274085.1. Lineage (NCBI taxonomy): Eukaryota > Metazoa > Arthropoda > Insecta > Diptera > Calliphoridae > Protocalliphora > Protocalliphora azurea. The sequence continues at coordinate 143,058,677 of OW026523.1, read as the reverse complement.
AGTGGGGCAGAATCTAAATTTTTTGGAAAAAATATGTTACTGCTAATCGGCTGGTTGGATTTACATAAGATTTCACTCAGACATAGTGAAGGAACGCACAATTTTAAGTTTCAAAGGGAGGCCCCACATACCCTTCAGGTGCGGAGCTACTGCGACTCAAAATAGGATACCTCTGACATAAAAAATCTATCACCGCTTGTAAAATTTTTATTTGTTATCCGATTTCAAATATTTTTACTTCTTCCTAAAGCTATCGATAAGGCCTACGAAAAACATAATTGTATGACTTCATTCTTTTTGTATATAATTAAGAATTATATCAGCTAGATATTTGGAACTAAAGTAAAGTTTTTGTAAAAAACTGGTTTTTGGAGAAGTTATAAATATTTGATCTCTAATAAAATCCTGGTTTGTTAAGATATCTGAACGAAATTTTCAGCGATTATATATTTCATCATTTGAAATGGTAAAGTGTAGACAAATTTAAGATTTTTGAAAAAGGGATCATACAATTTCCACAAAACCGACGAAAATACTAAAAATGGAATTTTTTTGAATTTTGTCCAGAAAGTCCATATTTATAGCAGGTTTGGAAAAAGACATTGGAAAACTCTTTAGAACACATACACGTTTCTGAAACTGCATTTGGTTTGCAGAACTAGCCATTTGGATTTCAAATCATATAGTCCTGCTGAAAGTTTGGACTTGTTTTTAATTCTAAAATTATCTCCGTCAAGATACCTTTCAGAAAAGTGTTAAATTATTGTATTGTATGTTCTTAAATAAAATTTTATTTTAAAGAGAAAAGAGTGTAGACACCTTTTCGCCCAAAAAAAAGTAAGCAAAAAAAAAAAAACACAAAAGATCATAATTTTTGCAATATTCATTTTCAAAAACTTTTATTTTTGGATTCAGAAGAGATATCGACTTATAGTTTTTTTTATTCGATAGATAATTTTGTTCTTTAACCAAATTAATAAAAAAATTACAAAATTAAAAAAATATTAAAAAAAAAATAAAAAATAAAAAAAAATATTAAAAAAAACTAGACAAAGATTTTTTAAAATACAAATTTCAAATGCAAACTATAAGAGATAAATAGCACATGTAAGCATTTTGAAATTTGAAATCGCATGAGAAACAAAAATTTGGCAAGTATTTGAAAAATTTTATATATCAGAAGTACTCTATTTTGAACCCTAATAGTTCTGCTCTTAAAGGGTATGTGGGGTCCTCCTTCCAGATTTAAAATTTTTGACTCCTTTACTGCTCCTCTGTGAAATTTTATGTAAATCCAACTAGCCGATTAGAAGTTAGAGATTTATTTTCAAAAAATTTCGATTCTGCCCTACTGTGCAATGGGTCAATCTCTTAGAAATTGTAATTTTGTTTAAGGCTATTATATTTAAGTTTCGTTTTTAGTAAAATATTTAATATTTTCTGGAATACCCCTCATAAGAGCTTTATTGTGTTTTCGATTACTTTTTTTTTTGTTGGAATGGAAAAGAAGTGTACCTTTTTATACTATATTTTTTTTTAGTTAGCTTTAAGTATTATTTAAACATTTTTTTTACTATGACCCAATACCTTTAAAGTGGATAGAGTTCTGAACGGTGTAATGAATTGGTTACTTTTTTATTGTAACAATGAGAAGGCAGATGAAGTCAAAGAAATTAGAATTCGTTTTATTTATGAGTGCCGTCAGAATTTTTTCTGACTTCACTCATTTGTATATATTTTTCTGATAAAAGTGTCATTTGTTACGAATGAAGTGATTTTTTTCCCCACATGTACAAATGTGTTGCTAGACCAAAGGTTTATTCGATATTTTCGATTTCTTTAAACGATATTTATCTTGTACATTTACCATAACATCTGTGATATGGAATTCATGACCAGGATGCTATAAAAAGTCTGCCCTTTAGTCAGCATTCATATTTTGGAAAAAAAAAATTGTCTCAGTATTTTTCGTCCTCTCTTTTGCCTTCAAATTTTTTTCTAGTGTTCCTATTAGGACCTGTTTTTAACTTCATGGGTCTTCAGGTAAGGTCAGCTAATTTAAAAAATGAGTCACATTCCATCCAGAGATGTAGAGATTTTCTCTTAAAATTCGCTTCATTTTGCCTGCTATCATTTTGTCTGTAAGCACAATCCTTATTGTGCTAAAGCACAATCTTTATTTTACTAATGAAAAAAAATGTAATAAAAATTTATAATTTTTTTGTGAGTGTATTTAGATTTCTACTGAGGCTGCAAATTCCCTTACAGGGACCATTTAATATGAATTCTTGATGTTATGAAGTCATTTGATTTATGTTTCTTAATACAAGAATATACATAAATCTTTGGAAAAACAAGGTCTAAACTTAAGACATATTAATGAATTTTTGAACAAAATTTATTATATAATATTTGCTTCAAACTACTTCAAAATGACCTAGTAGAAAAATGGTATTTTTTTAAATCTAATTTAAATTTAACTTTCTTTAATTTGATCTTAATTCAAATGCCCCTATTCAATATTTCATAATTCACTTTTCTTGCATCTCTTACATGTTGTGCGTCCCTTAATTAGCAACAAAATTGATCTGCATTTTGTTAAAACAGATTCTTTATTTTGGCCCCTTTTTCCTTTGCTGCTATTCTATCTAAACAGCATCATCAATTATTTTCATATACAGTAAATATAAACTCATTGTTGCGTTTATTTTGGCCAATATTAAAACTCTGTTCCAGATTTCATTCTTTAATATTTGAAAATACCTTAATTTTTCGCTATGGTTGCTTTAGGCCATTAGATTTTTTTGTGTGTTCTGTTTATTGCCTGATTGAGGTTGATTTTCTTACCTCTTTCCTCCTTGTCTGTAACTTCCTGCTTAAAAAGACAGAATCTAAAAGAAGTGAAAAAAAGTAAAAACTCAACTCGTTTGGCATACATTTTTGCGAAAAGCAGCAGATTTTGTTTAAATTTAGGAACAAATATGTTCATAGTAAATTTTGTTTTGTTCTTGTTGTTCGATAATATTTATCCAACATAAATCATTGAAGAAATACCTTGAAGTTGGCTCAAGTGAAGGAAGAAGAGTTGGGAGATAGAGGGAAAAAATACATAATTTTTCTGAAACGTAAGAACTTGTTTACGTAGCTTTAAAAAAAATATGGAAATATTTTAGTTACGAACATTAAACGTCATCATCGTAACCAAAGTCATGATTTTAAAGATAACATGGTTGCCAGGTTTTACACTGGATAGGAGGATAATAGATATCTTTTAAGTAATTAATAAAAATATTCCAGAAGAACTAAGAAAAGCTTTTTACAAAAATTAATAAATTTTTAAAAGCCTATTTTTAATTTTACGCCTTTTTAATTAAGAGCTCATATTTTAAACCTTTTAAATAGTAATCGCTTAAAAAAGTCAATTAAAAGCTAATTCGAAAATATTTTTTTAATAAAACCCCCCATTACCAAATAGCTGCTGAAGAAATATTTTAGAAGCCTTTATTGTAAATTTTTACCAATAAGAAACTTAGAAAGTTGTTTTTACTAAAAACTTCACAGAAACGTTTGGCTAAAGGTTTCTTAAAAGCCATTTAACTGTTTCTTCAAAAAACATATTTCTTTTAACAAAGTTTTACTTTTCCTTTATAAAAAACTTTCTTTGTTCAAAAAATGCAAAGAGCTTTCTGAACAAACATTACCAAAAAGCTTTTTGGTAAAGTTTTTAATATAAATGCCAAAAAGGAACTAAGAGAGTTATTTTCGCTAAAACTTATCAGAAAAACTTTAATTTCTTCTAAATTATTTAGCTACATGATTGGAGCTTCATTAAAAAACATGTTTCCCAAAAAAAAAAAAATATATATATATATATATATATATTTATCTTTTCAAAAGACTTTTTTATTCTAAAACTCATTGTTGATGACTTCCTAAAAGTTTTTTAAAGCTTCACCAAAAAGTTATTTTCGCAAAATATTTTAATAACCTTTTAAATTTTTATTTTTATTTTTCTTTTTTGTGTTAAAAACTTAAAAAAAAGCTTTCAAAAATTGTATTTACTTAAAATTATTTTAAATCATTTTTTGCTTAAAAACTTTCTTAAAAGCATTTATAAACAGATAAATGTTCATAACACTAAATTTAAAAATTTATAACTTAAAGCTTTTTTAAACTTATTTTACTAAAAAGCTTCTACGACTTTTTAACAAATTTTTTTCTTAAAAAACTTTCTTAAACAGATTTGATATGTTCACAAAACTTCATTTAAAAATTTTTAGGTAAAAAGTTTTTAAGCTTCTTGGACCTTTGTTTAAAAGCTTTTCGAAGAAGATATTTTATTAAAGGTTTGCATAAAAATGTTTTGATTAAAAGCTTTTAATATTAAAAAATTTAGTTATAAGTTTTTTGAATTTATTATAACTAAAAGGTAATTAAAAGTTATTTTTTAATATTTTCAAACATATTGAAATTTTCCTGCTAAGAAACCTTTTATAAATATTCAAAAAACATTTTCATTCAAACTACTTTTTATTAGCTTTTTTAAATGGAATTTCTCGTAAAAAAAAAGATATATATATATATATATTCTAAACGACTTTTTCAAAACTGTTTTTGTTTAAAAGCTTAAAAAATTCCTTCAAAAATTTTTCTCTTAAAAGCTTTTAAAACAGATTTTACATGTTCAAAAAAACTTTATTAACAAATTTTTAGCGAAAAGTTTTTCAAAGCTTTAAAGTTTCTTTTATTTTAAAGCTTTTTTGAGCTTTGTTTTATTTAAAAGTTTTTCAAAGAAGGCAATTTTCTTTAAACTTTACATAAAAGCGTTTCCTAAAAATAATTAAAAAAAAGTTGTTTTAAATTTTTAATAAAAAGTTTTTAACTAAAAGCTTTTCGAAAAAGATAATTTTCTTTAAAATTTTACATAAGAGCGTCAAAAAAAGACAAACAAGTTGTTTAAAATTCACAATCAAAATTTAGTTTTAAGCTTTTTCCGTTTCTCATAATTAAAATTTTATTATTATTTTTTTTAATTTCAAAAGTATTGAAACTTTCTTATTAAAAAATTTACAAAAAAAAGTAGTTTGCTTCGAAATATCTTTAAAAGACTTTTGCTCAAAATTAATTATCTGGCTTATTCATAAACAATTTATTTCTTTTTTTATTAAAGCTTTATAGAAAAATTAATAAAACTTTTATAAATTTATAAAAAAAGACCTTAATTGTAGCAAAAAAAAAAAAAAAAGAATATATCTAAAGCTCTTTCACAATATTTCTTTATTACAAACTTTTGAAGTAATACATTTCATATTAAATTTTGTTCCGTAAAGCTTAAAAAAATATAGTTAAGTTAAAGATTTTTTAGCATATAACTTTTATAAAAACACTTATCTGTCTAAATGCTTTTTTGAATAATATGAGGATTGTTTCTATTTTGATGAAAGAATTCTTTGAAAATCTGTTTTGCTTAAAAACTTCTAAAAAGTTTTTTTTTTAACTAAAATCTTTCTTTATTTTCTGCAATTTTTCCTGGCAATTTTACACAATCGGCAACTCAAAGCTTTCATTCATATTAACTTTAACTGGTTGGGTAAAATCAATACAACCGCACACGCACTGTGCTTGGCTGAATTTAAGTTTTGAGGTTTCTTTGATGAAATTCTGATAACAATGTTTATGCATATGAGAGGATTTTCTCAATGTACAAATTAAAATTAATTTAAGACAAATAAATTGTTTTTATTTTTTTTATTATTTTTTAAACTCATTTAAAATAGATTTCTTTAAGTTTCCTTAAAGCTTTAAAAATTAAATTAAATCTCGTACGAGTGAATGAATACGTGTATGTATGTGTAGAAAATTCAAAATAATTTGCATTATTCTTAAACTCACACATACACAAAATAAGCAATAGGATAACAAACTTAAGGATTTTGTTGTGTTTTTTTTTTCTTCATTTTTGCCAAGTGTTTATAAGTATTTGAATCCTTAGGCGTAGTAAATAAAATGAAAATCAGAAAATACAATCAGAAAAAAATATTTTTCATATTTTATGCAAAAATTTTAACACTTAGTCCTAGCTATTTGTATTGCAAAGAAACCATAAAGCAATTTTAATGCAAAAATACGACAACAGCACGTTTTTCTTTCTTCTCACCAAAAAGATGTCTAAGTAGAATAAAAAAGAACCAACTAGATTTCAGTTAAAAGACAAAGTTTCTTATAAGATGTTTTCCTTTTATTCTTTTCATTCTTTAATTTTTATATGTTTAACTACTTGTTTATTTTTACATATAAATACACATAAAAAGGAGTTGTAGTATTAAAAATATAAAGGAAAAAGTATTCTTTTTTTTATTTGAAAAACCTTGAAATGTACCTTTCCCTCATTGTTTTTATATCATTAATGTTGGCAAAATTAAAAAATGCTTTTATCTGAGTCTTAAACGTCTGCAAAAAGTTGGGGTTTTTCTTATGTTTTTCCACTGCAATTAAAATAAGCTTTATAGCAAATAATATACATACTTTCCCTAGAGCAAATAAGAGTTTTAATCCAATTGGAAATAAAGCTGAAATCTTTTAAGAATAATTTATTATGAAATTTGATTTTTATATAATTTAAGTATAAACTTTGGCTACTAAAATGATTAGCCGAAAAATTATTATAAAAAGCTTGCAAATAAACATAATAACGTTCGATTTTTAAAGCTTAAAAAATACATATTAAATTAAACATTTTTTTTTATTAAAAAAGTTTTTGTTTTTAATTCTCTAAACTTCTTTTTTATTTACGTTTGATTTTAATCAAATTCTAGAAAAATTGTCTTAAAGTTAAAATATCATTTATACCATAATCTTGTTGGACGACTGATATAATTTTAACTGACGTAGATTGAAACTAAGGTTTCTACGCAGACAAAAATTCCCCAGAAATTTTTATCGGGAATTTTCGGGACTTCAAATTTGTTTTTGTTTTTTGGTTTTAATTTATTTTAAAAACTTAAAAGTGCAACTGTGTAATTTGCTTCCATCTTGAAATTTTCAAAAGACTTTTTGAAGTGGAGCATAGTAGTGATACACTTCAATTTACAAAAATTACCAATGTTTAGCTTCAAAAAAAAAAAAAAAAAAAAAAAAAACCCACATCAAATTCAATAGCAAAAACAGGAAAACTGAAAACAGTTCTTAGACAAGGGATGGATAATTAATTTATTTATTTTTTTTTTTATTTCCGGTTTAAATATGGGTGCTTTTTCTTTAGAGTACTAAAAAATTTTGGTATTTATTTGTTATTACGGAAATCATCCTGTGAATATCGTTTTCATATACAAAATTAAAAATCAAAAATTACTTAAATTAAAATTCTGAGATATAGAATCCTAATAGGTATCATTGGCTTAATAGATTTTTCATTTATTTTTGATGGGAGTAAAAAAACCTCCAAAGATAAGGCTTTTAATTTGAAGCCAAAAATACATATGTTTATAGTCCAATATTAATATGTAATATTTGGTTTTAGCTCGTTTTCTTTCAATTTCATTTTTCTATTACAATTCCCGGAAATTCTCGAGAATAACAAAATTTATTTTTCATTTCCCGGAATTAGAAACCCTAATTGAGACCAAAAAAAAAATGTTCAATATTAATTTGTAATATTTTCTAATTTAATATTTTAGAAAAATATGAAATTTTCTTAATAAAAACTTTTAATAAATTATAATTTTTTACTAAAGAACTTTTAAAATTAATTTTAAAAATTAAATTGAAAATTTGTTGAAAAAGCTTTTTACTTAGAAGTTTTTTCAAGTAAATTTATATCGAAAGCTTTTTGCAAAATATCAAAAACATCAATCAAGTTTTCATAAATTACAATTTTGTAAAAACCAACTGAAAAACTTTTCTAAACAAATGCTTCTAATAAAACTTTTTACCAAAAAGAAACTTGAAAAAGCTTCCTTTACAAAACTTTTGAAATGAGCTTTTATTTAAAACGTCTCGTAACAACATTTGCTTAAAAGTTTTTTACAAAACATATTACTTGAAAGTTTTATTAACAAAATATTTTACAACTTTGGTTGCTATGTAATGATTTTAAAGCATTACTGAAGTCATTATTGGTAAGAACAATAGGACCTAGTTACATTTTAGGTTGTTGTTTTGTTGTTATTTTTTTATTTTAAACGTAAAAAGATTTTATTTTTTTATAACAGTAACCAAAAATGTAAATAAAATAAATGTAATAAAAATAAATTATTTTAGATTAAAAATTATATCATACGTAAATTTTACACTTTCATATATTTTATTTAAATATATAAATTGGTAACTGAATTAAAAAGTCTATAAAAAGTAATATTTTCAAAAATATTACTGTAAATAAGTAGTTACATACCGGTAGTTACTAAACAACTTCTGTGTAATGCAGACAATATGTTATTGTCATTGAAAAGTAACTGCATTCATAACTACATGTTGGGTATCTACAAAAAGCTTTTTATTTGTCACCTAAATTACTTTTCTTTAAAGCTACTTAAAAGCATTTTATTTATTATTATTTTTCAAAAAGTTTCTTACTAAATAAAATTTCAAAAAGTTTATCAAACCAAGTTTTTCAAAAAAGCTGTTTTGCTTAAACTTTGCTTCTTAACAAAGCAGTTTTTCATTTAAAGAAGTTACCCGAATGTTTGTTTTTTTTAATTTTAATTATAAAAACTAATTATAAAAGCTTCTTAAAAAACTATTTACCAAAATACTTTTCAAAAGTTCTTTGCTAAAAGGTTTGTATATTAAAAATGCATTTAATTTTTTTCATTTGATTAAAAGTTTCTTATTCTTCGTTTTATTTCACTTATAATATCAAATTTAGATTTAAGTGAGCGTTAACTTTAATTTTAAAACAAAGCTTTTTTTCTAGTAACACACATTTTTTTAAAGCTTTTTTTATTTTTTTTTTTTAAATAAATTAAAATGAATTCTTTCCAAATGATGTAATGTTTAAAAGCTTTTGGTTTAAATTGTCATTACAGTTTGGTAAATTCTTGATAATTATGAATCTACCATAAAACCTCGGATTAAAATAATTAATATTTAAATTCTTAAGATTTTTTTTAGAAAATAATTGTAAAGTTTTTAAAAAAGCTTTTATGTGATAGCTGAAACAAAATTTTAAGTATCAATTACAAGTAGATTTTAAATTTTGTTAAAATTTGACAATTACTGAAAGCCTTTTTTTATATTTTATAAAATTATTAAAAACGTTTGTTTGCATAATATTTATAAGCATATGCCTTTCATTTTTAAATGACTTTTTTATATTAAAATTCAGACTTAAAGAGATTGATTTAAATTTTACTTATATCTTTAAAAAACTTAATACGTCTGGCCTAAGCTTTTTTAAAACTTTCTATAATAAATTTTTAATTCATTTCCCTCTTGAAGATGTTTCACATTAAAAGATATTTTCAAAAATTAATTTAAACTAAATCCTTCTTTTTAATGTTTTGTGACAAGAATAGTAAAATGTTTTAAAAAGTAATAAAAAAAAACTGCTAAAATAACAACATAGCTAAACTTCTTGATAAAAAAAACTTTAGAAAAGTTTAATAATAAAAAATTAAAATGAAATTGTTTTAAAATAACTCATATACTAACACAAACACCCACACATACTCCTGGGTAAAATTTTTGAAGGCGACAGTTTTGTTTTTAAATGTTTAGACAATGACTCGACACGACTCCTTATCAACTCACAAGATTATAACAAAAAACAATTTTGATCTTTAAGGATTAAATATGAGAATAATAGAATTTTCTTTACAGGTCCCATAAGGGAATTTTTCTTTACAAAAACAAAAGAAAAATCTTTTGTTTATATTTGGGTTGTAATACCCTACATCACCTTAGGTAGAAATCACAACATCAAATTTTATCACAATTAGTCCATAATTAATCATAGGTCCCATATAAAGTCCACTTCCAGGAATCTCCGAAAAAGGCATAAATTTCATAACCCTTTAGTGCGCCGTGATTCATATATGAATCAATAATTTTTTTTTCTGTTATAATATTTTAATCTCATAATACTGGTATCCAGTATTAACAGATCCTAAAATATTGAAGTCAATATATTTGTGACAGTGTATTGTTTAGTTTATGAAGAAATAGTTCGCTATCTTCTTCATATGAATCATTAAATTTATTAAATAAAAATTATTGAAAATTTTAAAAAGTAAAATAATTATTATTTTGTAATTTTTTAATCAATTTTGTACCGAAAAAAATTTGTTTCGCTTAAAAATAAAAATTTAATTGATAATATAATGCATACATATGATTTATAGAACTATACAAAACTCTTAGTACAAGTATCGGTCAACAATTGAACCCAGGTCTCATATAAGATACAGAATGGTGTAGGATAACATTCAGGCAAGCTTGACCGACTATATATTTTTTATGGCAAAGAGCAAATTGTTCTTTAGAATTTCTAAGTAGCGCACAAATGAGTGTTATGAAGGCAAAGCTTTTTTTGTTTTTGCGTGAATTAGTTAACGCGCGCGTGTGTGTGAGTATCATTATCCTGCTTGCTGTACAACACACTAGAGACTTATAAATTTTCGTATCTTTAAGATTACGCAAAAAAAAAACCTTAATTTTTTATGTTTATTTTATGAAAAAAGGGAAATGTAGCAATATGATTTTGTACTGTGAAATTTATGCGAACTTTTTTTGTTTTTGTTTTCGTTTTCTTGACAGCGGTGGAAGTGGTCGTGTTGATGGTTTTCACTTGGAAAGAGTGTGGGGCTACAAAACACATTTGTTTTAGGTTTTATATGGTTCGTGTTATTTTGGTGCGTTTTTTTTTAGAGTGAAGTCTTATTAAAAGAAAACCTTGGAAGGATTTGACAAGCAAAATTAAAATTCATGAAGTACGTCTTTAGTTTTATAATTTGAAAGCACTCAGTGTCTATTTACTCGTTACTAAATATTAAGTTAAAAACAAAATAGACTTAAAGTTTTTATATCTTAAACTTTATTTTTTTATATCTTTAACTTTAAATTTTGGGGAAAAATATCTTTTTAGGCTCCTGAGTTAAAGTTATTTAAATAATTTTCTAATATTATGTTTAAGTTGTGTGTAAGTTTGTTACTTAAAATCGGAAAATATGACCTTAAGATTATTATTATTTTTTTTTTTTTTTTTTTTTGGCTAATTTTTAAATTCTCAACTATTCGTGATAAAAAGAACTGATTTTTATTAGAAATTTTCTAAAAAATTTGCACTTAAAAATATCAGGAAATTACAAAATTTCCATCAATTTATAAGATGAAAACTATTAGGGAATCGGATTTGAAAAAAGTAGATGACAATAAAACGAAAATTTCATTAATGGCAAATTATGTTAAATATGTGAAACTTTTCTGTTAAGTACAAGATATGCAAAATCATATTTTTTAGTGTAATATATACAAAATTCTGCTCTTAAGTATAAAATATGCAAAAATATGACATTTAAATTGCTAAAATATGCTCTAAAATAAAAATTTTCTATGAAAATATGACATAATATTCTGCTAAGCCAAAAATATGCTGTTATGACCAAAATATGCTATATCAAATCCATTACAAAATTCTTAATTCTTAAATTATCTGAAACAGATAAATAGCCAACAATTTGATTTATTTGAAGGCTAGGGCCCCGCTTATTACTTAATAGTTATTGGTATTTTACTATTTTGTTCTTTTTATTTAATTTTACATCTTCGTCCATCAAGTGTCTTATTATTCATATAAGGCAACCAAATACTGATCATGATGATGATGATAAATTTCCCAAATGTATTCTACATAATTTATCAGATATACATGAAAGTTTTAATAAACGTAATATGTTTTATAGTTTGAGCCAATTATACTACAACAGAAGAAACAATATTTAACATATAATTTCTTAATAAAATTTGTCTAAAACAATAAAAATATGTTATGAATGTACTTTTCATATTTAGTAGTCTTAACTTGACTGTTAACTAAATTTTTAATTTGCTCTTTTCTAAAATATTCCACCCCATTAAACTTAGCATAATAATAAATTTCAACGTAATTCAACATTTTTAAATTGACATACATATTTAAAAATAAATATAAGTCATCCTTAACAGATTCATATAAATTTACTTGAAAGTTTTACAATTGTAATGCAAATTTCCAAAATACAAATGAACACAAAAAAAAAATCATTTACCATCCAATAGGAATAGTTCTTCTGCATACACACGCTTGTCTCATTCTCTCTCCCCTTTGTTAGGAATCCTAACGAAATTGCAACAAAAACCTTTCTGACAATTACAATAATTATAAAACATGAAATTTATTGTCAGATAAATTTAATTGCATAAAATTTGTTACAATTTACCCAGCATTCAAAGATACACACAAGGCTTTACTATTGTATATGTATGTATATGAGTAAATGTCTTTAAATGCCTTTTATAACAACTGTCATGATGACAGATAGAAAGAGAACACAAATGAATAAAACCACAAAATTCTCATTATATCCTGCAGCACTATTTACACATTTACACACACACACACTATAAAAGCTTTGTTGATTTACATTTGTATTAATATGTAAGTATGTGTGAGTTTGTAAATCTATATATGTATGTAAACAATATTATTAATTTTCCAGATATTCACACATACACAGATAAATAAGATCTAAGTACTGGTGCATGCAAAACACACATTTAAATTGTATTTAATGTTTTAGAACAAAACGCATACATACATATATACATATATACAAACATACAACAAAAGTACAATTAATCTTTACTTTCATTGAAACATAAATAAAGTACAATAGTTGTTGTTGTTGTTACACTATTTAAACAATAATGCGCTTATTTAAAGGAGTTTACTCCGAGGTCCTTCAAGCCAAGTATAATGAATAAATTAAAACCTAAGTTAAACACTGTAAACTAGACTATACACTATAGACTAGAAAATATATTAGACCATAAACTACACTGTTGTTTAGTCAAACTAGTTTGTTATAGACTAAACTGTATAATAAACTAGTCTACAGTCTAGACTATAGACTAGGCCGGGACAATTCGGGTTCCGGAAAGCGAGATCAACCCTAGACGCCATAACATTTGTAATTAAGTCGACCAAGCGGGCAATAAGCGGAAGAGGCAAAGGCAGGAAATACTGTACTGTCATAACTCTTGACATCAAGAATGCCTTCAACTGGATGGAACCATACTATATCCTCTTATTAAAATAATCAAATAATTATTTTTCCAATAGAACTCTGTGGGTTGAGACTGAAGATGGCATAAATACGTATAAAATCACTTCAGGTGTCTCGCAAGGCTCCGAGCTGGGGCCGTTATTGTGGAATATTATGTACAAAGGAATATTTGACTTAAAGATTCCTGAGGAAGCCTGCGCGGTTGGCTTTGCCGATAATATCGCGCTACTAGTCCAGGCAAGATTCTTAGACGAAGTACAACTGTATGCCAACGACAAAGCCATTGGAACGATAAGAAACTGGCTGTCATTAATGAACCTCAACCTAGCAGAACATAAGACGGAGTTATTGTTAATTAGGGGTAATAGAAAGAGAGAGTATCTAACTGTAAGGATAGATGGAATCTCAATAACCTTGACGGAGGCCATAAATTATTTGGGTACCATGATCGACTTAACTTTAAACGGCAAATTTAATATGCATGCAATAAGGCAGCCGGAGTTACGAATGCATTAGCAAGAATGATGAGACCACGACACAGTCGCAGATTGCTGATTTCTCGAGTTACCAATTCCGTACTACTATATGGTGCACCGATTTGGGAAGACGCACTAAGAAACTCCTTGAAGAAAGAGATGTCTTCAGTATTTAGAAGTAACTGCTTAAGAGTCTGTTGCGGATATAGAACTATATCAGCAGAAGCGGCAAGCGTAGTATAGGGAATGGTTCCAATAGACATTTTAGCCAAAGTACTAGCAAGCGCCTACAGACAATTTATCCATAATGACAATAATAGTGCGCAATCGAGTGATACAGAAATAGTGAATGGAATATAGACTATAAATGGCTGTGGTTTAGTACGTGGGGGTGTGGTTTAGTACCTAAGAGTCGTGCATGTTTTCCAATACGGGTTGGATACATCTTTTGAAGATTCCACACCTCCATGAACTACCTCTATGAACTACACTATATACTTGACCATAAACTAGACTATAACCTAAACTATAAACTGAACTAGTCTATTTTATACTCCATACTCATATTCTTCTAAGGCATAGTATAGGGAAGTTTATATTATAAAAAAAAAAACACACATTTCATTCCTTTAAATGCTGCCACTACATTGCCTCCATAATACAGAAATTTGTCTAGTTTATGTGTAAATCTGAAAATTAACTTATGCTCTAATTAATCTTTTATGCTAAATAAAAAAAGCAAAAACTGAAACTTTTACGAACTTATTATTTAAATGAAGACATATAGTGATTGTGTGGGTGTATATACGAGTATGTATATTAAAGAAAACATGAAAATATATTCACATATACATACAACCCCCATCAGACTACACGACAACAAACTCAAACATGAAACAACTATCAGCACCATCATTATGCTCATCAACAGTTGCTCTAATGTATTTTGTAGCTCCTGTTGAGATTAATGTTTCAGAGTATGTCTTACGTTCTAAACAGTAGAATCTTGTTAGAATTTACTTATACATAATTCAAAATTTAAATGTTTTTTGCAAATTTAGATTTTTCTACTCTAACTAGATTTTACTGTAAAGGTATTTATGTAAATGAAATATATTTTAGACAGGTACTTGTTGTTCTTTAATACTATATACAGACTCCTGTTTCCTAACTGGTATTGTTAATATTCCATGTTAGGTTTAATGTTGCTTACACTACCACTGCTGTTGCTGCTGCTGTTAATCCTGTTGATGGTGTTTTGTTGCGTACACATTTCAGTTCCATTAGTTGCAGCAGCTACAGTTTTAGCTACTAATTCATGTCTTTAATATTATTAAAATTTCAAATTCCTTTTGTTTTTGGTAAAGTATGTACCTTTATACATGTGCTCACATTTAGTTAGGAATCAATGTTTGTAGGAAAATATTGGTGTTTGTTCTAAACTGTCATAAACATATAATTCCCTGATCAAATTTCTCATATAAATTATTTTTAATCTTGTTAAATTATTAAAATACTACAATTAAATATTATGAATTTTTGTTGATTTTTGGAAAAAAATTAAAAAGTGTCATTAATTCTTGTAAGGATTTTTGTTGACATTTATGTGTTTGATAGATAGGTTTCATAAATTTAAATTAATAAAATATAAAGTTTTAATTTGGGGAAATTAATACAAAATTATTTAAGCAAGGAGGAAATAATTAAAATATATTATGGAATAATTGTATTTATTTAAGTTTAGTTAAATTTAAGCTAGAAATTATTTTTTTTTTTTTTTACTTACCGTAATTATTATTATTATTATTATATTTATTATTATTGTCCAAACACGGTTTGAACATAAATTTATATTTGAAGTTCAATTAATTTTTTATTGTACTTATTGAATTTATTATATCATATAATATTGTATTATATTTATCTAAGAATAATATATTTTGTATCTGAATTTGAATATTAACAGTCAAATTGGATTTAGTACTCGTTAGTTTATCATTAAAATATCAAAAAATCCCTGTGCGACAAAATGAATTGAAACAGAACTAATGTCATTAAATATTTGCTAATGTTAATTTATAATAAATTATGTACACTTACATTTCAACTACCAAACGATGAGCATTAATTTATTCCCTCTTAATAAATTACTGAATTCCCACTAATCACTAATCTCAAATTGTTTTTATTCTTTTTCAACTTAACTAACAATTTATAATTACCTGAGTGTAATTATAAGCCACCGATAAATATATCAAATGCAATATTTATCCACATTACATTTACATCTTGTTTACACATCCAATAGTGTAAACTTTGAAAACAATTTAACTTCTTTTCATTTCTAACAAATGCGGTGTTTTACAGTCCATTACAACAACACTAACCACAACAACTTTGTTCAGTTATTATTATTATTATTATTTGTTATGCTATTTTTTTAGAAATATTATATATTTCAAAATTCATATCACTATCATCCACAAACTGCAATAATCCTTTTTTTAAATGTTTTTTTTTTTTTAAGTAAAAAGAAAACACATACTTAAAACCCCAAATTCTAAGTGTTAGTTATCAAGATACAACTTGAAGCTTTAATAACTTAATCTGACAGATTTCCGAGTTATTTTTTTCCTCTCTCTCTCTCTCTCTCTCATTCACTTCACTTCACGTAAATAAAATTATATATTTTTTTTTTGAAGTTGTTGATTCTTTTTATATTTCTAAGTTTAAACCTTTATCAAGTTTAATAACAACAACGACAAAAATATAAAAAATTTTCAATGGATAAAACGAAAAAAAATCCTTGACATTCCGGAGACGCATATTCAAGAACAATTCAAACGCACACAATCATTTGGAGAAAGAGAGGAAGACATAACGCATCACACAACCACTTGACGTTGCAGAAAATAAATAAATAAATAAATAAAATTTGAAAATATGTGGAGAAATTAAGCAGAATTTAAAAGGAATGAAATTTAAGTTCTTTCTTAATTAGAATATATTTTTTCAAAACAAATTAAAACTGAGACATAAACTTTCATTGACATTCAGTTTGCATTAGGATTCATTTCAATGATTTAAAAACATTCAATTGATTTTATTCCTCTGAAGAACTGACTATAACTTCTCAATTCTACCGAAATAATAATGAATTTTTATCATCAACCACAAAAACTACAAATTGTAAAGAGTCTGAAGCGAATATGTTTTGTAGCTACTAGTAAAAATTGTGCAAGAAAATGTCACAAGTTTTGCGTGTGTGTGTGAGTTTTTTTTCATCTTTCACACAAAGTTTTAGGTGGAAAATTGTGAATCAATTGTTGGTTGCTGCCATGCATGTTGCAAGTATGCTTTATGTTATGTTGCCAGTCGGTCTGAGTTTTGTGCGTTTGTTTGTCTGTCTATCTATCTGTCTAACTGTCCGTCCTTGTTTCTTCTGTCTGTTGTTCTTCTAAACTTGCACTTGAGTCAAATGCACTCGTACTCATACTTTTTGTGAAACACAGCTCCCCATTGTTTTGTTGTATTTGTAATGTGTGCAAAAATGAATGTGTTTTTCTTTTTCTGTATTACAGTTGTCATCATCATTGAATTGTCGCGTCTATTTTTCTTTATTTCTTTCGAATTTTCAAGAGTTGAATTCCTTTATTATTTTCATTTTTATGGAGTTCTTTTTCATTTTTTTTTTTTTTTTTATTTCAACATTTATGTCTGCTGCTGTAGTTCAGCTGTAATTAAAGATAACTGTGCATGCACTCACTCACTGTATATGATGTTTGAAAATTCTTATTTATTCCACGTTCATTCACTTGCTTATTCATTTCTCCAGTTACAGCTATAGCTAAAGATCCAGATACTTATGCTTGTAATCATTAAAAAATCAACATACTTTTCTTGCCATTAAACCAGGTTCTTCATTCTTCTTTTCTTTCTGGCGGTATTTTTTTTACTTTATGGAATACAACGACAACAACATCATCAACAAAATACTTGTACATCCTGCTTTTGAAGTGAAATTTCTATGTGAAAAACAGTAAAAGGCTTTAATCGCTTAAATGCATTATACAAATAACTACGAATGCGAAAAAAAAACTTACTTTAATCGCTTAATTGCTTTAGACAAATTATTTCAAAAAGAACTAAAAAAAAATTAAATTTAAAATTTAATTTGGTTGTATAGCCTAATGTATACTCTAATATATAGTAAATATAGTATATGGTATTAACTATAGTCTTAAACTATAGTTTAATCTATAGTATTGACTGTAGTCTAAACTATAGTTTAATCTATAGTGTTGACTATAGTCTAAACTATAGTTTAATCTATAGTGTTGACTATAGTCTAAACTATAGTTTAATCTATAGTGGTTACTATAGTCTAAACTATAGTTTAATCTATAGTAGTTACTATAGTCTAAACTATAGTTTAATCTATAGTATTGATTGTAGTCTAAACTATAGTATAATCTATAGTGTTGACTATAGTCTAAACTATAGTTTAATCTATAGTGTTGACTATAGTCTTAACTATAGTTTATCTATAATGTTGACTATAGTCTAAACTATAGTTTAATCTATAGTAGACTATAGCCTAGAGTATATTATATACAGTGTAGGCTGTAGTCTAGTCTTTAATCTAGTCCAAGATTCCCAAATGGGGTGCGTAGCAATATTCGAAGGGGTCCGCGAGAAAGACCGAAAATGTGTATGAAATTATTCTACATGATATTTTTTTTTTTTTTTGATTCTATTGAAGATTCGTACAATATATCATTGCTGTACATCCTTGAGTACCAATTTGAAGTCATGTATTTGGGCATGACCTCCCCATTGGTGAGGAGCGGAGCCTATCTAAAACTCCTTCCGTTCTATGGGTCACGGCACCCGGTTGCAATGCAACTCCACACTGAGCTTGCGCTCTACCCGCGATTTGGGTCTAAACCACAGCCACCACGAAGCTCCCCAAGGGGCCGCACCATTGCCAGGCTGGAACCGGAGTTCCAGGGGCTCCTGACACCCGTGGTACCAGTATTAAGTCACCGGTCGGACCTCGTAGCCAAAGACTGACTACTACCAGTTGAACTCCAAACAGTTCGGGACTGGTGACCCGCCACCACATACAAAACAAACTCAACATAAATGGACAACAATTTCATCACAAACAATCAACAATCGCCCTCACGGGCGATTCGTTGGCCACATGGTATGACCCAGCAAAGGACAAAAACGAACAACAACCAGGACAAATTCGACGCTGGTACCCTCGCGGGTGTTCTTGGTCACAAGAGTGACCCGGGAACAAACAACGAGGGAACAGAGAAGACACAGCAGGAGGGACAGCAAAAGTGAGACGCCAGGAAGAGACGGACAAAAGGTACAGCAACGGCGAAAACAGGAACGCGAAGTCGGAGCAAGAAACCGCAATCCAGCATGCCAACCACCGCCAGCGGGTATACACATACCCGCAAACCGGGGACAAACAACAGCGACGAAAGGAGCAACCCAGCAACAAGTGCCAGGAGCACCACTACGGTTGCTCATATAGGAGTCACCTCCACTACACCTGTCTCCTTCTTCTCCTATCAAATACCCCCCGGGCAAAATCGCCCAGCCCCCCAAATGTCCGCACGTCCACCAAGGTCCTACTAAAATCCCAACCCCCGCAGTATGAGTTATGCCCATACCATCTAAGCTCCTAATGTCATCATAGTAGTGGCATGTCGTCAGTACAGATGGTTACGTATCAATGATAGGATCGTGAGCAGTTTTTTTTTTTGAATCACGTAAATCTCACTGCGTAATCTGCTGATAATTACTTGCTGCGAAAGCCTTATCTGATATATTTAAAAGTGCTCTTCAAACTATTATAGACGTAGTAAATTTTATAAAAACTTGTGCCTTAAGAACTAGAATTTTTAAAACAATATGTGTCGATTTAAATGCAGGACGTAAGAAATTATGTCAATGTCCGTTAGATTATACAAATTAAAGACAGAAGAAGATCATTATTAAAAATCTACAAAAAGCTATTTCTATATATTATTTTGCTTATATCTCTAAATTTTTCGAAACGTTCTCTTAACATTAATTACATAGCAAACAGTTAAATATATTAAATGAATTTAATTCAATTAAAGGTTTTATGTGCAAAATTTCTTTATGAAAAAAAAAATATTCATCAAAATATTCCTCATTTCCACTACTGAATGATATCTTGGATTTATCTGATGTTCAAAAAGAACATATGAAAAGTATAACAATATATATACTTAAATTCACTTTACGATGAATTTTCCCCATATTATCCGGAGTTTACGTCGTAATTCATTCAAAATTGCTATTGATGACATACACAATAATTTTTTAAGAATAAACAATAGAATTAAATTTTAATTCGTGTGCCAATGCTGACTTTGAATCTTTGTTGTTTGAATATTTTTGATTAAAATATTAAAAAATTTAAAAAATGGTAATGAAACGTTAAAACTTTTGCTAAAGTTTGTATCTACATATTTATGCGAAACTAGTTTTTTTGCCCTACATTTCATGAAATCCAAATTTATATCACATTTGGATGTGGAAAATGAAGTAAAATGTGCTTTGTTACAAATATCTCCAAATGTTAAAAAGTTAACAAAAGAACAAAGATATTTTATTACATCTAATATTTTTTAATTGTTTATGAGATTTAAAAAGTTCATATTTTTTATATTTAGTAAATAAATAAATGAATTTTGGTAACGCAATTTTATTTGAAATAAATACATTTTGAGCTTTAACTATTTTTCATTTCTACTATCCGCAAAAAAAAAACAAATTTTCTAAAAGGGTCTGCAATTCCGTCTAGTCTATAGCTCTTAGTCTAGTCTATAGTTCATAGTCTAGTCTATAGTTTTGAACAAATTATTTCAAAAAGAACTGAAAAAATTAATAAAAATAAGTCTTTAAGCTTGTATAAAAAATAGCCTACAGATTAGGCTGCAATAGACTAGCGTATTGTAGTCTATATCCTGGTCTATACACTAGTCAATTGATAGGCACAAGGAGAGGACACAGAAATGCATTAGTTGATCTGTTTAGAACTAAATTTGAAAATTTTGATTTTCTTATAATTTTTGTTGTGAGATTTGTTCATTTATTTCGAATTTTTTGCATTTTTTGTTGAAGTTCGTGTTGTGTATGTGAAAAGAGCGAATACTCTCTGCCACAACCAATGAACTAGTCTATACGTTCTAAAACGTCTTGTATAAACTATAGTCTATAGACTAGTCAGTAGTCTCGTCTATAGTTTAGTCTACAGTGTAGTCTATAGTACAGACTATAGTCTAGACCAGAAGCCATTTAAACCCAATCTATACTATGTGCTGCAGTTATGAAATTTGCAAAATGTATAAATACGAAATTGATGTAGGCATTTCTTTGAGTGTAACTGATATTTCTTTGATTAAAGTGTCTTATTTATTTACTTTTCTCTGGCATTATATTTTTTTGTTTATTATTTGTATTAAACTGCCGACAGTGTTGTTTTGTTCTTCCTAAAAAGCCAAAGCAAAAGAATTGATTTTGATGTTTTAAAAAAAAAACTTTATTTTTATCCATAAAATGTATTCAACCATTCAGGCATATAAAGTGAACCCTTTTGCGCCTGGTTTTGTTTTACTACTCATATTTATGACTTTAATGGTATATGAACAGTCAGCATGTGCTTGGAATACGAGGATTGTTCGATAAGTATTATTTTATTATTAAAGTTATATTATGGAATATAAATTTTTCTGATAGAAATGAATATTTATAAATATTGCATATTTATCTTATTTATTCGCTAACCTTCTTAAAATAACTTGTTTTATTATTATTTATTTTTTTATAATTTTATCTTAAATTTCTGTTTAGTTTTTTTCTGTTTTTTTTTTTTATATTGTTATTTTATCTAGACTGCCATGGCATGCCTTACCATGTCAGTACACGTCATATCTGCCATACAAAAAAAAAAAAAAAAAAATGAGCCACTAAAACATCCTTAAACGTTATTCCTCCAACAATATTCTATACAATACAATAATCTCTACCAAAATCATTGTTCGTTAGGTTTTTTGTTGCTGTTGTTTTCAGTTTTCTGCTTTTTTTTTTTTTTTTTTTTCTTTTGTAGCAATCTTCTAAATTGCCATCTTTAGGTGAAGTTAAAAGCATGGACTTTAACATGATTTTCAGCTCGTGCTCGTATGTAGTCAATTTTAAGTTATGAACAAAAACATTTTACCTTCATTATTTTAAAGGGTCCTAATGTCTGTTTATTGCTGCTGTTGTTGTTTGTGGCGCTCATACATATTTGACGGTGCAACATATTCGCTAGTATGTATTTTTTTCATATACATATTTAAGTTTATAATATTATATTTTTAAACATTTTGTTTTTTTTTTTTAGTTTAATTTTCATTTATGGCTTGTGTGGTTGGTAACATTTGTTCTTAATGTTTCTTTTTCTTCTTCTAGTTTTTTTTTTTGGTATCCAGTTTCTTGCCATCTTTATTAAGTTGTTTAATATTTCTCTAATAATGGTTTTGCGCCACTTTTATATATACATATATATATTTTTGGATTTGTTGTAGTTTTGCTACAACAACCTGACATTGAAAAGTAAAGTATTGGAGTGTAGTTTGTTTTTGGAAAAAGATACTTTTTGCTAACAAAAGTACCTATCCGTGATAAGCCAAATAGTTCCACTTTTTAAAATAAATGTACCTTTAACTCATATCTATCATACTCGAATTTTTCCTTAACTTACTCTACTTTTTCTTTTGTAGTTATGATCACGTGTGTGTAAAATATGTTTTGTTTATAAAATTTCTAATAAATTCATTTTAAGGGTGCTAAAAGGGTCAAAGTGTTAAAATAAAATACATGTTTTTTTTCTACAACATTTATGATTTTAACAGCCTTTTCGGTGAATAAACTTTTAAACAAAAAGAAATTGTTTTAAAACAAGAAACTATTAAGATTCGTATGTTATAAAAATAGCACTAAATAAGGTGTAGGGAATGGTGATTTGTTACAGGGTTAATTGGCTGGAAGGAAACTGAAATTTTTATTAAAGTATGTGAAAGTGGGCTTTTATTATAATTTGTTTAATGTACTTTAAGGGAAAATGTCTGGTCGGTTTTTTCTTAAATTATTTAATAAATATCGTCAATATTATTATTATTTTTAATAAAAATCGATTTTTGGTGAACTATAGACTAAACTATAAACTGGACTATAGATTAGACTATACATTAGACCATAGATTAGACTATAGACTAGACCATAGATTATACTATAGACTAGACTATAGACTAGACTATAGACTAGACTATAGACTAGACTATAGACTAGACTATAGACTAGACTATAGACTAGACTATAGACTAGACTATAGACTAGACTATAGACTAGACTATAGACTAGACTATAGACTAGACTATAGACTAGACTGTAGACTAGACTATAGACTAGACTGTAGACATAGACACATAGAAAAAGTTATCCAATACCCACCTTAAAGTGTACCAAGCGACTGAAAATCACTTTTTGAGTCGATCTAACGATGTCGGTCCGTCCGTCTGGCTGGCTGGCTGGACGGCTGACTAGCTGTGCACAAAGTATAGGTCGCAATTTTAAAGATAATTCAATGAAATTTGGTACATGGGACTTTTATGATACAAGGACGAAACTTATTGAAATTGGTTGCGATCGGTACATTATTTCACCTAGCCCCCATACAAATATCCCCCAGGAATAAAGTTTAAACACTCAAAAATGCCTTAAAAATAAGAACATTTTAATGAAATTCTGTAAAAGTATCAATCCTTGTACCAAATTTTTTGAAGATCAATTCACAATTGATCATAGCTCCCCATGACTCCCTCTTCCGAAAATAATTTTGGTATCAAGTTAATATTTCGTTTACAATAAAGTGAAACGTCAGTCTTTCAAATCTTTTAAATATTCAAAAAATTATTTAAAAATTTCAAAACTTTATTAAATATATGCATAATTGGGGCAAAAATAAAAATGTATAAAAAGTTTAAGTAAATAATTCCATATAAAATCGAATAAGTTCTAAAATTTTTGTTCAATTTAAAAGAAAATAAATCTTGTTATACTTACAAAAAAATAAATTGCATAAGAACTTGAAAAATTTCATTTTTTAAATGTTTGTGTGAGGCACTTCGAACTAAATTTTCAAAACACAAAGTATATGACTGCATATATTTTGTTGTTGCATGACAATTGATAATTTGACAATTGAATCAGGTTTTTTTTCTCTCACATAAATATCTAGTTATTAATCTATGCTGATAGTACTTAGACAAATTATTTTTTTTTTATCGAAAGATGCATTTTTAATCGTATGGTCTGTAAAATTTAAGCTTAAATTTAACGAAATTTAGATATTTCGAATTTCTAAAACCCAGGAAAAATAAATGAAATTACAAAATCATTTACTATTGGAAGAATTTAACATTTTACAAAAATTCATAAATATGTTATGTAGTTATTTAAAAAAAAAAGTGAAGTAAAAATTTACTTAAAAATGTGCATTTCCTACATTTTTTATTAAACAATTAACAGTTTTTAAAACCTATTGATTTACTTAAAAATTTTCCAAAGAAAATGCAGATTTTTGGACAGACAATGTTCACAGAGAAAATGCATATATTTGAAAAAATGTTTCACAAATATTATGAATCAAACATGGCCTTTTATCCAAACTTTTCATAAAAAATAAAATTTTGTTCATAGATATTATTAAATTGTTCGTAATGAAAATTTTATGACTTTTTTCAAAAATTTTGTTAAATCTTTGCTTTAGTTTTATTTTTTATTAGATTTGATTATAAAGGATAAATGAAAATAGTAATACATGAAAATATTAACAAGAAATGCCTTAAAATGTTAAAATTCCAAGTAAAATTTGTAAAAAAAAATAATATTTAGAAATTTGAATAATTTTGCTCGCATTCTATAGCACATCATTTTGATAAAAAGCGCTTCTGTTCTATTCCCAAAATATAGCTAAAAATCATTAAAAACTTAAAATCTCAAACATTTTTTTACAAATTGAAAATATAAATGAAAATTTAAACAATTTTTTCAGTCTTCTTGACTTTTGATTCATTTGAAAAAATGTTAAAAAAGTTTTAATGCTTAAAAAATTATGCTTAAATATTATGAAATGAAATAAATGAAAGTAAATTTTTTTATTTACGTACAAACTTTTTTCTGTGTTGAAGACAAATTCATCATTCTATTTATGACAAACTAATTTTTCCAAAATAATTTTTATTTTTGCCCTTTTCCTATTGTAGATTTTTCTCCATGTTTAATTTTTCTTAGTTGAAAAATTCCAAATTCCATCCCCCTGACAGACTAGACTATAGTCTTTATATAAAAATCTATGGAAAATGTGAGTAATCATAGATTTTTATCTACTTTGTTTAAACTATAAAATCAATTTTTATATTTTTCATATAAAAATCGACTTTTGGTAGAAAATATGAGTGATCACCAATTTGTGTCCTTTTGGCTCTATTTGCTCTGGTTTAGCTAAAAAAATCCATTTTTATATATTTCATATATATATTTTTATATATGTAATTCATATAAAAATCGATTTTTGGTGGGAAATATGAGTGATCACAAATTTTAGTCCTTTTGTCTCTATCTGTTATCCAATATGAGTGATCACATATTCATTCGTTTTGACCTTATCTGCTTAGGTTTATATTTTTCATATAACAATTAATTTTTGGTAGAAACTATGAGTAATATCAGATTTTAATCCTTTCATATAAAAATCGATTTTTGCTTTAGGAAATATTAGTGATCACCAAAGCAACCGAAAATATTCAAAATCATATTTTTATTTGAGCTTCAAATGAACCAAACTGTTATTTATCCGTTTCAGACAATTTTAAGAATTTTGTCATCGATTTGTTGCAGCATATTTTCACATATTTCCGCAGCATATTTTGAGCTTAGTAGCATATTTTGTCATATTTTATTTTCATATAAAATTCTTATTTTAGTGCATATTTAGGAACTTAAATAGAATATTTTTAGAGCATAATGATGCATATTTTACACTTAAGGAACAAGAGTTTCATATTTTGCACAAAATAGAATTTTTATTTAATTTGTCAATAGTGAAATTTTCTTTCTATTGTCACATACAGTTTTCAAATCCGCTTCCCAAATAATTTTCATTCATTATGAATTTATATAATTTTTTTTTATTTGCTGATTTTTTTTATTTTTATGTTTTTGGAGCAAAAAGAAAATATTGTTTAGCAATTGCTAATAAAAATCAAGTTATTTTTTAGCATAAATAGTATTTCATTTCAAATGTAGCATTTTTTTTAATTTTAAAGGCATATATTCCGACTTTTAAGGGCATTTTGCCTGTGCATAAAAACTTGTTTAGAGCATACTTTTCGTTGCCCTATTTTTATCCATTTTTCTCTAACTGATCTAGTTAAGCTAAAAAATCGATATTCGATTTATCATATAAAAATCTATTTTTTATTTACAGAAATACATACTTTTTTTTACTTAAATTTCTTAAAAAAAAAATCAATTTGAGAACATTCAATTTCACATTCCTTGAAATTATTATTGATTCTTTCCTTCAAACTTTTTTAAAACAAATATTTGTTTATTAAAAATTTCTTTAGAAGTCATAATAACAAATGTTCTAAATTTTCTATGGAATTTAAAAAAGAATATAAAATAAAAGAATAGGAAATATGGAAAAAACATTTGTGTTTTAAAGAATTTAAAAAATTAACTTTAACTGATTAATTTTGTAAAATAAAATAAATAAATTTTATTTCTTAATAAATAAAAAGTATTTCGTTTTCAGTAGAAGATGTTTTTCATTAAGGCCACTTAAAATAATAAATCTGTTAAGTCTTTACAAAGAGGTGTCTTATTTATAAAAAAAAGAACAAAAAACAAGAAAACTAAAACATTTTAAAAAAATAAATGTTGGGAAAATTTTAAAATTTTTCTTGTTTTTTTTTTTTTTTTTTTGCTTTGTGCACAAGTTGTGAAAATACAAATTACTAATTTGACCCCCTGCATACAAGTAGTTTTAAGTGTTTGAGAGTGGTGGTGTTGCCTTCGATGAGTGATTGCGGTACTGTAGCATCTTTGTTGTTTATTTATTGTTGCTTTTTGTTTTCTTTGGGAAACATGTGTTTTTTTCTTGTGACTGCACGTAAAATCATCATAAATCTATGAATTAAATTGTGATTTGTTTTTTAAATCTAAATGAAGCATTATTTTATGATTTTTCCTCTTGAAAAATGAACAGAAAAATTAACAACATGTGCTTGCTTTGAGGCTGAGAAATTAGCGACAGTGACATTGGCAGTGGTTGCAAAGAAAAATTATTTAATAAAAATTTATTTAAAAAAAGGCAAATATGTGAATAACGCTCATTTACTTCAAGAACGTCATAACTTAAAAAACGAGATTTTTGAGTTAATGATGTAGAAATACGCGTTATATCAAGAACTATCTTCTGTAAAAATATCATGTACATATAATTTATGGCCACCGTTTGCGTATAGAGAATTTGACGTTAATTTTTCTATTAAGATAAATGGCATTTGAAAACTTTGAATGTGATTTCTGTAAAACCAGTTTTTTCTTTTTTGAGTTATGACGTTCTTGAAGTAAATGAACGATATGTAAAGGAGTATTTTCTTTGGACTCATAATACCCTATAACAAAGTACAATAAAGTTCTCATAAATTAAAAAGAAATCATTTAAACCAACTGTGAAAAAATTCTAAACATCAAACAAAATGCTTTTTTTATCCTTTTCCCTTTTAATAGCAAAAATTATAATTTTTAAATGAAAAAGAGCTCAGCTCTTCTC
Source organism: Protocalliphora azurea (assembly GCA_932274085.1). Classification (NCBI taxonomy): domain Eukaryota; kingdom Metazoa; phylum Arthropoda; class Insecta; order Diptera; family Calliphoridae; genus Protocalliphora; species Protocalliphora azurea. The sequence continues at coordinate 143,031,006 of OW026523.1, read as the reverse complement.
AGTTATGATTTACATGATGATTTGTCTACAAAAACTTCTGTTAACATTGACTGGCAAACAAACAAACAAACAAACACATTTACTACCGGTGTCTCTGTTTAATGGACCCCCTGGCTTTTCATTAAAGTTGAATCTAGTTTGAAAGTTTTTTGTTTCTCTTCCTGTTTTTATTACACAACATAAGCTGGATATATATTCCATCTATTCCAACTGTGGCTGTTATTTTTTGTTTTTGTCGCTATATCAACAATAACTTTAATACTTTTAGCCTCTCTGCAGCTTTCCAGGTACAACGAACAGGCATTTACTCTGTGACAGGGTTTATTGGGATTTTATGTTGATTGTTGTTAGTGCTGTGTTCCGCTCCTCTTCTTTTGCTTTGATGTTGGGTGAAAAATGATATTTTTCAAAACAACATTTAAAATTTCCAACAAACTAATAAAATGCAAAATAGCTTTGGGTGGTTTTGTCGCGCTATATCTGGCAATAATATAAAACAGGGTGGTTAGGAAATGAGATGTTATTTGATATTTAATATGTTGTATTTTTTGTCAAATGTCAGCAGGTTGTCAATAGTATTTGCTGAAATATTGTTGGTGATCTGTTGACAAAATATTTTTTATATATTCTAAATAAAAAACACCTCTTTTTTTAATTTCCTTTAAATAATAATTTTTATATTTTAATGTGCCAACATTAACATTAAATAACAGCACCAGAGTAGAAAAATATGAACTAAAAAAGTAGAGTTAATAGTTAGAAATGACAGCGAAATATAATCATTTGAATCCATTAAATTGTGTGAGAAAAACTTTTATTTACAATCAAATGTTAGATTTTGCTCATACCTGAATATTTAAGTTAAAAAATAAAATATAAAATAGACCAAAAAAAAAAAAGGGATTAACTTCATTTGGAAGCTAAAATTGCATTTGAAAATACAATAGTTTAAAATCCTTCAAAGGAGAACAAGTTCGCTCGGTACTTTTTTTTAGATCCATTAGTCTAAAGATTTATAAATGATATTTTTATAACTATTTCAAATTTAAAGTTGGAAAAGAATGTTATAAAATTGCTGTTGAAGAACTAAATAAACTACTGAAATAAAAGATGATACTAGTTCTGCAGCACCAATAGTTTTGTTTAAATAAAGTTAAATAAAGTTCTCATGATTTATATAAAATTACACCGCTCTTCAGTTCAAATAATTAAAAATATTTAAAGGTTTAATTAAATTTTACCAATAAAAAGATTAAATTTTTAAAATTATATTATAACAGGGCAAGTTTTTCAAGCTTTTCGCTTGAAAAATAAAAATAAAATTAGCTTTCAATAAAATACCAACATGGCGAAAAAATTCTTGGCGGAGAGAAACTTCTGATATAAGTAAAATGTTAATTGCGCAAAGAAATAAATACAAACGTAAATATCAGAGATGTAGAGATTTGAATTATAAAACTCAGATAAATTCTATATTAAAACAATTAAACAGTCTTATTGATTTTCATCTCCAAAAAAGACAGAAACGAAAGTTGGTCGAAATTTATTTCAAAATTGCCTTCAGGTTCAAAGAAATTTTGGAAAATAACAAAAACTCTAAAAGGGAAAAATTCAGCATTTGGTGACTTGCATATAAACGGAGAAGTTTTGAAAACAGGAAAAGGCAAGGCAAATGCAATTGCGGATACATTTGAGCGGTTTCACACTATTACTCTTCAAGTATAGACTCAGCGGTTTTTAAGCACATAAATAGTTTTAAAAAGAGATCTATAATAAACAATTCCGATGTTGAATTAACAAATCTAACTGAAATTAAATCACTTGTATTTTCTTTGAGAAATAATAAATCCCCTGGTTTAGACGGTGTTAATAGCATCATTCTTAAAAATATGCCTGATATTTTCTATAGTGCTTTAAGTAAAGTATTTAATTTTTGCTTAACAAATGGGTATTTTCCTTCTACCTTTAAAAATGCCAAAGGGATTCCAATACATAAGTATGGAAAAGATTAAAAAATGCCTTCTAGCTACAGACCTATAAGCATATTAAGCTGATTAGATAAGGTCTTTGAGAAAGTTATATATAGTAGAGTTCTAAATTTTACAAATGAAAACAATATTATTAAAGGGCAACAGTTTGGCTTTCGTAAAGAACACTCGGCAGTTCATCAATTAAGAAGAATTGTTAATTTTGTAGAAAACAACAATTTAATGGCGTCATATTCCTCGATATCGAAAAAGCGTTCGATTCAATATAATTTATAAAATGTGTATACGTCCGTCCGATCATGTCTTATGCTTGCCTGCAAAAACTCATTCTAAGAAATTACAAATAATTCAAAATATAAATCTGAAAATAATTCTTATTCAAGGGATAACAAAATTTTTGTGTAACTAATTTTTAAAAACCCCTTAAATTTAATATTCAAAATTGTGTGTTCACACAAAGCAATTATTTTTACCGAAATTCTGAGCTCTTAAGGTGAGAAGAAAAGAGAATATTTTATACTTCTCAACAAAAAAATATTAACGCCTTTAAAATCAGAATTTCAGAAACAAAGTTTTTATGTGAAAATGTAAGACAAGTTGAAAAGAGAGAAATAAAAATTGCCTCATCTGAACGCTTGCTAAAGTAATAATAAAATTCGCCTTAAGCCGAGATTATTTAATGCAGAACTCTCATTTTATATTCATTTAATTTTTTATTTTACTCCTTTATTTAGTTATGAATATGAAATAAAATAAAAATCCATTTAATAATTCATTTTGTCTGCCAAAAAAAAAAGGAAACAAAAATGTACCCTTTTTTCTCTAAGCTGGCATAAACTTGTGATATGAATTTTAAAACACTCATAAATATTGACTTTATATTTTTTTAAATCCTTGTTAAAAATATACGCTATACAAAATAAATAAATCATTATTATGAAAAAACGAAACAAAAAATATAATAAAATCTCTTATAACAAACACAACAAAAATTATCCTCCAGCTAAAAAGGAAGTAACAAAACTATATACATAAGTATATGTGAGAAAATATAAAAACAATCACTTCTTCAGCTACCATCATTCTTATTTAAGAAAAAAAAAAATAAATAAATAAATAAATGATAAACAGTCAACAAACAGAAACGAGTAAATGAAAAAAATTAAATAACTGAAACATTACTTCAATGCGCCAAAAAATATGCAATATTTCATCTACCCATAAAATATGCTATGTTTATTTTTTATTATCATTATTAAAACAAAAAAACAATAACGCCAACAAGAACCATAAAGTGCTCCACTGTTATGGCCTTAAGAGTTATACAATTTATATTTTATGGGTCAAGGTTTTGCAAAGAATTAAATAATAAACAAAAATACTAAAATAAATAAAACGAAAAAACGAGCAATTTATAAGTGAATGTTGCTGCTGCTGATGATGATGACCTACTCCTTTTTTTCATTTAATCCTTTGACGGATGACGTTGTTGAATTAAAAAAAAAAGTTATTTGTCAATCTACAAAAAAGTTTTCATAAATTGAAATTTTATCTTTAATAAATCTTTATTTAAATCTAAACCCACAAAAAATACAAACGTACATAAACAAGTCTACTGAATATAAAATATCAAAATGAAATATGACTGGGGATTATTAGTATTTGCTTAAATGTTTTTAAACCATGAAATTCAAATTTACGTACATGAGTTGCATATTTTAGGCGCATAAACAAAGTTCTATAAACCTAAAAGCAAGCTACAGAAATTTGTGAGTTACACACATTAAACTGGTTATAAGTAGCATTGCACAGTTTTTTCCAAAACATTTTTTTTTTTTTTTTGGAAATAATTCTGTAACTTATAAACCGTTAGAGATATCTAAATAAAATTTCACATGGTCAGAGCTGTGATGTCTTCGAGCTATTTTGAAGGAGCACCATGACCCGAAAAACTTAAAATTTAGAATTTGAGTATATTTTTAATAAATAATATTTGGCCCAAAACAATATTTAACGGATAGAGGTATTTCCATGAAATTTGGGCACAATACAGATAAACTTGTTTTAAAATTAGGAAATTAAAAAAAATTCCACTTCTTTGTAAAAATTTGTTTAAAAACTTGACTTTTTTCATTAAAATGATCACCCAGCCATTAAAAACTACTTTTTGTGTGTTTAACCAACAAATGGGAGTATATAGCCAATATAGTTTTTTTTTTTTTTTTTTGTTGATCATTCAAAATTGATAAAGTTTTGATAGTGCTTGAGGGGAATCCGTTACCCAAAGCGACTCCGATTTTGCTTTACACGCATTTACGATAAGATTTCTTTTGAAGTCATTAAAAAAAATCTATAGTCCGGAACAAAAAAAAAAATATTTAACAAATGAAAAAATATTACCACCTTTTCGGAAACTAATTTCAAAAATATGAAAATTTTTTAAAGTTTCAACTTCAGATTAATATAACTTTTTATAGGAACGATATATTTATATAATTCTTGCAGCCAAATTATTCAGAATTTAGTAAGAAATCTAGTGGTTATTTTCAAAAAAATTTTAGGGTCCAAATTAAAGTTCACAATTTACACAATTATTTCAACAAAAAAAAAAAAAAAAAAAAAAAAAAAAAAAACACTACGCTGCATTGGAATTGTAAATTTTTTTATAATTTATTACTTTTGTTTATAGGTCCACCATAACCTCTAAATTATCAATTACAAAACTTTTTTCTAATATTTATTACTTTTTGTTTCACCTATTACTAGGATATACATAGTATGTATCAGAGCTGTAAATGAATCATTCTTTTTTGATTTTAGTTCGTTACGTATTAGGTAAATTTAGAATTAATTCTTTTCACAACAAAAAAGAATTGAATGAAATTTGAATCAACTCAAACGAATTTTGCAGACATGAATTTCAATTCATTTCCAATTCAAATGAATTTGTAAAATGGCTTGCAATTCGTTTTCAATTTAAATGAATCTGTAAAATGAATTGCAATTCATTACCAATTCAAATGAATTTGTTAAAGTGAATTGTAATTCATTTGCAATTCGTTTGAATTATATTGATTTTGAATTCATTAGAACAATGAATTGTAATTCAAATGAATAAAATCAAAAATGAGTTGCAATCAATCAAATTCAAGAGCAGATCTAGGGGGAATGAAAAATGGAAATTTATCCTATCAAAATGAAAATATTCAGTACAAAAATTGAAAAGCCTTTTCCTGTATCCGCGCCTGATTAAAGAAAACATGGTGTATGGAGTTTGTTTCTTCAAGAAGAACCGATTTTTATTTTGAAATACACTGAACTACAAAACACATTTAATATTCAAGAAACAATTAATAATTTTTTTAATTTTGTGATCCACGACCACCCAACGACAAACTCTTTTACATAAAAATATTAGTTGAATAACAAAACGACAGTGGTGCTTAATGTATATTTACTTAAAAAATCAATGCAAATTTCGATTAATTAAATTCAAATGAGTTGGAAATGAATTAATTGCTAATTCATTTTTCTAATTCATTTCAATTAATTCAAAATGAATTGGAAATGAATTGCAATTCACTTTGACAAATTCATTTGAATTACAAACGAATTGCAATTCATTTTACAAATTCATTTTTACCAAATTAATTTGAATTGACTCAAATTTCATTAAATTCATTTTTTTGTGTGAAAAGAATTAATTCAAAATTTGCTAATTCAATGCATAAATGATTCGCGAATTAATTCAAAAATTAATCATTCATTTACAGCTCTGGCATATATTTAGCTTTTCTTGTGACTTTATTGAAATTAATCTATTCGTTTTTCAGTAAATTTTTATCACCAATAAACTAGCGTGTCTTTCATTTAAGAACAAAATATAAAAGTTGTTCGTTGTCAGTTTAATGGGCCTGTCAATTGTCAAACTTTTTTATAAATAAGCTGTTGAATGACACTGTCATAAACTTAATTATATTGACTGCCAAATTGATATTCAATTATATTATGAGCTAGTAAATTTATTAATACATTAACTTTGTAGAGATTTTTTAAATTAATTTAGTTTTTTATTCTAATATTAATTAATAAATTTTCTTTATATTCTTTGCAGGTAAGAGAAGATAATTTTGAATTTTATTATTAAAATTTGTAAGTACAAACAATTTTGACATATTTCTTATAAAATTTGGTTATATATCGATTAATATACATTGAATATATGTATGTCGAACACATGGAGTTCTCGAATTTTAGGCATAAGAAGAGTAATTAGAATAATAGCGTTATTACCACCATCATAGTGAAAAACTTAAGGAACAATAAACCGAAATAAAAATGCATAATGGGGCGTTTTGCAAAATAAATGGTAATAAACCTGGATCTTTTAAACTGATGAACCGATCTTACAGCAGGAATTAGGCTTTCAGATTATTAGTGGGTTGGATAACTGAAACACAAACATTGCTGCCAGATTTGGCGATTTATCGTCATTTGACGATTTTTCTTCTAAAATTTTTTGCAATTTTTAAAATATTTATTTTATAAATCAATTAAAAACAATATTAATTCAATAAATTGACTTCAATCTTTTAAATAATCCATTTTATGAATATTTATTCTGTTCGAGTACGACTCAGATTTAGAGCTTCTAGACAAAATTTGTCAGACAAACAGCTAAATATAAACAATTTTAAGTACACAAACACTTTCTGACTAAAAACTGTAATTCAAAATTATACTGGAATTTGTTTATTAGAAGTTTGTGACGCAATCTTATCTAAACTGCTGGAAAGAATTTAGTGAAACTTTCAATACAGAAGGTTTCTTGACCCAAATTTTTGAAAGCCTTAATTATTTAATTGTTCAAAATTGATGTTTTATTCATTAATCATATAAAAATTGTTTCGGATTTTAAAAGAAAACTCTGGAAAAAATTTTTCTGGCCAAAATCTAGAACTTTGTTCATTTGAAAGATATTGGACTTTAGTAAAAATTCATTTAAAGGAAACTAACTGTTCATCAAAAAATAAAACAAAGTTTAAAAAGAAGTGGTGATATTCCAACAAAAAAGTAAACAAAAACATAATAACCAAAATTGTAAGATATGATTCAGTTGTATAGAGATAATCCATAAACATAAACTCAAAACGTTGATAATATTTTGAACTGGAACTTCAACTTTTTTTTTTTTTAACATAAATTAAGTCTGCCTAAATACACACATAAGTATGTAAGTATATGGGCACAGTCTCAAAAATTATTATGTTTATAATAAATTATATGCTTCATTTACTGTTCCACCTCTATCTACAGGTTCCTCATACAAAGTCGCGGAAAGTTTATTTCATGAATACAATACTTACATACATATGATACATTTTCATTAGACTGCCTCCAAAACAAAGTGCCAGATTAAGCAGAGCAATGAATAAAAAGTTCTTTTCATGAGACGATTAAAAGACTTGATAAAAATTTCCGATCAAGTTTGGTTCGGGTTTAAACATTTTATGTATCAGTTGTATATACATATATATTATTTTACCGCCTTTTGTATTTTATGTAACGATATGTTAAAAAGTTCATATTTGTATAATTTATATTTATGTTGTTGTAGATGTAAATTTAAATAATGTAAGTAAAAAAAAATATGTTTACACATGTGACATCAAACGAGATAATTAATTCAATTTGGCGACGTACTTAGTCATACAAACTTTGTATACAATTTTGTATGAATATATAAAACGAAAAGTAGAAAAAAGTACAGGAAAAATAAGCAAGAAAAAAAAAACAAAGAGAAAAAAAAAAGAATAACAAATTCTATAAATAATAACTATACATTACGAAGTAATGGGAAAGGCAATGATGTTTTGGTATATTGAAAGAATTTTTTAGTGAACCAAAAACCCCAGCTTTATAGAAAACCCTTTAAAAAGACTTAAATCTCTACTTATTTTCTAACTGGACTTCTTTAGAAGGAATTCTAGAAGTCCTTTAATTAATGGTATAATTAAAAAATCTCAAGGCTAACAAGTGAGAGTGTTATATTCGACTTGACCCAATCTATATATTCACCATATGCAACATTTTAAAATTTCACCTGATTTCCAAGTTTGTATCGAGCCTCAAACTATATGTACAAAATTTCGTTGTCGTACATTCTTTTGTTTAATAGATACCAACAGAAAAACAAGAACTGAAGTTACAACGGACACCCTGATTTTCTAGTATTTGGCCCATAACTTTTATGCTTATTAACCGATTTTGCTCAATAGTAAACAAACCTTATGTAAGATAAATATTTGAGCCAAATTTCGTTCCTCTGGGGGCACCTAGAGGACCTCCGAGCCCTAGATCGCCTCAGAATATTACCAGGACCCAGAATATATATACTTTATAGGGTCTTAAATGATTTTTTCGTCATGTTACACACAGAATGACAAACCCAATATAGCCCGACCTTTTTGATGGTGAATATAAAAATATACAACAACGAGGTTTCTTTTTAAGCTCATTATTATTAAGCATTTTTTGGTAACAAATTTTAAAATTTTTAAATTTAGAAAGTTGACTTTAAATACATAAAGTCGATTATTATTTTCAATTTCTTACATTGAAACATTAAAATTATATAAACCAAATTTTAAAATTTCTTTTATATAATTTTTGAAATTTCTTTATTTCTATTTCTATTAAAAAATATTTTCAAATTTCTTAATGTATGAGTTTTAAAAAGCTTTCAAGCTGTTTTCTAAATATTTCTCATAAATAAAACTGATTTTAACAAAAATTTAAATTTCTTTTACAGTTAGGCTATATTTTTATTTAGGAAAAATATTTTACAAAACATAAAATTTTAAGCAAGTTTTTTCAAGTCAGAATAGAAAGCGAATTTATTTGTATTTATAAAAAGAAAAAATACAACGAGGGTCTTCAATTTTTCCTGCTGCTAAATATTTATATTTTATTTGCTATCTCTAAATCAACTTTTTCATCAATTATCATGACTCCTTTCAGTGATCATGAACTCTTTGTATTTTTTATGAATCAAAAACCTAAATTTCCCAACTCACCTGCTCTCGTAGCATTTATTTTATATGGTCGACATGTGTTTTAATAAATTTAAATTATGCTTTAGCATGAAATAATACTATTTTTTTACTTATAATAAAAGTTATAAGCAGGGCCACCAAAAATTTGCTCAAAAAAAGTGTTTTATACGCATAAAAAATTCTCTTAAGATCGGGAAATATGCCCTTAAAATTAAAAAAAAAAAAAATATGAACTTAAAATATTATTTTTTCTGGCTAAATTCTAAATTTTCTAATATTAATGCTAAAAATAACTTTATTTTTATTAGTAACGTATGCGGAAAAAAATTGCAGTAGAATTTAAAATGTTCTAGTTTCTTCAAAAATTAACATAAATCTTGTATTATTCTTTCAAAAGATAATTTATTATGTTGTTTATTTACGTCCAATATTTGAATCCATTTTGTGCACTTTTGAAGCACTTATGAAGGACTTTATTATCATGAGTTTAAATATCGTAGTTTACCTTGGAATTTTGTATTCCACAAAATCTTCTGTGTTAAAATTAGTCCAAAAATTGTTAATTGATTTTAATTTAAAATTATTTATTTTTTAATTTAAAAAAATTTTTTTCTTACCCCTCAAAATCATTTTGTCGTTATATTCAGATACTGAATTAGTTTAGAAGATATATCTTTATTGGATAATATACGTCAATATTTTTTTCAATGAAATTCATTACCTCTGCGGTAGACAGCTTAATATCCCAGCAAAAACTTTTTGGTTTTCGGTAATAACAACTACTTATTAAAGTAGTTTCTTGGTAATGAGGCGCCATTATTATTTGCCTACCCTATATAACACAAATAAGTACTCAATAGTATAATAGCATGGTAATATTGCAATCACGTGGATGAGTTGGCTAGAGGGCCTGATAAATAACCAGAAGGTTGTTGGTTCAACCGCATTCTGAAGCTGTTAGTTTTTTATAACAAAATGTCTAAAAAGATATTTTAAACTAAATAGAGTTTTTGTCGCTCAGGGTGCTATGTGCGAGATGGTGTACTGAGTAAGACGATAGTCAGTAAAAAGGAATGGTTAGTATGTGTCCAAGTTCGAGTCTCCCTGATGGCAAAATCTTTTTGTTTTTTTTTTATTTTTTTTTTTTTTTCGTTTAGGTACATATTTTTGAGTACCCCTAGAGTCAAAAAATAACTACATGAATTTGTGGACAATTCGAACAAAAATAACTAGTTATTCAAGCAAAAAATAAGTAATTTATTTTTGTTTCCAATTATACCTGCTAGCTTACCAGGAAAGCAAAGTTTTTGCTGGAATATTAATCAAAAAAAAATTCAGTTAAATCAGAATTTTGAAAAGATAAAAATTCGCCACATATTGATTTTGATCCATATTTTTTTTTTTTTTTTTGAAAAACGTTTGTTTTTAATTTTTTTTATCAATGGTTTTATATCTATCGAAAAAATAAATTGTTAAATTTATATTAGATAAATTTAAAAATAATCTAAAAAATTTGAAATTTTTTGTCTAAGATAGTTCATTTCTTGTTAGCATTTTAAAGAAATTGGAACTCCGATTTTCATGTAAATTAGCATATTATAATAGGAAAACATTTAGCTATCCAAAATGAATGACGAAATGTCGTTATCATAAGTATACTGTTTTTAAAAAATTAACGTCAAATTAGATTTTAGAATTTTTTAAAAAATTGTTTCGCCTTATTTACCCACATACAATTTTTTCTTCGAAAATCTTTTTGGCTGTAATATATTTTTTTTTTTCTATCAATGAGCCTATTTCTACCGAAAAAAGAATTTCTTTGACCCCCATTGCCATGAGAGTTTAAATATAAATGATTTTGTGTTGGTGTATATATAGAAGTAATTATAATTAAAAAGCTGAATTCAAGGTAATTCGGCTTTTGTTAACATTTTGAAGAAATTAGAAGTTCGATTTTCATAAAATTTTCACAATAATATGACAAGACATGTGGCCGTCCAAAATTGATGTTAAAGAATCTTTATCATTAGCACACTGTTTTTAACCAACACCGAAAGTTTTGTTACAATTTTATTCTGCATACGAGTACATTAATTGCTAAATAATATTTTCTTTTTGCACTTAAATACATTGAAAAGTTGTTGTATCAGGAAATTACAAAAAATTTTAGGAATTTATAAGATGAAAATTATTAAGAAGTCGGATTTTGTGAAAGTAAAAGCAAAAAATATCCCTAATGGCGGTTTATATAAAAAATGCTATTGGCTGCAAAATATATAAAAATCTTTCTCTAAAATGCAAAATAGGCATAATTATAGCCTTTACTGTAATATATGCTAAAATTATGCTCTTAAGTATAAAATATGTCATTTAAATAGCTAAAATATGCTCTAAAATAAGCATTTTTGTATAAAAATATGATAATATATGCTGCTAACCCAAAATATGCTGTTAAGACCAAAATATGCAAAAATATGCTGTAACAAATTGATGCCAAAATTTTTTTAATTGTCTGAAACGGATAAATAACCAACTCTCGGGTTCATTTGAAGCCCAGGAAAAAATATGACTGTGAATATTTTTGATTGTCATGTTTATAAGCCTTAAAGTGTGCACTGATTTTTTCGTGCGCAGTATTTATATGTAAAATATCTGATTCTCTTTGTTCTTACATTTGTCTTATGTTGTTGTTTTCGTTATAAACGTAAATTTTATGATAAAAATATTCTGAACTTTGTATTAATAAATTAATTAAGTTAAACAAAAAGCTGATGTGTCAGGTAGAAAAAGGTTACAATATATGAATATGAAAGCGAGCGTAAAAACGTTGATGATAAAAAAATTAATTGTTTTGTTTTTACTTTTATAGAGGTGACTTTATTGCTGTAAACAAATTTTCCCATGAACTTTATTGCTGCTTTTGCATTATTAATAGTAATAAAATAATAAAAATATTTGTTTATATTAATATATATATATATATATATATATATATATGTACATATATGTATATTATTTCCCTATTAATCATACGAATATACATACATGTGTATTTGAAATTAACATCAATATTTATTTACTTTTAATTTGTTTTTTACTTTTATTCAGGAGAATTCTTAAATAATGAAAATATTATAAAAGTAAATTAAATATTGAAAATGAGAACAAGAGGAAAGAGAATTTAAATATAAATAGAATTCCAAAATAAAAGAACAACAAGATATATGAATAAATAAAAGGCTCAAAGGGATTTAAAATATGAAATTGAAACAAAATTAGAAAAAAATTTAAAATTAAAAAAAAAAAATCTCAAAATTGTTTTGAAAATTTTTAAGTGAAAGTTCTCTAAATATTTAAATACCCATTAAATGGAATAACAGTGAGCTCTAACATTAGTGATTTATGATAATATTTAGTTAATTCCTGAACCGGGGGGTTTAGAATAAAAGTAATTATTTCCTTTAATCAATAATATTTTTAAAACTGTTCATATGAAAACATTTTTAAAATACAACTTTAATCTTGAAACCTTTTGCAAACAATTGGTTATGTCAGGTGGTTTTAATACTTATATATAAAATGGGGGCAAACTTTAAAATTTTTAAATTAATTTAAATATAAATTTCTTCTAAAATTTATTTAAATTTAAATAAGGGAAACACATAAAATTCATTTATATTTGGGGATTTAAATTTTTTTGATTTACTTCAGCTGTTCAGTTGTTTAAGATATGATTATAAAACTCCCCTTTAAATAAAAACCAACCACCACATTTCCCCTCATAAAATAAAATTTTTATTATTATAAAAATACATTAAATATTTCTTTTAATAGCTCTAACATAAGTAAAGAAATATGAGGGTGTTATGGAATTTATATATATTTATGTTTTTTTTTTTTGTGTTTAATAGACCTTGTTCTGGTTTAAATTTATTTAAAATTTTCCCAAATAAAAACAATTATTTGTTGCTTCATTTTATTCTTTTAATTTGTTTCTTTTAAAATAAATATGATAGTACAACATATTCATTAACCTCTGTGCTGTTAATTTAGTATTTTAAAATCTTTGGAAATTTATTTCAATTTGAGAAATGTTGAAATTAGTAATTTTAATATTTCAAATATGACTTTGATTTTTTTTATTTGTTTCTAATTACAATGGCCTTTTAAACAATTACATTTTCATTTCTCTTAAAATTTTTATTTTTAAATTTTGAAGTAATTTAAAATTTGTTTGGTAATTTTGATATTTTTTTTTTAAATTATTAACCAACATTGTTGTCACAATTGTTTTCATTGTTTAGGGAGCAATAGAAAAAATATTGCTTAAATTAAATAATTTTTAATGACAATGTTACAGCATTGTTTTTTTTTCACAATCACAATTTTTATTAAAAGAAAAACAAAAATGAAAAGCACAATTATTTTGTACGAGGTTAACACAAAAAGTTGATGTAGGGAAATAGACTCAGAAAATTTTTTGATATTTCCCACTAAAATTACTTTTTTATAATTTGTTTTTAGAATTGCTTCTAAACCGCAAAAAATAAATTAAATGTCTGAATCTGCAATAGAAACAAATGCAAAGATGGAAACTTTTTTAAAAGCTTTATACTATTTTTTATTACTACCCAGCAAAAACTTTTTGGTTTTCTGTAATAACAACTACTTATTAAAGTAGTTTCTTGGTAATGAGTCGTCATTATTATTTGCCTACCCTGTATTACATTAATAAGTACTCAATAGTATAATAGCACAGTAATACTGCAATCACGTGGATGAGTTGGCTAGAACGTCGGATAAATAACCAGAAGGTTGTTGGTTCAACCCCATTCTGAAGCTGTTAGTTTTTTATAACAAAATGTCTAAAAAGATATTTTAAACTAAATAGAGTTTTTGTCGCTTAGGATGTTATGTGCGAGATGGTGTACTGAGTAAGACGTTAGTCAATAAAAATGAATGTTTAGTGTGTGTCCAAGTTCGAGTCTCATTTTTTTGTTTTTTTTTTTTATTTTTGTTTTCATTTAGGTACATATTTTTGAGTACCCCTTGAGTCGAAGAATAACTACATGAATTTGTGGACAAGTCGAACAAAAATAACTAGTTATTCAGGCAAAAAATAAGTAGTTTATTTTTGTTTCCAATTATACCTACTAGCTTACCAGGAAAGCAAAGTTTTTGCTTTCCTGGTATTTATTTAATTTAATTCTTATGGATAAATATAAGAACATTGCTTTTGTTTTTCCTAACCTTTGAGGCAGCCCTCGTATGTGTGCCTATGTGTTACTTTGATATTCATCAATAAAAATCAATTAATAAATAAAAATGTTTAATTGAATATTATGTCACTTAAAAAACACACACAGGCAAACCTACACTTTTAAATGACAATGCAATAAAGTGAGTGCACGAGCAATAATGGACCATCATAAAAAAAGCTAAAGAAAAAAATATATATCTAAATGACTAAGCGAAAAATCCAATTTCGTAAACAAACAAACAAACGATGATGACCTTGTTTTTTTTTTTTTGTGTTATAAAATTTTAATAAAATATAAATTTTATTAATAGAAATTAAAATTCAGTAATGAAAGAGAAAAGAACATCAAAATGATAATTTAAATACTAATTTACATTTTTTATAACACTCTCAAAATTAGTACTGTAGGTCACTATGTTAATAACCTAAAATATTATTAAATAAACTTTTCTATTATTCAATTTTAATCACAAATTTCATTAAAAAATGCAAATTGTTTTAAAAATAATCATTTCGAAACACATTTGAAATAAATTCATTATCATACACATTAGCATTTGGCTTTCAGTTTTTTTTTTTTTTTTTGTTTTTACCTTCAACATTTTGTGTCAAAATTTATTTCAATGTCAGACTTGCCAAATATTCAACAATATTTGGTTTCTTTCCCGAAATTTAGCAGTTCACAAAAATAGTTTTAGTTTTTTTTTTTCTTTTAATTCTCAGTGTTAAAGACCTCAATGATGGCAATTTAGAGCAATTCTTGTGCGATAAATGTTGTTAATTTGAATTTTAAATAAATAAAATCGAATTTATTATGCGTTTCCTTCTGTTTGTTTTTGAAACATATTCGCTTTATATCTGTCTGTCTACCTGTCTTGTAGCAGAAAAGTGTCTGCTTGATGTAAATCAGAGTGTTTGCTTAGTTTTTTTGTTTTATGAAGCTATAAATAACAGGAACAAATTAGCAAAAAATCAACCACACACAAAGGAAGTAGTAGAATAATGTATCTTATCGTAAAACATATTAAAACTAACATTACATACGAATATGTATCGTTCGTATGTAAAATTTACATTTTGCCAAAATGACGCCATTATAACCCAATAAACATTTCAAAGAAAAATATTCTCTAAAAGAAACAGAAATAAATGAAAAATTAAATTTATCTTCGAAATATTGAAAAAAATGTGTTTTAGAGTTAAAGTTCAAAACCTGTTATCTCTGAATACTTTGACACTGATAGTTAATTTGAGAAGGCCAGAAACTCTTAATATAATCTTTTGTATTTAAATCTTTTTATTTATCTTTTTTTTTTGCCTTTTTTTATTTGATCCATTTTATTTGACAATTTTTCATATTTGTTTGCAAATTGTTAATGTATCGTAGAAATTTTGTTACATTCCTAATGACGCCAAAATATAGTAGATGCTCGTTGAGATTTATTTGACAAAATTTTTTCTTTATTTTCTTGGCTTAAAGCATTCGATATGAATTAATTTTTTTAGATTTCTTTATTTTAATTAAAAAAAGCGAGAATGTTACATTCGGCTTGGCCGAATCAATATATCCACCATCTACAACTTTTTAAAATTTCATCTTGTTTGGAAGGTGGTCGGTACAGTGGGCGGACCACGCCCATTTTTGTTTCCGAGTTTACATTGGTCCTTGGACTATTTGTATAAAATTTTGTTGATATTGCACCTTATATGGGACCATTTTTGGTTTCCGAGTTTACATTGGTCCTTGAACTATCCATGCAAAATTTTGTTGATGTACATGATTTTTTGTAAAAGATATCAGCCGAAAAGTATAAACTGGAGTTATGGCGGAACCCTGCTATTCTATTATTTGGTTCATAAGTTTTTTTATAAACCGATTTTACTTATTCTAAATACGAAATCAATCAAATATTTCAGCCAAATTTCATCTCCCTAAGATGTCTGACAGACAGACGGATGGACATCGTTAGATCGTCTTAGGTTTTTACGAGTACACAGAATATACTTATATCCCCATAAATTATATAAGTATGTTTTTTGATGATTATTTCAACACACGGAATGACAAACCCAATATACCCCCTATCATTTTGTGGTGGTGGGTATACATTTTTCCTTTTTTTTTTTTGTCCATTTAGCGATGTATGTTGAAATTAACTTTAAGCTTTAATTATCTTCGAAACGTGTATGATATATTAGTGTATAGGAAATTCTCCCGAGAATTTTTTTATTAAAATTCAACAAAATCAGTTCATAAGTACCAGAGTTAAAAAAATCACACGAAAAAAAAAAACGTTTCTTTAACCAGTCTTCAATTTTCTGAAGCCTCTATATAAGCTAGGGACGATTTGAAATTTTTTCTGAATTTTTATGCTGAAGAAACGAAATAAATCGTTGCTAGATATCGAACATTTTTGACTTTTTTAAGTCCTAGTTTAAGCGATGGATTTCGTTTTTATATAGATCGGACATAAATATTTTTATAAAATTTTAGGTTTTTTGAATCAAACAAATTGGTTCATAAACAACCGAGTTATGGGACAAAAACTGAAAAAAAAATCTGTTAATAATATACACACACAAACATTTATAACAGCTAGTGTTGTTGTTGTTTTTTGTATAAGCAAGCAGTTTAGTTGACAATAGCAGTATTATAAGGATTATTGGTGTTGTTGTTTTTGTTTTTTGTATATGCAGTCAGTTTGCTTTTATATACATACAAAAATATATAGATATAAGTTGTGTGAATGTTTTTTTTTAAGCAAACGTTGTTTGTGGAACAAAATATTACTTATGTGAAAATATTAGTGCATATTATTTTCTATTTGTTGATAAAGTGGTGAAGGGTATAAAAGATTCCACATATACAAATGTAACGCTCTAACTTGTTTTTCTTTAACATGGAGATTGAGCAAAATTCACGCATAAGCAGAAATCAAATTTATAACCCATGTCGACCATATAAAATATTTGCTGGGAATGCAGAAGTGTAGCGAAATACAATTTCTGTGTCATAAACTCTGTTAAACGTAGAAAAAAGGGATTTTCACACTGTAGAATTGCGAACAATATAATAAAAAATTTAATAGTTAATCCCTTCATCTCCAGAAGGAAAGTTAATCTGTATATTTTATTATGAAAATTATAAAAAGCTGGCCTGAAGGCCTAAAAAGTAAAATAAGTTCCTAATAAAAACAATAAAAAATATATTGAGATAAAAAGAGTACGAAAATTATTGAAAATATATTGCCTCAATGATTCCAACCCGAAATTAAAGTTTACCAACAGATTAATTAAATCTCCAAAGGGTTTTTCAAAGTTAGTTTAAATTTTGATTTTATGGACTCTTAAACTTCGGTTATTTTAAAGCACTTTCTTCTTTATGTGTGTAAATAAAAAACATTTAAATCAGCAAATTTCAATGTATTTATCCCTTTTTACGCTCACTTTTCATAACAAGATTGTATGCAATACATAATATGTATGTATGTATATCATGCATCCTCCAAAAGGAAATATAGGTATAATTATTTTTTTGAAAGTTCAAATGAAATTTAGCATGTACATTAAGTATTTTTGGAGAAAACTATGGGCTAAAGTATAAGTTGGATGCCACGCCCAGTTTTTGCTATAAAAATAAATTTTGCTACTTAAAATTTTGCATGCATAAGGAATAGAAAATATTTCATATTATACAATTTAATCTGTGTGGGTGGCACACTTCCTTTCCTCCCACTTTTATTATACTGTAACATTTTTTCATCACTCTCATAAAAATGTTTATGAAATTTGAAATTTTGCTTACTAAGAAGCAAAGCAACTCTTTCTTGAAAAAGTGGGCGTAGCAACCAGTCAGTTAAATTAAATAAAGTTACTACAAATATGGACGCAAAAAGGGAGTTACGTCCAGCAAAAATCTAGTATAATAATGCTATTAGTTTATAAAACAAACAACAACATATAATAATATTTGAATTTACTTTTTGAAAAAAGTACTAATTTTCAAAAAAGTACCACTTTTCAAAAAACAAAAATAATAATAAAAACTATTTTGTCAATAAATTATATTCTTCCAAAATCAAAAAAAAATCGAAAATTTTCATTAATATTATATTAAAATATCACTTAAAATATCTCCATTTTAGAAACAAAAGAAACAAAAGTAATATTTTGAAAAATGTATAATTTCAAAAAAGGCACAATTTTTGAAGAAAGATTTTCAAAAAAGTATAGATTTTTCAAAAAAGTCAATTTCAAAATAAGTATAAATTTTCAGAAATAATATAATATATTTTTATTTATTTTTTATAATTATAATATTATAATCTTTTATAGAAAATACAACTTTTCAATAATCTAGCATTTTTACATTTAAAAAATCGAAATTTTTAAGTAAAAAATTACACAAAAAATGATATTTTTGCATTATTAATTAACATTTTTTTAAAGTACCACTTTAAAAAAAAAAAAAAAAACTTAATAATGTTAAAATTTTTCAGGTACCACTTCTCTAAAAAAAAGTACCAAAAGTGTGGTACTTTAAAGTAGGTACTCTTAAAAAATAAAAAAAATTAAATAAAAGAAAATGCAAAGTTATAATTTATTGATTAACATTTTGTAACTAATTCACACAAATAAGACTGTTCTCCAGTAATGGTGAAATACGTATACTGGTGTGAACGCCTTAGTTAGTTGTGCCTTCCAAAAAATCAAAACTAAACAGATTTTTATTAAGCAGCTTAAACTCCTTATAATCGTTTTATTTTTTTTTTAAGGAGGACACATTTCTTGCAGACTAGTATATTAATCAAATAACTTGTGAAATTTTCAATCGGGTATCTTTTTTTTAACCGGAACTATAAAACTTAATTTCATCCTTGTTTTATTTAAATTTGAAATTCCGTTTATAAATTAAATAAAAAAAATCATTTTGTAACATTTTGTACATTTGATACAATAAATAAATGTGGCCTCTCAATTCAAATAAATAAATCATATTTAACTTTTCCCAATAATTCATAAATATTTCCAATATTTAATTAACCTACATTATAAACCTATTACAGATTTACTTATTTATTTACTTGTGACCTATTTTTAGTTAAACTTATAAACATTCTTGCCAGTATAAATACATATACATACACATATACACGTATACACATATAACAATTAAATCAATTAATAAATTTAAAAATTTTATTCATATTATTCTCAATTATAGGAATATGTAATAAAATACTTTATCAATAGTATTGTATTATTAAATAGAAAACTTTCTCAAACTAAAGTGTGAATTATGTAAAAGAAATTTATGGAAATAATTTTTAATATTAAGTAAAATTTTCTCACACACCTGAAATAAACTTTACAACTTTTCCCATTAATTATTTACTAATTGAAATTTAATATTTTTACCTTCATTTCTGTCTGTCTGCTGGGGTTTTATTTAATTTAAAATTTTTTTCTTCTTGTATTTTTTTTCCATTTTTTGCAAATATTTATATAAATATTAATCATATCACCACATCAACAGGAAATGTAAATATTTAATATGCAGAAAAAATTATATGGTATTTTTTATATGTGAAAATTATATATATTTTTTTTCTTTTTACTTTTTTGTGGTAATAATACATTTGGGAAAAATATTTTCAAATTTACAGTGGATAGAAATGTTTTTAATTTATTTGTTGGTAAAGAATTTATAAAGAAAAAAATTATAAAAATTTTTATTAGAAGAATTTAGATATGAGAAAGTTTTTGATACAAAGTTTTAAAAAAATTATACTTTCTATTAAAAATTATAATATTTATGAGAACTTATGTATATGTTATATAACAAAGGAAATCAAATATTATATAATTTTTAAAATTACATGCATATAAATATTTGTGTTTTTAAAACTTTTAACTATATTTAAAACTTATTAAAGAATTTCTAAAATCATTTAAAAAATACTTCCGCTTCAACATTTTATTAAAAGTTATTGAACTATTTTTATCTTATTATTAAATACTGAACTTAATTTTTGTTCATATTATAAACTAATACTGAAAAAAGAATTAAAATTTTTGTAAATAAAATCATGTTTTTGACAAAATTTTTTTTATTTTTATCAAAAAGTTTTGTCACTTTTCTCCTTTACTGTTACTTAGATTTTTTATGAATATAATTTCAAATTTGAAGCATGAGTTCATAACATTTATGCTCGTGTATTTTTTCCTCTTAACTCATATTTTTGTAGTTGTAATAAAATCCTAAAACCACAATAAAATACCTGAAATGCAATATTCAAATGCAAAAAAAAACTCATATTTTTTGCATATTTATGGTTGGTTTTATAAAAAATTATTATTGAATAAATAAGTAATAAAAAAATATATAATAAAATAAATAAGACTAATTGTTGAAATATTTATTTTCAGCATCATCAGACATCAAACATGAAAGTCAATTAAAAAAGTGTAATATGCAAATATATATATTTTTTTTAATGAAACATTTTTTAAAATGATTATTTAAACCAGTTTTCAATGACACTTGATGTCATAATATGAATTATTTTGTTAATAAGTTATAAACAAATTTTATTTATTATTCACGTTTCAGTATTTAGAATAAAATAAGATTATGTTGAATAAACACCCAGCAACTAATTGTCTATTAAAATAGTATAGTTAGAAAAGAAAATTAAGTTAATTTTTTATAATTTTTATATACATATAGCAAACCATATACCAAACGTTAAGTCTAGACATGATTTTTAATCGTTACCACTTAAAGCGGGGGACTTATGTCATAATAAACCATGTGGAAAGTACCAACAACAATTAAAATAGCTTCTATTATCAAGCATTGTCAAGACAAAGTTGTCAGCAATCGATCTATGACAACTTTGTTTTTACGCTAGAGAAATTTTTGAAAAATTAGGTTATTTTTTTATAATTTTCATATACGAATCGGCAGCGAGATGACCATACAGATTTTGTAACGTTAAATCAATACAGGCAAATTTTAATATTTCTCAATTATAGGGGAATAATTATGTCATAATAAACCATATAATAAATTATCAAAATGACGTTATCGTCAATACAAAATTGTCAGCCATAATACGAGTACTAATGAATTCTGTCTGCACTAGAGAAATTTTTATTTTGATAAAATTTTGATGTTTATCTTTATAAAATATTATCTAATCTAGACACAAGATAAGGAAGAGTTAGCAGACCAAGTCAACGTAATATTAAATATATTCTTCTCAAAGTCTATAAGAAAAATGTTTTAAATTTAAATTAAATTTAATGACTTGATTTATTCTCAATTCATTTTAAATGACAAGTTAACAATTTAAGCTACAAAAGAAATATTGTGTTGATTTTATTGTTATTTTTGTACTACAACAATTATAATAATATCTGCTTACGTTTAAAATTTAATGATGATATTAACATGCCCTAAAATGTCAGTCTAAAAATAGCTTAAAAGCATATTATGCTTTTAATAATGTTTTTTGTATTCTTAAAGATTTTTCCAAACGTGATTTTTTTGTTTGTTGTAAAATATTTTCACAAATTTTTACACTTTCTTTTATTTTATTTTGATTTCAAACTCAAAAAAAAAGTGTATTCACACACATTAAATTATATTTTAATGAATGTTCAAAACGTGAGTTGTTTATTTAATGTTTTAAACACTTTATGGGTAATACTAAAAGTCAGTATTGTTAAAAAAAAAAAAGAAAAACTCTCTCCCACCATATCTTTACTACTCCCTAAATTTTAATATGCTCAATAAAATGTTTTCTTTTGTAAAGGTCGATAACTAACCTACAAAATTGAATTGAATTTTAAAATTTCACAATCAATAATTTAACTATTTGGAAAAAATCTTTTGTCTTCATTCTGGTGTACGTGTTTTACTTTCTTATGTGGGATCATACTATTGAGAAATTGGAGACAGTTAATACAAAGTATTAAAAGCTTGTTTGCTTATTGTGTACATTTCTTTTAGATGAGTGAACAAAGACAGAAGTAGTAACTAGATTAGAAAATGTAATTATACACTGCACAGTGGGGCAGAATCGAAATTTTTTGGAAATAAATCTGTAACTTCTGATCGGCCGGTTGAATTTTCATGAAATTTGGTATAGGCAGAGGAGTGTACAATGTTATGTTTGGAAGGGGGCCATAACAATCCTTCCAGGGGCGGAGCTAAGAGAGCTCAATGTTAGGTACCTCTGACATAAAAAATGTTTAATCGCTTGCAAAATTTTTTTTTCTCGTCCGTTTTCAAATATTTTTATATATTGTTGTAGGCCCTGATAAGACTTATAAAAAACATGCTTACATGTCCTATTTATCTCTTATAGTTTTCAAGTTTTTTGAGTTTGAATTTTTAAGCACCAAATTTTGCATGTTCTTGGTCCAGTTTTTTTCATATATATCCTAGTATTTCCGACCGATTTTATTAGTTTTTTACTTAACTAATTAAAGAACAAAATTATCTATTGAATAAAAAATTTGAAGTCGATATCTTTACCAAGTCCAAAAATAAACGATTTTGAATTTGAAAATTGCAAAAAAGACCACTTTTTGTGTTTTTTTAGCTAAAAAAAGTATCTACACTCTTTTTTATCTAAAATAAAATTTTGTTTAGCAACATATAATAATTTTGCACTTTTCTGAAAGGTAACTTCACAGAGATGACTTTAAGATAAAAAACAAGCCCAATAACTCAATTGGTCATGGTACATACCCTCCCGAATTCGACCCATTTTATATGAAAGTTTTGATTTTAGACCATGTTTTCTCAAATCCCAAAGCACGAATCGACAAGCAGAATATATTTTAAGAATCTTCAATATGTTGTTAAAAGTTTTAAATCAAAATCTACGGGACTTCGGAAAAATGTGGATTCTATAGCCAAAAATGTAAAAATTCAGGAATTCAAGAAAACCCTACCCTTGATTGAAATTTCGTTAACGTGCTTTTATTTATATTAATAAGATCCACATTTCCTGCAAATTTCATTAAGATGTCTTTATAAACAAATATGTTATTACAATTAAAAAATTTGTATTTTCTCCAAAAACCTCAAATTGGGCCTTTTGTTTGGTTTATTTCTAAATACCGAAAGAAATTTTAAAAATATCTATCTAAAATAGAAAAAGCATTAAACACTCTTCAAACCAAAATTTTCTTAAATCGAACAAATTTTACGACGGTTTCGTTTATGAAGCTGATGTTACGGCCTTTTGACTTTTGTTAATATTTATGTCATTTTTTAAAGATATGAATATGAAAGTCTTTGTGTAGATATAGTTTGGATCATTATATTATAATCCATCCACATTTGATTTTTCAGTGGTTACGGCCTTTTGCATTTTAGGTGTAAGCAATGCAACCAAAAATATGCACATTAAAAATGCTCTTAACATGGGAAAATATGCTCTTAAAACTTTTTCTGTTTATATTTTTCTTTGAAAAAATTTATTTGATTTTGATTAGCAATTGCTAAAAAGTATGTGTTTTTTACACTTCAATATATTCAAAGCTGATGTTATATAGTTTGAAAAAATCTCTTGAAAGCAAAGTGTGCAAAATTTTGTTCTTCTGTGTAATGTTTGCAAAATTATGCTCTAAAATATAAAATATGCATTACAATTACTAAAATATGCTATAAAATAAGGATTTTCCATGAAAATATAACAAAATATACTGGTAATCAAAAATATGTTGTAAACACCAAAATATGCAATATCCTTTTTTATTTTCCTGATGATAAGAAAATCTTTTAAGAGCAACTCCACATTGATTGAGCTTTGAAATATTATAACTGTCTTCCTGTGTATAACAACTAAATCAAGTAAGAAATATATACTCGATCAGGCCCGACCATATAATACCTACACAATTGGGTATGTGAATTAAAATACATACATACATACATTGGTTTTCAATTTCATAAAATGCAAAACAATTTTTCTTCCTATTAATGCACTCACATGAAAAAATTACAAAAACAAATTCATTGGTTTTCAATTTCATACAAACAATTTCCTCTTCAAAATTCCTCTTACTCCTCATTAAAAACAAAAACAACTATTGCCTTCCCATTTCCCTACTACTTGTTAGGGATCTTATATGGGATCCGTGGCTAATTGTGGACTGATACTTATATTAAACGCAGTGTGTACTTTTATGAAACATACGTAAGCATTATATTATGTGATTCCCGGAAGTGAGCCTTATATGGAAGCTATGGTCAATTATGAGTCGATCCTCATAAAAATTTGCACTACGGGACTATTCATATGACACAGATTTGTGTCAAATATCATTGGTATTGGGATTTATTCCCGTTAAAGGGATTTTCTGAAGAGAGATTTATACGGGAGCTATGGTAAGTAGTTTTTTTATTAATTTAAATTCTTAGTTTTTTAAACAAAGTTTTTTTTTCGTTAAACTTATACTAAAAACCTTATACATAAAGGAAACCCAAATTTATCAAAGGCTAATAAAACAAGTTTCGTTTTATAGATGTATGATAATTTTAAATTTTTTATCAAACATTAGGCTTTAAATAAATAAAATATAAATAATTGGCAAATACTGAAAATTAAAATTACTTAAATATCTACATTACTATTATTACTACTTCAATAAAGTCTCTAGTCAATAAATTACGAACATTTCGATGGCAAGGTACATATAGTGAATTTTGGACAAAATAGTAAACCCTTCGAGCAGGTCATCTTATGGCTCTTCATTTGACCCTGGGCGTTTTTGTAACAAGCGAAATAATTATAAATCGAAGTTTGATCAGCAATTTTATCACCCTCCTTGCAATAGTATTTGCGTTTCTTAACAGTGGGTGTGGTAAGTTGTGGTCGGGGTGTGGTACCAAAAGTTTAAGACATTGAGGCTGCTTGTTGCATGTAGGAGTTAAGCATATTTTGTTCAGAACTATCTTGTCCTGGTGATGATATCGTTGTTAGGGGATTACTAAAGGGAGAGGACGATGTGGGATTGTTGTATTGTTGCAGTAAATTGGCGAGATTTTGTGCTTTGATGGCTTGTTGTTGTTGTAGCGTTTGACTTCCTGCAAGGCCTTTAAAGTTTCCATTTGTATACGTTTGTTTTGGCATCACATATACGAGCGTCACTGTTAAAGGCGGTATAGGGATGACAGGAATAGGATAAAACTTTGCCATCTTTTTTACTGCACACATAGTATCGAGTACAATCCGTGGTATTGGGCTGCCTTACCCCAGCTGTAGAAGTTATTACCTCAACATTGCTGAGAGAGGACGTGAGACTCGTCGGATTGTTACCCACTAGAGGAAGTATAGAATTTTGAAAAACATCAAAGCTTATATAATTTCCATCCACATTTACCAAATGTGTACCTTCATTATAGGCTGAGGATATCGGCGATCTAATGGGTGTGTATTTATTTTTACCTGATGAGAAGTAGGAATTGGATGAAGGTATTGAGTTATGATTATTTGTTTGCGGTCTAGGCATGTAAGGATTATTGGTGCTAAAAGCGGTATTAATGGATGATTGTCGACTAGAGTCACCATAGGTTGCAAATTGGTTTTGTTGTAGCGGCTTCTTTTTACTACCATATGTATAGGTAATCAATTGAGATTCTTCGTTGTTGTCGTCTTGATAATTATTTAAAAGATCATCATTATCGTTTTCCATACTTTCATAATTTTGTGAATTTAGCCTTACATGGACCTTGTGGCTGTCGATTTGAGGAAATAGAAATAGTCTTGTGGAGGTTTATACATTTGTATATTAGGTCTTTTAACCTTCATAGGGCGTGGAATGCTGCCAAAATTATCTACCGATTGAAAGACATTGTTAACATTATAATCACTCAAATGTTCACTTGGTGTAAAGTATTGGTTTATGTGGGTTGATAGTCAATGGGTCTACGTGTTTTCGTTGAAATGCTTAAATATGAAGGCCTTTTTGTAGTTGATACTGAATATCCATTGTCTACAGCTTATATAATTTTCGATATTTTGCAAAAAGATTCAAGTCAATATCGTGCCTCATTTCAGAAATATGCGCCTTTAAACTTTTATATTTCCAATTTATTGTATATATGACTATATTTTTACAAACTTGCAATTTTTGCCTTTAGCTTTGCGTGAATAATTACTTATAAAATTATGAATATTTTTGTATACTTTTACTAATATCTATACACAAAATATTTTTATAAAAATAATTAATAAATATTTTTATTTTTAATAGGGTTGCCACATTTCCCAAATTTAATTAAATCTTTATCCTTTTCTAAACATTCATATATTTCTCTTAATGAATTTAAAATAACAAAACAAACAAAAAATGTTAGATATTATGTAAGATTTTCACTTAATGCCCCTCCCCTTTTACGCCCATTTTTCATAATAATATTGTTTACAAATTATATGAGTAGTCACATTGTTCAACCGATTTAACAGATATTATGCACATATATATATCGTGCATTCTTCGAAAGGAAATATAGGGTATAATATTAATAAATAACAAACAATTTTTTTCTTGAAAGTTCAAATGAAATTTATTTATAAATGTATTTTTGGTGAAAACTATGAGATAAAGTATAAGTTGGATGTCACGTCCAGTTTTTAGCCCACTTTCAGTGAAAAACAATTTTGCTACATTCTTGATAGCAGATAGAAAATACTTTGTTATAAAATTTGATCTGTGTAGGTACTGTATATTTTTTATCACTGTCATTAAAATTTTAATAAACTTTAAAATTTGCTTATTAAGAAGCAAAGCAAACCTTTTTTTTAATGAACGTGGCATCCAATCAGTACTTCTTTTAAGTTTAATGACAAAACTGGACGTAAAAGGGTGTAATATACAGTAAAAATCTAGTATAATACTAGTAATATATGAAATTACAACAATATAAAATAACAAAGATCTCCAAAAAATATTTAACTTCAAGAGTCCATAAAACCGAAATTCGAACTAACTTTGTGGGTTTTGCTGGACTACTAATACGCCTTCATTTTGGAATTATTGAGACAATTTTTTTTTCTTGTTACACTTAGTTTTAATTTCTTCATGATTTTTATTTTACTGTTGGCAGTGTCGGCAGTGTTGTCAAGACAGATTTTTGTCTGAATTAGAAATTATTATTTTTTTTTTTGTCTTTATCATCACATTAGAAGGTGTAGTATGTCATAACTCTAGAGGGAAAGGAACTATCTCAAAACATGTCACGGGACTGGTCCAAAGTGATAAGGATCGGTTCTAGTTCTAACACTTTGTATGAGCTGGACCTATCACTTTAACATGGCGTTGACCTAGAAGGGAGAAGTTGATAATAAAAAATTCGGGCATTGTTTTCTTTTTCAATATATATATATATATATATATATAATCAAAATAGGGTCTTTTATCTGGCAACGTGAAGACAAAGTTGTCACCACTCGAGTTCTGACACCTTGTCTCGACGCTGCAACAATACTGACAGTATAGACTCAAGAAAGTGGCTTTGTCGCTGCCAACGCTTAAATGTAAATATAATGACATTAGCAGGTTATTATAGTAGTGAACAGCTGATCATTTTTGCTAACACTATCGCCGACTACGCGTTAATGCAATTGGGACTTTTCTCCTTTAAAATGCAAAAAAGAAGTCAATTACTTTATTTCATTACCTCTAAGTAATCTAGTGTGAAAATAGTTTAAAGTTTCAAAGCGATTACTAGAATGTCCCAACCAGTTTAGTTTCATAGTTAAAGAAGAGTGACATCAACTTCATTCCCAATTTAAGATTTCCTCATATAACAGTTTTAACAGTGTTATTATTATATTCGTGTTCTTCTTTAATGGAAAAGTTAGCTAGAACAGAAAATCTAACAAACTTAAATAGCATTAAAAAGAATTTGTCAAAAGATTTCCAATTTAAGTCAAAGACAAGTTTGTGTTAGTCAACATTGTCTTCGATATTCTTTCTAGGATTTTTACTTCACATATATAGAAGTTAACCAATACAATACGTCATACATACATATATACATACATACATACACTCATACGTACATACACACATACTTACTTACATACATATGTACATTAGGGTGACCCCAAAATAAAAAGTATCGATGTTCCCAGCTTAAATGAAAATCTACTTCATTCTGAGATACATTTTCTCAAAATTTTCATCCTTATATTATCCTTCCGTGAGCTGGAATAAAATGAAAAAATGTTTTTCGCGCATTTAATGGCATAACAAAAATTTTAGACCAGGTCCAAATGAGTTCATAATTTGGAATTTTGCACAAAAAATTTCGATATTTTAATTTTTTTACAAATAAATATATTAAAAGAATAGGACCAAATTATATACAATTTATTTCATTGTTTGTTAATAGAAATATAAAGTATTATATATCATTAGAAGGCTTATAAAAATACGTATATTGATGTTAGATTCATATAATTTCTCCTCATATAGAAACATTTGTATATGAAGAAAAATATGTTTCGAAAAAATCTAATAAAACACAAAAAAGGTCGAATTTAAAAAAAAAACGGAAAAACCCGTTTTGGTATAACTGCATTTATGTGTAAAAAATTCAATTAACCAAATTTTTTGTGAAAAATTGCAAAATTTCGGACTCATTTGGACCTGGTCATTAAATACGCGTTCTAAAGGACTTACTTACGATACCAAATTTTCATATTGTTCCTTTGGCAGAAATGTGGAAAAATCCGAAAAAAGGATATTTTTTAATTGTGATCTAACTCAAGGAAGGATAATGTCAGGATGAAAATTTTGAAAACTATTATCTTAGAATGAAGTAGCTGTGAGCTTCGATATCTTATTTTCTCTCCATTTAAATGGGGTCAACCTAATATACATATATATTTGGATATAAACATTAGGGTGGCCCTATAACAAAAGGTATCGAAGTTCCTTCCTAGCATAAATGAAAATTTACTTCATTTTAAAACCTTTCCAAAAAAAGGACAACTTTTAATTTTAGTCCAATTAGTGTAAGTATAAAGCCAGGACGAAATTTTTTAGAAACAGTAAATTGAAATGAAATAAGTGTTCATATGAACTATGAACTTTTTATTTTGGGGCCACCCGTATAAACATACAAATGCTTGTTACATTTACCTGTCTTAACAATTTCATAAGAAACTTCCTTTATTTTTCTTTTCTAATTATTTCTTCCATTTGTTTTAGTTTTTTCTTGTCTGGTTCCCGTTTCAACGTTTCAATTTCTAACATTTTGAGACGGATTAAGTCTTTGGTTGGTGTCTCCTCTTTTGTTGTGTAACCTGATTTATTAAATAGACGTCTACTTAAATGTTGTTATTGCTTAATGCTTTTGTAGATGTTTTTTTTTCCTTTTTAAAAGACTATTTCTAGTTGATGTTAAATGGGTTACTAGTTTTAGTTTTAGGTGTTGTTAATGTTTTTTTTTTTTTTTTTTTTTTTTTTTTTTTTGTCCACAAATCAAAGGGAAATTATAAGGGCCTTAATTTAATCATAAGGTAAAAGGTGAGAGTAACAAATATAGCATCAATTCCATGATTTGATTCATATTTGTAATAAAGCGTGATCCATTTTGTGGTTCCCAACTTTTTTAAAGAAAAAAACACAGAAAATTCAAATTTAATATGGAATGTTTATTATCATTTGAAAGAACATTCTTTCGCATTTATTTTTTGAAGATTATGTCTATCAAATGTTGGCCCTTGCTACGTCGCAGATGGTCCATCCGTTGAGTTCAATTTTCGATGACTCGTTCGTGATGTTTTCCTCCAAGGCTTGAATCGAAGCGGGTTTGTCCGCGTAAACTTTAGACTTTACATATCCCCATAGGAAAAAGTCTAACGGCGTGATATCACACGATCTTTGTGGCCAATCGACCGTCCCAAAACGTGAAATTATGTGCTTACCGAAGTGTTCTCTCAATAAATCCATTGATTGATATGCGATGTGTGGGAAGTGGCGCCGTCTTGCTGAAACCAAATGTAGCCGAGATCACGAGCTTCAATTTCAGGCATCAAATAGTCGATTATCATGGCACGATAACGGTCGCCATTGACGGTTACGTTCGCAACGGCATCATTTTTAAAGAAATATGGACCGATGATTCCACCGGCCCACAAACCACACCAAACCGTTGTTTTTTCAGGATGAAGTGGCAGTCCATGAATTTCTTCAGGTTGCTCTTCGTCCCAAATGCGGCAATTTTGTTTGTTTACATACCCATTGAGCCTGAAATGGGCCTCATCGCTGAACAAAATTTGCCTCGAAAACGTCGGATCTTCTTGGAACATTTAAAGAGCCCATATATCGAAGCGATGTCACTTGGGAAGGTCGAGCGGCTTCAGTTGTTGCACAAGCTGTATTTTGTACGCTTTCAATTTAAGATCTCGATGTAAAATGCTCCAAGTCGTTCCATACGTAAGTCCGAGTTGCTGCGAACGGCGCCGAATCGACTCTCCACGGTCTTCGTGCACACGGCCGCTAAATTTTTTTCACAGCGAGCTGAACGTGGTCTAATCGACCGAATATTATCCAATAATGAATGGTGGGTCTCAAAATGGGTGATGATGTTGCGTATAGTACGCTCAGTAGAGCGATTATGTTGACCATGAGTTGAGCGAAGTGCACGAAACACATTCCTCACAGAACGTGAATTTTCGTAATAAAGTTGAAAGATTTTTAAACGTTGTTCAGGCGTAAGTCTTTCCATTATGAAATGCCAAACAATACTAAACAAAAATAATATGACGGCATGACACGACGCACACGTGATCCGTCAAAAAAAAAGCCTATTGAAAAAAGTATCTCTACTTGAATCACCCATTACTTGTAAAAAAATATAAAACCACATTGACGTATCTAATTTATTTTTTTCAAATTTCAAAAAAATCTCGATTTTCTTCGCATTTTTAATTTCGTAAAAATGAAAGTATTTCACCTTGTATGTAATTTTAATTATACATATCTTTTGAAGTTTAAGTCCGATTTCAATGATTTAAATGTCATTAGAAAAGCAATTAATTTATCTTTTAACATCATAATTAAAAAAGAAATATTCTTTTTTTAATGGAAAATTTTCTCCCCTTTCGATTTTTTATTTTCTTTAATAAACGTAAAACTTAATATATTTATTAAACAATTCAATTTATGGTACTTTGTGACGTGCAGCTGTATTATTTTGAAATTTTTTTTTTTTTTTCTAAAAAATATCAACAAAAATCCATTTATTTAAATATTTTTGTGTTTTAGACTAAAAACATAAAAATATTTTTAACCAATTTTTCTTTTTATTTATAAAAAATTGAGAATATATTTATCCAAATAAAATTATATATGAATAATTACTAAAATTCTCATATTTTAATAAAATATCTTGTTAAAAAATGTTTGTTGAATACATTTTATAAAAATCCACTTGAAATATTCCAAATGCATTTATGCATTTAATGCAATTTATAACTAAAATTTTATTATAATTTTTAAATCAGTTAAATCTGTCATTTACATATGTAATTTTATATATTTTAAGTTCTACACTCTTTGCGTAAAACGTACAGAATACTAAAATATTTAAAAAAGTAAATTTTTGTATTAAAAAGTCACAAAAAAAAAATAAAATTTAAATTATTTAAAAAATAAATCACTTTTTAATATGAAAAAAAAAAAATATATTAGAATTAATTAAATTAATCGTAGAGAAAAACAATTTTAAAAATGCACTTGCAGCTAGAATGTATTTAGCAGGGCATTCAAATTCTTCGATTTTTCTATTGTTCGAATAAAACGAATAATTCGTATAAGACATTTCAGTTTTTTCGAATTATTCCATCAAGTATTTAAAATTATTCGAATTGTACGAATAATGAAAACAAAATAAGATGAAGGTGTATTATTAAGAATTTTGTAAATTTAATTAAAAACTTGTTTGAAAAAGAGTAACAATAATAACAGAAATTTAGCAATTAATTTAGAAAATCTTTAAAAACATATTGTCAGCATAAATGCAACATAATATTTATATCAACAATAAAAGAGAATAGTTTATATAAACATCTTCGATTATAAACTAAATAAAATGGGTTGTTTGCAATCGATTAAATCGATGAAATCGATTATTAGGTGTTAAATATTGATTTTTCTCTTTCTACTTTAAAAACTCTAAACAATTTTGACAATTTTAATAACTTTTTTTAGACGTATGAAAAAAAGTATTAGAGTTTAGCGAAAGCATTTGGAAAAATGCTATCAAATTAATATTTTCCTGCAAAGTTTTTTTTTGCATTAATAATTATATTTAAACATTTAAAACTTTCCAAGAATGTTAAAGTATTGTTTAAAAAATAAACCAAAACTTTAGAAAAGTTAAATTCCTCTGAGCTATATTTCCAATCGTAGAACGACTTCGATTTGTGTTAACGATAACTCTGCAAAGTACGTTTAATTGTTGAAATCTTAAAAAGAAGAATAAAATTTAAAAGAATTAGTTTTTAGTCTATTTCGTTCTTTTGTTTTTATAAAATTTGATGTGGAAAAAGTTATTTCGCTAATCGTTAATGTTAACGAAAATAAAAGGTGCATTAACTTAAACTAAACATAAAGAAATATTTTTTATAAAAATCTAGTTGAATTGCAAAAAAAAATAAATAAATAAATAAATTATTCCTTTTGTTTGAATATTCGACATAAAAATATTCGAATTATTCGTTATTCGAAAAAGACCCATTTTAAATTCTTCGAATAATTAATCGTAATAAATTGTTCGAATAATTCGAATGAACATTATTCGAATAAATACCCTGGCATTTAGTAAAAACTAAAATTATTTAACAAACACACTGCCTGCCATTTGAATAAGGAATCACATTTTTTTAACTTTAATTAAGTATATCTCCTAAACAAAAGTTCAGAAAAAAAATTTTTTTTGTGCAACCAAATTTCAAAGTGTTGGCTTTAGTTTCCTGGAGAAATAAAAAACTGTAATATATTTTTAAATTTTAGGTTATAAAAATAAAAGTTATTATCTTCTAGCATTCAATTAATAATGAGTACTGCCACCATTTTTAGAAATAACCTCAAAAATGCGATTTGGCATCGACTTGTATAATGACTCTAAGTAATTTAGCGAAATTGAACTCCATGTTTCCGTTATTGCATCCTTTAAGGATTCTATCGTCTCAAATTGTTTACCTCCTTCATAAACTTTTCTTGCAAGCCAACCCCAGACATTTTCCATTGAATTCAGGTCTGGTGAATATGGGGGCCAATCCAAAAGTTGAACACCTTGTTGATTAATCCATTGTTTTACTGCTCAGGCGGTATGAATTGTAGCTTTGTCGTGTTGGTACGTCCAAGGTATGGGTCCGAAAAAATCATTAAATTTTAGAAATGCTTCCTCCAGAATGTTTTTATAAGTCGTTGCAGTCATTTTGTTGGATACAAAAATCAATTCTATGGTACCATAATACGATATGGCACCCCATACCATTATTCAGCCCTCTCGGCTGTGTCGGCGACTCAAAAATAATTCGTCCTTATTTAGGTCATGGAAGTAGTAGTTATACCCGTCGGGACCATCAATATTAAACTTTTTTCATTGGAAAATACAACTTTAAACCATTTGTCGGACCAAGTCATTGTATTTTTGGCAAACTGTAGACGTTGTGATTTGCGTTTTTCATTAAGTGGTGTTTTTTTTTGCAGTTTTCGTCGGACTATGTATGGGCACGACTTTAAAATACGGTGCACTGTTCTTAGACTGGCACTGACTCCACTTTTTTTCACGTATTTTTGATACCGACATGGCAGAATTTGATACAATTCTAAGAATTTTTCGTCTTTCTTTTGGAGTTGTTGCCATTTTCTTCCGCCCTTTCATACTTTTTCCATATCTTTCCACGTTATTTAAATAATTGTACACAACTTTCTTTCCTCTATTAATGTTTTTGGCTATTTGGACCGGATTC
Organism: Protocalliphora azurea; assembly: GCA_932274085.1. Lineage (NCBI taxonomy): Eukaryota > Metazoa > Arthropoda > Insecta > Diptera > Calliphoridae > Protocalliphora > Protocalliphora azurea. The sequence continues at coordinate 142,996,688 of OW026523.1, read as the reverse complement.
TGACACTGAGATTTCCAAATCAGAATTTTTTCTTTTTCAGAGTTATTAAGAGCCTTACCACGTCCCATTTTGAATAAAAACTATTTAAAAACTATCAAATTAAAAATTCTCTAACCGTTTATATTGAAAGAAATTCAAATCATAACCTTCCTGATTAATATTAAAAAAATTCCTTATTCAAGTGACACACGAAATAATACCACAGAAATACATGCCTTTAAATAAATGCATAATTTTAGTATAACAAAATATGCGTATTTTTTATTTCTTCAGGAACCTAAAGCCAACACTTTGAAATTTGGTTGCACAAAAAATTATTTTTGTTCTGAACTTTAGTTTAGGAGATATACTTAATTAAAGTTAAAAAAATTTGATTCCTTATTCAAGTGGCAGGCAGTGTATTTTATAAAAGAGGACAATTGTAGAAATCTAATACTTTTTAAATAATGAAAATATAATAAGAAATATGGAAAATATCGTTTTTTAAAATAAAATACTTTTTCGATTTTGTTAATTTTTTAATAATTTCAAACCGCGAAATAAACACGGTTTTTGATTTTTTCTAAAGATAGGCTTGATAAATTTTATTAGGTTCACAAAGAACCTATTTAGGGAATTTGAAGAAAATTGATAAACATAAGAACAAAAATGTATTTTTTTATGTGTTCTCTCGTGGAATTCATGATATACATGGCTGATAATAAAACTTATAACGAGGGTAACCTAAAATATGCTCTAAAAAATTGTTTTATTCGCATAAAAAATGCTCTTAAAATCAGACAATATGGCTTTAAAGTAAAAAATATATATGCAGAGGTTTTCTGAAAACCACTTTTTGTTAAAGTGATTTCAAATGACGTAAAAGTTGTTCTGCGCATAAATCACGCGATTTGAAATCGGTCATCTAAATGACTGACGATTTCAAATCACTTGCCTATTTTTTCTATGTTATTTGTAGAGAATTCACTTTAAAAGTTATTTTGGATTTAGTATGATGTGATTTTTATTTATTTTTGCAATAAAATTTGGTTTTATTTAAACAATAACATATTGATAAATTTCTAAGGACACTTTTTATTTTCATTAACGTGAGACAAATAAAGCACAAATTTAAAAAGTCAGCTGCTTTATCGTATTTTCGAAAAATTAAAACCACGCCGTTAACCGCAAAATCATGTGATTTGCAGAACAGCATCAAATCGTAGGCGTGTTTTAAAAACGTTTCGTGATTTCAAATCACACGGTTTTTAGAACACCCCTGATACTCTTAAAATATTATTTTTTCTGCCTAAATTTTAAATTATCTTCCACTCGTGCTAAAAGATAATTTGATTTTTATTAGCAATTGCTAAAAAAAAAAATTTTCTTTTTGCACTTTAAAACAGAAAAAGGTAATATGTATATTATATCAGGAAATTACAAAATTGCTTTTAATTTATAAATGGAAAATTATTAGTGATGCGGATTTGCAAAACTCACTAATGGCAAATTAAGTTAAAAAAGTTTATTGAGTGCAAAATAGGAAAATTTTTTCTCTATGCAAAACTATGCTTTTTAGTGTAATATATGAAAAATTATGCTCTTAAATATAAAGGTTAAATATCAAGGTTCGGTTCTTGGCCCATTACTATTTTCAATGTATCTAAATGATATATTCTGCTTGACCACCTTGAACTCTTATGAGATTTATGCTTTCGCTGATGATATACAAATTTTGTTTTCTGGGGAATATTCATCTAATGCACTGCAAATTTTAATAAATGACACATTGCGTACAGTGGTAACGTGGAGGGAAGCAAATCGTCTTTCTATTAATTTCTCTAAGACTATATATATGAAATTTGGTAGTTCGCTTCCTGATAATTTTTTAGTTCAGATAAATGGAGAACTTATTGAGTGTTTGGATAGAATGAAAGTCTTAGCAGTTGTTCTTGATGATAAACTTTCTTACACATCTCACATTGATAAAAATTTGTTCCAACATTAATTTTACACTACGTCGTTTGTATTCACTTAATATGTATTTGCCTTATCACATAAGATGTAGAGTGGCTCACGCTTTGTTAATCTCTCAAATTTCTTATTGTTTAGAGGTTTTCTGATGTACATCTTACGGAAACTTAAAGAGAATTAAACTTTTAATGAACAAAATCGTACGATTCGTTTTTAAACTCAGACGGCGACAACATGTGTCTGTGTATGTAGCTCAATTTCTCGGATGTTCTTTTTCCAACTACATAGCCATGAAACTTCTTTTGACATTTTACAAAATTATAAAAACTTCCACCCCTTCATTTTTAGTATAACGCTTACAATTTGTTCATTCGATATTCGAGAAATGTTCAAATCCTTATTCCAAGAATTTATACCTCTCTCTATGAAAAATCATTTCCTTTAAAGATTGCACGGTTATGGAATTACTTGCCGGCTTCCTTAAGAATGCTATCAAGTATAATTGGAAACAAAAATAAACTACTTATTCTTTGCCTGAATAATTAGTTATTTTTTTCGAGTTGTCCACAAATTCATGTATTTATTTTTAGACTATTTTAGACTCCCTAGGGGTACTCAAAAATATGTACCTAAACGAAAATAAAAGTTAAGAGAAAAAACAGAAAATTTTGCTGTTAGTGAGATTGGAACTTGGGCACAAACTAACCATTCGTTTTTAATGACTAACATCTTACTCAGTATACCATTCCACACTTAATTTTCTAAGTAGCAAAAACTTTTTTTAGTATAAAATATCTTTTTAGACATTTTGTTAAAAAAAAAGTGGGGTTGAACCTTCTGGTTGTCAATCCATCGTTCTAGACAACTGATCCACGTGATTGCAATATTACTGTGCTATTATACTATTGAGTACTTATTTATGTAATACAAAATAAGCAAATAATAAAGACGCCTCATTACCAAGAAACTACTTTAAGAAGTAGTTGCCATTACCGTGAGCCAAAAAGTTTTTGCTGGGAACTAACAGTTTTATTCATTTAAAGCCGAAGAAAAAATATAATTAAATAAAAAACAATTAAATATTTTAGCAGTTCTACATAATAAGGGCTAAGTAATAAGTTATTGCAAAGTAAACTTATATCTAGAATTTCTTTTTGGAATGGCTTATTTCTTAGCTCTTATTATGTAGAACTCCTTAAACAACTTATTTTAGTTTCATTACCATTTGTTATTTCTAGCAAACATAAAAGATCTTGAAAGATAATTTGCTAAATAAGGCCTTTCAACAGGCCTTTCAACAGGTCTCCTTTTTCTCCACTATTTGGAGTTGCTATTGACTGCTATCTGCGTAAAAGTTTTCAACATTTGTTTTTTTTTTTTCTCTTTCTCCTTAGTTTAAGTACTCAATTCACGCTTAATGACACATTAATAATGTCAAATTGAAAATTCTCCATATGGTTTTTGTTTCTCCATATGTCTGTCTTATATTCTAAGAACATTATGTCTGTATGTTTGTATATCTGCTTAATTTTCCTCTAAAATGTTATTACTCATTCAGTTAATGAGAATTCTTTTTTTCTCTGTTTTTTCCATATAATAAACAATTGTGAAAAAATAAATTGGGGAAAGAAATGAAATTATTAGTCGTATTTAACATAAGTTTTTAAATTTATATCATTAAAATATCTTGGGCAAATTACCATAATCCTAAATTGTCAAATGTCAAAATGTAATTTGACATATTATATGTACGTATAAATAGGGATGTCATGCAATTATATTTTATTGGGATAAAATAAGAATAATATAGATTCGCATAATAGGTTAAAATATAAAAGGGTATTTTAGTATTTTTCTTTTTAATTTTTCTGAAGATAATAAGCAGTTTTAAAGGACTTGAGATTAATTACATACTTAGTTTTATATTAAAAAAAAAAATTGTGCATATAGCATGAAATGTATAATAATAGTCTATAGACAATCATACATATGTTTTATAATGATACATTTTTTATTTTTAAATAACATAAGTATTAAATTTAAATTTCTTTACAACAATTTGCGGAAAAATTTAATTAAGTTCTAATTTTTTTTTTTTTTTTTTTTTTAATTATGTATTAATATTAAATTTATACTAATTTATTTTTAACTTTCTTATTATAGGGAAATATTTTATTTATAAAATAAATCCAAAATGATTGATTTCCTTCTATTGAATTCATGCGTAAATTAAAATTTTAAATATTTAATAAAGTTATTTTAACTTAAAAATCGAATTATTGACTTCTTCTTTTATAACTAATTTATATTGTATTTTGTTTTATTTTTAGATAAATTTACGTTTAATACTTGTTAGCGGCAAAACAAAAGAATTCCTATTTAATCCAACAAATTCAGCTGGTGATATTGCACAAACAGTATTTGATAATTGGCCGGAAGGTAAGAGGAATTTTTATTTTTACTTTTAGTAAAAAAAGCAACAAAAAAAAACAAAATATTTTAAAGCTAAAGTCAATTAAATATATTATTTAAAAGATCAGCAAATCATGGCTTAAGTTAAAAATTTAATAAGTTTTTAAATCTGTAAATTTTACCATTAATTTTTCTTTCTGGTTTACGAAATTTTACTATGTTTATACGACGGCAAATAAAAATAATTTGCAAATATCCAACACACGGTTTTATGCGGCAGTTTTCATATCAATATTTTTTAGTGAGTTAGTTTGGAAATAAAAAAGTTTATTGGAATATGCTTTTAAGATCCACCTTATCTTCGCTCTTAAATTAATATAAGATAATATAAGTGTATATGATTTTTAAATTATATATGATTTTTTACATTTCATCTGCAAATATTTGCAAATGTAGTCTGAGGATAAGAAAACATTGATATACTTTTGTCTTGGTGACGGACACACGGACGGACATTACTATTAATAAAATTAAAAATGTTATTATATATTGTAATTTTAATATTAAATATTTTATTTTAATTATACCCTACACCACCATAAGTTGTTAGGTTTATGCTGATGTTTGGAACGAACAGGGAAAATCTTCGGACCCCCAACTTAAAGTACATAAATCCCATACAAATATTGTTATCAAGTTAATATTTGACCAACATAAGTTCTATGTCAGCAGAAACCATAATTGATCACATCTGTCATAAAGCCCCAATTCCGGTAATTACCATCACTCTAAAGTAAATAAATTCCATATAAAAGTTAATATCAACATAATATAATGAATACGTATTTATGTTTTATAAAAAAAAACATACGTTACACTTAATACAAGTATCGTCCCTTAATGTTAATGTTAGTTTTAATGTTAATGGTAATGTTAATGTTAGATCCCCATCCCGATTTTTAATGGCTTGACCGTCTATATATTTATTTCTTACTTGTTTTTTATTTGAAAAAAAAATGCTTAAAAAATATTGTATTTACTTTCAAATTTATTTATCGTCAAAAATATTTGTGGAGAACTGGATGAAACTATATAAAACAATATATTATTTATTATGGGTAAATATAAGACTATGTGATAATAATGAGTAGTTTAATTATGTCCGTCCGAATGTCTTTTTGCAAAATTTAACTTTTACCCCAATAAGTTTTATATTAGAATTATTTAAATTATTTAAGTTATATCTAAGGATACCTTAAGTCCCAATTCCTAAGATTTCATAAATTTTTTTAAATAATTTTATCTTTTTTAAATAATATCATTAAAAATTGTATAAAATGAAATATTAGCTAATAATGGAATGAATTTACTTCATATTGAACAGGAACAAGAAGATTGTTGAAGCAAATTTGTGTTCATTTGTTTATACAGACAAAATAGATTACAAAAATTTCCGCCCTATTACAAGTACATTGAAATAATGTATTATTACACAAAGTCAATGTAACTTGTTGCTTTATTGTTATTATAAAAATTTGTAGCTTTTTTTAAATATCCACAAATACATATGACTCTAATATTTCTTAAGAAAATTTGTATTCCAAAACAAATTTGTTTTAATTAGAAAGTAAACACTTCCTAATTTATTATAAAAATATATGTGTCAATTAAATATCATACTTTGCCTTCATACATAAAATCTGTCCTAATTAATTTAGTCAATGAAATCGATATAAATGATATACATTTTTCAAAACAACAAAATTTTTATTATTTAAAGAAAAATAGAAAAACATAAATAAATAAATAAAAATTATTATGACGCCACTCAGTCAGACAAACACACTATTATTTAACCACAAGTGTTACATTACAACATCTGTATAAATTTCTGTTTGAATTTCGAATGTCTATGTGATGTGACATTTAAATTTAATGTTTATTTTCTTTTTAATTACCCGCTTAAAATTTTGTTAAAATAGCAACAAAAAAAAAAAGTAATTATAATAAATTTAACTCTAGATAATTGTTCAATGTAAATTGAAAGTGTGACTGATACAGTGTTTAACGCTTTAAATCAATATTATTCTTATCATTTTTATTTATTTTTTATTATTAGAGTCCAGGTGTTTTAAAATAAAAAGCCCAGTTTATTGATATATAATATCAATATCTGAATCTTTAAGAAGAGAGGGGAAGAGTTGAGGTTTATTTATTTATTTGTTAATTAAATGTTATTGATTCTTGTAAATATTTATTGTAACAAATTTATACGTGTAATGAGTAGTGTAGTGTTTAAAAATAAAATACTAAAATCAATAAAGTTTTTTTGCTCGTACGAGTATTAGATAGAAGAAAATGTTTATTCTTTACTAAAAAATTACCAAATGATCTCCAATGTTTTACGCTTTAAACAATTACACGTTCTTACTTCTATTGCTTTACAAAGTCTTTTTAAAAATCTTTTGAAAAAAGCATTTTAAAAGATCTATAAGCTTTTCCATAGAATAAAATACTCAGGAGTCTGTAATACGAATTAACTTTAACCCCTAACCAATATTAGCAGATATAATACAGGTGACAAAGTTTTATTTGAAAATAATGAGTTTTTCAAGTAAAATAAACACAAACAAAACTCAACAAACAGTAAAGCAAAAAAAAAACAACTAATGAAATAAACGTGATCAATTTACAAAATTAAAGACTTAAACCCAAACCCGCAGATGATGACAAAAAACCAAAATAGAAATAAGCGAAGAAAAAATTACAAACCTGATTAAATTTCATGTAATTTTATTGTAAATGAGGTGAAACTTTCTCTACATAAAATTAAAACTTAATTAAAGACAATTTTTCTTTTCTAAATGTAAATAATTTAACACCTTTCAAAGTAAACTTAAAATCAAGGTAAACATTTTTTTTTTAAATAAAAATGAAAAACTATGTTACATTTTCGCAGTAAAATTGTATTATGTAAAATTAAAAACTGCAAAAATAATAAAGTTTGTAATAACTTTTATTTAACCCTGTTTTTTTTTCCAACAAATAAAAAAAAGTTGTAAACTACAATATAAAACTTATTACCAGAGGTCAGGCAATAATGTTAGCTGTGTTTCTGCTTTTTTTTTATCAACTTTATTTTTATGCATTCAGACATATTTACTCACCCAGTTTACCAGCCAGTCATTTTAGTCATTTACCTACTACTCACTTTTGTGTCCAGTTGCAGTTCCAAACCTTGTAATCATTTTCAACTTCAATACGATTACGTTCTGTATTACAACACCATTCGACACTTTTAAAACCGTATGTTTATTTTATTTTTTGTTACTCACACTTAGTTTCATTCGCATAAAACTTAACGAAACAATTGGTATCGACACAAGGACAACAAAAGCTCAAATAACAACAACAGAAAGTGTTAACAAAGTATTCTTTGAGGTCCAAACGATAAATATTTAAAACTATAAATTCTAAAACTGATGTTAAAGAATTCAAATTTTTCAAAAATATTACAAAAATAATTTAAATGAAATAAAATATTATTCTTAAAAATGTAATAATCAAAAATTTTGAAATTAAGCAACAAAAAACAAAAAAAGAATTAATGTCCTTAAAAAAAATTAAATTTTTTTAAATTAAAAACAAGCAGTTAGTTTTAAATTTTCTAAATTTAAAATTTAACTTAAGTATTTTAAAAACGTTTAACAATTAAACAAAATATAATTTGAACTAATTTAAAAAGGTGTGAAGATAAATACGTCAGTTAAATACGTCCCACACAAATGTTAAATACGCTCCACATACTGTTAAAATGAACAAAATTATTTTTTAATAAAAATTCAGTTCTAGTTCAGTTCCAGTTTAGTTCTACTACAGTTCTAGTTTTTTTTTTTTCTAGTCTAGTCCCAGTTTAGTTCTAGTTCAGCTCTATTTCAGTTCTAGTTTAACTCTAGTTCAGTTCTAGTTTAGGTCTAGTTTAGTTCTGGTTGAATTCTAGTTAAGCTCTAGTTTAGTTCTAGTTAAGTTCTAGTTCAGTTCCAGTTTAGTTCTAGTACAGTTCTAGTTCAATTATAGTTCAGATCTACTTCAGTCTTAGCTCAGTTCGATTCCACTTCTAGTTGAATTATAGTTCAGTTGTAGTACTGTTTTGATTCAGTTCTAGTTCAATTCTAGTTCAGCTATAGTTCAGTTCTACTTCAGTTCCAGTTCAGCTCTAGTTCAATTTTATTTCACTTCTAGTTCAGTTCCAGTTCAGCTCTTGTTCAGTTCTAGTTCAGTTTCAGTTCAGTTCTAGCACAGTTCTAGTGCAGTTCTAGTTCAATTTTAGTTCAGATCTACTTCTGTTTTAGCTCCGGTTGAGTTCAGTTCTTGTTCAATTACTGTTCAATTGTAGTTCTGTTCCAGTTTAATTCCAGTTCAGTTCTGATGTACTTCTTGTTATTTTCTGGTACAATTCCTGTTCAGTTCTATTTGAGATTTTTCTTAATTCGTTAATATTACTTAAATTAAATTTTAATTAAAAAAATTAAAATACTTTTATAAAACATATTAAAATATAAAATTGTAAAAAAAATTCAAATATATCACTCCATACATAAAATTTCTTTGAACAAAAATCGAGAATTTTAAGTGGTCCTAATGGCCATAACGAGCAGACATGAATCGGGTAAGCGAAAGAGTGGAAGTAGCCTAGGACTAGTAGATTCCAGAAATGTATGTTCTATGTCCAGATTCCATCTGTGATCAGAGATATATAATTTTGAAAAATGTGTTTTTTCACTATGGTCATATGGAAAAATGGGTAATTTTCAAGTGGCTCCAGTGGACATAAAGAGCAGACATGAATCGGGCTATTTCCACTCTTCAGCTTACCCGATTCATGTCGGCTCCTTTCTTTTATTAAAAAATAATTTTATTAATTTTAATAAATCAATTCACAGCATGTGGAGCATATTTAACATTTGTATGCGGCGTATTTAACTGACGTATTTATCTTCACCCTTCTAATTTAAACAGATTTTAAATTCAAACTAAAAAAATCGAAAATACATCATGAATTCCACCTTAGGTCTTGCAATTTGGTTCACACTTTATACTTTATACCACCAATAAAATATAATCGTTTTAATTTTTTAAAATTCACATTTTTATTCATAAAAATCAAATTCCATAAAAAATCAAAAAAATATATAAATCTCTTGCAATTTAAATAATAAAAATCCGCTAAGAAATTTGGAAAATATGGACTTTTAAAGTGACATACTTTTTCGATTATTTTAATTTTTTCATTATCTCAAATCGCGAAAAAGCAGGGTTTTTGATCTTTTTACAAATAAAAGTTGGATAAATTTTATTACCTTCACGAAAAACATCTGAGTGGATATGAAGAAAATTGAAAGACTTTTTACTTTTTTATGTGTACTTTCTTAGAATTCATGATCTTCAAAAGTATATTAAATAAAAAAATGCGACTTTTAAAATTTTTTAGCTATTTTTTAAATGTTCGAAATTAATTACAAATTTTCGAATATAACGAAAAAATCTAAATTTTCGTAAAAGTGTTATAAGAAAAGTTATAATATTAATTAAAAATAAAAAAAAAAAAATAAAACTAAACTAAAGTTTTCAGTCTAAAATTTCGAAATATATAATTAAAAAAAAAAAATCGAAAATAATTTTGAATTTTCGAAATTTACAAAAAAATAATAATAAAGTTTGAAGTACATATCATATATTTAAAAATTTTAATTTTTGTTTATTTTCGAAAATTTGAAATTCATTTAAAATTTTAAAATTTAAATAAAATATTATTTATTACAAATCGAAATTAATTATTATTATTTTTTTTTTAATACCAAATAAACCTAAAATTTTGAAAAGAATTTTATATTTTTAATTACAATTTTGGCCATGTTCGAATCTAATTTTCAATTTTAAAAATTCACAAAAAAATTAACTATGAATATAAGTTTAAAAAATCATAATTTCTAATTACTCAAAATTCATTTAAAATATAAAAATTTCGAAAAAAAATTTTAAAAATTAAATAGGATATGATTTATTTCAAATCGAAATAAATTAAAATTTTTCGAAAATGGCGAACAAATCTAAAATTTCGAAAAAGTGTTAAAATATTTTTAATTATAATTTTAGTCATGTTCGGAAAATTCAAACCAGATTTCAATTTTTCAAATTAATTAAAATAATATAATATAAAAAAAATCGAAATTAAAATTTAAATTTACAAAAAAAAAAAAAAAATACATTTTGAAAATGCCTTTAAAAATGTTAATATCTACTTATTTTCGAAAATTCAATATTAATTAAAATTTCTTAAATACTAAAATATTTTAAAATTTAAAGAAAATGTTATTAATTATAACTCGAAATTAACCAAAATTTTTACCGAATAAATTAAAAAAATCTAAAATTGTTAAAATATTACAATTTTGATCATGATTGAAAAATAAAAACTGGGTTTAACATTCTCAAATAATCTAAAAATATAACATAAAAAGTTCAAAATTAATTTTTAATTTTCGAAATTTACAAAAAAAAAAATAATTATAATAAATATTGAAAATATATAAAAAGATGTTAATATTTACTTAATATTGAAAATTCGAAATAAAATTGAAATTTTTGGAAAACTAAAATTTAGAGAAACTGCTTTAAAAATTATTCATTAAAATTCGAATTCCGATTAAAGCTAAAATTTCGAAAAAAAAAAATATTATTGATTACAATTTTTAGCCTTGTTCCAAAATTAAAAACAGACATAAAATTTTCAATTAGTTCTAAAAAGTCAATTATGTAGTTTCTTTTCCTTTCTGACTGTATGGCAAAAATTAATTTCGAAAAATTCGAAATTAATTTTAAATTTTCGAAATTTTTTCAAAAAATGAAGATTTAAATATATTAAAAAATATCCTAAATTAAATAAGTAATAAAATGTATTAGTTTTAAAAGTTTTTAACTATTTTCGAAAACTAAAAATGAATTTATAATGTTCGAATATTTCAAATAAGTAAAACTTCGAATTTATTAATTATTCAATAATTTCAAAAATTAAATTTTTCTAATAAATTACATAAAGATGCAAATTTATAAAAAATATTCATTGTTACAATATTTAAAGAATTTCGGAAAATACGAGCTTAACTTTTAATTTTCAAAGATAACAAAAATAATAAAATTGAATATAATACAAACATAATTCTAAATTTTCAAACTTAACAAAAAGTTTAAATTCGAAAATTAAACATTTTTAATATTTAAGTTTTTTATATTTTTGTTATTTTCCTTAAAAGTAAGCAATCGTTGAATGAATGCACTTCTTTAACTCACTGCAAATGTGTTTTTGTTTCAATAGGATTTAACATGCAGTCAGCTCAGAGAGGAAGAATATAAAGTTCACTTAAATGTTTTGTTGTTGTTGTTGTTATTACTATAACTTGTTATTGCATGCTGAAAGTATGTAAAATACGTATAAGTAGAAGGGATATTGAGTACAAAACCATTAAACCTTTAACAAAACCGGTATAAAATGACGCTGACAATGATAATAACTACCATGATGATGACGATGATGATGGTGGTGGCGCTGATGGTCTTCAGTCATTATAAAACTTTTGGTCAAACGGGCTGTTGTGTTAGTATGTTTGTCTGTTTTTTCCGTCCATCCGTTCATCTGTTGGCCGTATTCATTTGTCTGTCACTCAGTCAGTCATTTGACATTTAGTGGTTGTACAAAATAGTCAACGTGTGTAAAACTTTGTATAACCTCAATTTGTATATAATTCCACTGCTCTATAGCCATCACTAATAGCAATATACATACGCATAAAATTATATATGTAGGTTTTAAGGTGTAGGTATGAGTATGTGTGTGTGTTTATATTTATCTTTGTGTTTCAATATTGTTGGTCACTTTGTTTCCTTTGTATCTTTTGCTGCTCTATACATTTATGTGCCTTTGTAATGATGGTTGTTGTTTGTCTTATTCTGAATGAAAAATTGTCGATGATGGTTTTAAACATTTTTTACTCTTCTTTTTGGTTCTTTACATTTTGGTTAATTGTTGTTTGCAACGGTAATAGCAGCAGCGGCAAGAACGATAACGACAAGGAAAAGCTTTATAAAAATACGAGTATTTGATTAGTTACGTGCGTCATATAATTTGGATAGAGTTTTTTTTTATGGGTTTGTTAATTTTTTTAATTTTAGTAATAAATTAGTTAAACGTTAACTAAATTACGGTTAAAATAAAATGAAAACCATTCAAATTTATGAATTGTTTATTATAGCTTTTTACGAATAGCTAACAAATTCCATTTTACCATTTTTAAATCAAAGAAATTTTTGTGAAGTAAAACAGAAAAGATTAAATTTCGTATTCTATTACTAAATTTATAAACTCAAATATTTTCTTTTACTGAAATCGGACCTATCACGAAATTAGTAAAACCAAACATTTTAATTCTTAAATGAGTTATTGAAAATAAAAAATAAAATTTGTCTTATTAAAATATTATACTATTTATTAAACTTGATGTTTGAAAATTATAAAAAATTCAACAAGTTTTTTAATAAAAACAGTAAATAAAATTTTTGAGCTTGAATAAATATTCAAATAAAATTATTTTAAAATCAATAAGGTCAATATTAGAAAACATATTTTAAAATAAATTTTATTTTTTTACAAATAAAGGTTTATGTATGTTTATCTGTTATGTATATGTACATCTTTGGATTTTATATAGTCCAACTTGATCTTAATTTTAAAAGCAGAATTTTATATTAAACAATTTAGCTTTAACAATTTAGCTTTAACGATAAATCCTGATTCTGTTATTGCCCGAGATGTAGAGCTACGACCTAAATTTATATCAAAATAATTTGCTGAAAAGATAAGAAATATATATATGTATATGTATATGTATATGTATATGTATATGTATATGTATATGTATATGTATATGTATATGTATATGTATATGTATATGTATATGTATATATATATATATATATATATATATATATATTTTAATTTATATCTAAATTAAAATATCAAAATCTTAATTTTTCTTTATTTAAATATCAAAATAAAAATATTTGCCTCCGGGAGCATTCAACTCCTGACCAACTTTTTCTTCTGTATGTTCTCGTACTTCACTAAAACGTGGGCAGTAGAACATGACGTGCTCGGGATCTTCAACTACGTTTGGACAGTAGAGACATATCGGCGATTGGTCCAAACCAAACCTGTGTAGATAACTTCTATAGCCTCCATGATCAGAAAGAATTTATAATAGTAATTTATTTCTCCGTATTTTATATTTACCCAAACTTTAATGTCTGGTATGGATCTGTGGGTCCACCTTCCTTTTAAACTTCTTTTCCATCGATGCTGCCATAATACTATTGATGTATCCCTCTCTAGTTTACGTATAATACTAGTGATATATTCCTCTTTTTGCTTACGATCATACATATGTTTCGCTTCGTCGTCTAGAATGTTTATTGCAATTATTCCTGCAATGACAAACGCCGCTTCTTCCGATGTTGTCCGAAAAGAACTGCTTATACGCAACGTATATAGCCTATATACTGATAAGAGTTTTTCTGCTACCGTTTTTATTTTAGGGGCTCTTGATCATATAAGAATTCGCATATTGCAACTCTTACGTTTGGTGCTTTCTGACCTACATATTCCATATGTGCTTTGAAGTTTAACCTAGAATCTATTATAACTCCTAGATACTTAAGGTAGGGTTTGGTTGTCACTTCATACTTCCCCATCTGGATCCTTATGTTTTCGAGTTTCTTACGGCTTGTGACCAGAACGACTCCTGTTTTGTGCTCTGCTAATTCAAGTCCAGCACCTTTCATCCATTTTCCAATTATTTGTTTTTTTTTTATTATTCCAAAAAAATTTTAATGAAAATCATAATTATTAAAGCTCCTTTTCTCTCTTTTTTTTTGCTTTTCTTTTATTTATTTATTTTTTATTTTGGTTTCTATGTCGATTTCAAAATTATTTTACCTAATAAAACAAAGTATTCATATTGAAAATTTTTTTAATAAAAAGTCAATAACGAATAAAAAAATATTTATCATAATTTTTTCTGTGAAGAAACTTTATTAAAAATAAAAATATCAGTTAGTAACGTTATTTGAATACCGACTTGAATGATTTAAAATTTATAATCTTAAATTTGTATCTTGCTGACATTTGACGAACATAAAATATAAAATAAAAAATATAAATATTCAGAAAGTCATTAGAAAAATAAAGTTAATAAAGTTTTTATAATTTAGCATTAGTTAGTCCAGAATCTTAGGTAACATAAGAAAAATCACGCTACTGTCTGTTTTTATAACACGAGTGCAAAAACGTCTCGTCTAACTAACATTTAAAATAAAAACAAAATCTCATAATTTGTTTAAATATAAGTTAGGCAAGTCGTTTTTGCGCTCGTGTTATAAAAATAGGCAGTTATGCATATAATTAGTATTATTCATACGCAGAGTAGGCCAGAATAATTAATATAACTATACGATTTCTTAACAGCTCGATACAATTTTTGAAGTGTTTATTAAATATGTAGGAATTGAACTTTTTGTGTATTTGCTGAATATATTTTAGTTTGTGAGAAGTAATGTTCTTTGCTTCAGCTGCAAATTTCAATCAAGAAACAACCAAACACTTTTCCGGTACATTCCTTATCTAAAATGAATATTTTTCACTAATAAATTAATTAAAAATTCAATATTCTGTTTGTGTACTTTACAGCACTGTTTTCTAAAACTTTTTGCCCATTTTTTTTTTTGATTTTAGTACAAAACAAGGTTTAACTGGGTATCTTTCTGGCGAATACTTGTTGCATTCGCTATAATTTCTCTATATTTCTTCTTCAATCTAAAATATGCCCAGAATCTCCTAAAAACTGTAGGTTTTTTTCGGCATTAACAAAATTTAATTTTATACTAAAATTAATTGAATAAAAATATTTTGTGTAACATATACCTTAATTGCTTTAAAAGACCATTCACTTCCCCATTTAATGAAATATTAATAAAATAGAATGTTGCATAATAACACTAAAATAGCAATTATTTTCAAGATTTTTATATATAAATTTTTGTGTAAAATAAAAATTGTTTGAAATTGTTGGCAAAACAATTGCAACTTTGAACTTGACTGAAATTGTAACAACATTCATGTAGAAATGTAGAAATATGTGTTTGTAATTTCTCAATGATTTATGACAGGGATGGCAAATTAGGTTTTAATTTAATTTTGTTATAAAATCTTTATACTGATAAATTCTGCTTAATATATTTATTAAATATTTATTTATTTATTTATTTTATTTATTTTTTATTTATTTACTTATTAACAGTAAGTTCCAAGAAAAAGTACTTTTGACCATATACAGTTTTTTTATTTCAAATTCAAGTTTTCCTTCTCCGATTTATACTCTCTAACTCTCGTCTTTAGAAAATTTTGATGTTGAAAAATGATTATTTCGTATTAGTTGCTTTTTTTTGTCAAGAATGCGTTAGAAATAATTTATTAAATAAATTATTGTAATTACAGACAAAATACTATTCATACTCGTATACACTTGAAAACTATAGCAAATGAAAAATAGTGTTTAAATTATAAACAAAAACAAAAAATAAAAGAAGAAAATATGTGCAACAGCAATTTTCTTTGTAAAACATTTTATTGGTACCAGTACGTACAAGTGAATTCAAGAGTCTAAATATCTTTACATAGTATAAATGAATGTTAAATCCACCTACCTACCGGTCGTTCAAATGTATTTTTGTTGGTCATTAAATATAATTACAACAGCAACAGCAATAAAAGCAAGTATAACAATAGTAGCAACAATAACAAACTACAAAATAATGAATGACTTTTACACGAAATTCAAGGCGTTAACATTAGCGACGCATACTCATACCCCCAAGACACATGGAAAAAGAAAAACCTCTATTAGATTCTACTTATGAAATATTCAGAGAAGGCGAAAAGAAGAATTGGTTTTTTTTTAATTAAAAAAAAATATATATTTAAAATAATATTATTAAATAGTGGCAGAAAAATAGTAATAAATGTATAATTAATAATAAAATTATAATAAATATGTAGCTTGTAATCTATTAAAGTGATTTACATAAACGCAAGCATGCCAAAGGACCCTACAAGACAGGCAGGGAAAGAGCTCTATTTTTTGCTATTTAATTTTCATCATTACATTCCTTTTCAGCTCTGTTTATTATAAGCATTTCTACAAAACATAATAAAAAGCAAAAATATTGGAACAATTTTATAAACAGATAAATAAATATTAAAAATTAACTCGTTTTTGGGAAGTATTTATTAGTAGCAAAAACTGCTTTTATGAAAATTATGAAATTGTCAATAAACAAGTTATTTGTAGTCAGATTTCAACAAAATGAATATTTTACCTTATATAGAAAATGTGGCTGGAATTAAAAAAAATGCTAAAAATAGATATTTTTCTTAGTTAAATTTTTGGAGTTTAACTGCAATTTATTATAAATAAATATTTCTATTAAAGCCTATAAAACGATGTAATGCAAGCCTATAAAACACTTCTTTGCAAACAATGACTCGAACGACAAGTCAAACGAAAACGTAAGTGTTTTCATACAAAATTGGGTTTCTGTATTTCGAACAGTACGAACGAATATGTCAAAATTGGTTACTTCCCAACAAAAACTTTTTTGGTTCTTGGTAATGGCAACTACTTATTAAAGTAGTTTTTTTGGTAATGAGGAGTCACCTACTAATCTATATTACATAAATAAGTACTCATTAGTACGAGGTTGGATCAATAAGTCCGTGACTTTTCGAACTTCCCTCGTAGTTATATGAAAGGAAACACTATTCCCATCAAGTACCACCTATTAATAGACTACAGTCAAATTTTAAACAAGTGTCGTCATTTACTTTGCGTAAGAAAAAGGATTTTTCGATGTCCTTAAAATAGGCATTTGTTTGGTCAATAATTTCATCGTTGGAGCTGAATCTCTTTCCACCGAGCCATTTCTTTAGGTTTGGAAATAGGAAGTAGGGGCTAAATCCGGAGAATTTGGCGGATGATGTACCAATTCGTAGCCCAATTCATAGAGTTTTGCCATTGAGACTGCACACGTGTGCACCCGTGCATTATTTTGATGAAAAAGAACTTTTTTCTTGGTCATATGGGGTCGTTTTCTTTTTAAATCCTCATTAAATCGGTCTAATAAATTGGCATAATATTCGCCGTTTATTGTTTTTCCCTTCTGAAGGTAATCGATGTGGATTATCCCGCGTGCATTCCATAAAACTGTTGCCATCACGTTATTGGCCGACAAACTTACCTTGGCCTTCTTCGGAGCAAGTTCACCCGTAGAAACCCATTGTTTAGACTGCTGCTTGGTCTTTGAAGTACAGTAATGGATCCATGTTTCATCTACAGTTACAAAACGCCGCAAAAACTCTTTCGTATTGCGGTTAAACAACTCCAAACAATCCTTTGAAGTTGTCACACGTTTACGTTTATGGTCACTTGAGAGCAAACACGGCACCCAACTTGCAGACAACTTTCTTAAACCCAGCTGATCATTTAAAATCGAAACCACGCAGTCATATGAAATATCTATGGCATCAACAATCTCACGCACTTTTACTCTTCGGTCGGCCTACACCATATCGTGGATTATTTCGACATTTTCAGGTGTACTGACCTGAATTGGCCGTCCAGAACGTTCAGCGTCATTTGTACTTGTGCGACCACAACGAAAGTCAGCAAACCACTTTTTTACCATTGAAATCGATGGTGCAGAGTCCCCATAGTATTTATAGAGCTGTTCCTTGGTTTGATTGACGTTTTTTTTTTCGCAAAAAAATGAGCACTCGAAATTCACTTTTTTCCATTTTTAGAAAAATACACGAGGTTGTATGTTTTGAACAGCTGTTAAACGCAAAGTAAATGACGACACTTGCTTAAAATTTGACAGTGGTCTATTAACAGGTGGTACTTGATGAGAATAGTGTTACATATAACTACGAGGGAAGTGCGAAAAGGCACGGACTTATTGATCCCTGGAAAGTTGTTGGTTCAACACCATTCTGATGCTGTTTTTTAATGTCTAAGGAGATATTTTATACTAAAAAAAGTTTTTGTCACTTAGAAAATTAAGTGTGAGATGGTGTACTGAGTAAGATGTTAGTCTTTAAAAACGAATGATTAATTTGTGTCCAAGTTCAAATCTCACTGACGGTAAAATTTTTTTTTTTTGTTTGTTTTTATATTTTTATTTTCGTTTAGGTACGTATATTGGGTACCCCTAGAGTCTAAAAATAACTATTTGAATTTGTGGACAACTCAAACAATAATAACTAGTTATTCAGGCAAAAAATAAATAGTTTAATTTTGTTTCCAATTATACATGTGCTAGCTTACCAGGAAAGCAAAGTTTTTGCTGGATTGCTATTTAGCTTTCAACTGATTACATTTCTTAATAATAATTTATAAAATTACTTACCAGGGACATTGCAAATGTTCCTCAGTCATGTTTCGTATCCATTTGGAAATACACCGATATCGTATAATCATAATTTTCTTTAAAACACAGAAAAAATTATTGGCGTATATTTTTCAATTAACATAATTGTTTAATTTTGTATCTAAATTTAATAAAATATAAAATAAAAATAAATTAAATTTTTAATTCATTCAATCATCTAGTTGATTGATTTAATAAATTTTTTAATTGGAGAATTTGTTCTGTTTTTCATTTTTTTGAATTTTTAGTAATTGACATAATCATTTTGGTGAGAGGTGCAAATTTAAAAGAAGTGTTTAACTGAATGAATTATTTACTAATATATTCGTTGATTGGTGACTTTTTTCTGTAAACATTCAATTTACAAATGGAAAATACACAATATGAATTTGGTTTTATTTTTTAATTTCTATATTTGATTATTTTATTGCATTTCACCCTGGTTGTCTTTATGTTTAAACAACTTAATAGTATTTTTAATATTTTTGAAAAAAAAATCTTATAAAATAAAGTATTTGGCATTACTCTAAGAGCAAAATACAATAAAAACAATGTGAGAAGATGTAACTCCATGCGAACAAAAGTTATTGAAATAGAAAAACCCAAAATGATTCGAATTCTTTTGCTTAGATTTTATTTGAACATATAGAAACAGTCTATTAGTTTTTCCAAAATATTTCCATCCATTTAGAACTTATTCAATTTTATGTGAAATATTAAAATTTCCATAAATTTTTAATTGTTACCCTTAAAAGTATGCACCAAATAAAATATATAATAAAATAGTTTATCTTAAAATACATGAACAAATTATTGAAAATCTTAAGAAAATATTTAATAACTTTCTGAGTTTTTAAGCGATTTTAATTTTTAATAAAATAGCAATTAAAACTTTATATAAGTATATGTAGGTTCTTAGAGCAGCTGTCTTGTCAATAAGAGACAGCTCACTTGGGTGCAATTTTGTCCCGTTGTGAAGATATAAGTATATATAGTTTTAACGAAATTTTGAAAAGAGAAGGAAACTAAAATTAAAAACGTTGAATGAGTCATTATCAGAGTAATCAAAAACATGATATAAAAAAAGTATTTTATGCGCATAGAAAATGCTCTAAAAATAGGAAAATATACCTTAAAATTAAAAAGTGTGCTCTTAAAGTATTACTTTTTCTGACTTAACCAAACCTGCCTAAATAAGTCTAGAAAATTATTAATTTATATGTAAATTATTATTATGTAAATTAGTAAGGAATCGGGTTTGAAAAACAGTAGAAAAGAAACTGTCACAAAGGATAAATTATGTAAAAGATTCTATTGGCTGCAAGATATGCAAAATATGTCTCTTATGTTTAAAATGTGCAAAATTATGCTCTTTGCTGTAATATATGCCAAATTATGCCCTTAATTACAATATATGTTAAAATATGTCATTTGAATTGGTAAATTTGCTTTAAAATAAGGATTTTCTTTGAAAATAATGCAAAATATGCTGTTAAGGCAAAAACATGCTGTAACAAATCGATGCCAAAATTCTTAAAATTGTCTGAAATTAAGTAACATTTTGGTTCATTTTAAGCTCAGGAAAAAATATGATTTTCGATATTTTTGGTTATCTTGTTTATTATTTATTTGAAATGTATATAAGAACTTTTAATATGATTAAAATCTATGTTATTCTGTTTACTAAATCTAAATTAGTGCAGGAACTACCCTCAGAAGGGATTTACAGAATATTTCAAAATTTAGATGATATTTTGACGTTTTTGAATATTGTCAAGTGATATCCTCAGGAAGATCTATAGCTCACATGAATTTCTTTTTTAGATTGAAAAAATTGTTATTTTTTTGGCAGAATGCTTTTGTTACTTAATGCATTTCCAAAAAAAAAAAAAAAAAAAAACTTTCACAAGTTTATCAATAAATGGTTGTATTTTTATTAAACTTTATGTGAGTTAACATTCTTTTTTTTCACTTTCAATCTTATTTAATTTATTAATGAATTTTACACAAAATGAATGTTATCAAACTATAAAAACAACTTCATACAATTTAAAAGTCTATTAAAAAAAGTAATAATAATGATTATTTTTAACCTTATCGACCATTCAACGATATTACAGCCACTTTTAATGCTTAATACTAATTTTTTAATGACTCTTTCAACGTTACAATTAAATTTAATCAGCAATTGTAAACGATTGAAAAAACACTTGAAAAAAGAACTAAAAATACTTTTTTTACAAGTTTTATTTACTTTCTTAGTAATGGTCGTAATAAAAATAAAAAATATTGGTCAAGAAAATTGTTAAAATATAATTTAAAATTTTAATAAATAATAAATTATATGAATACTGTAATTAAAAATTATAAAGAAAGATATTGTCGGACAAGACCGACTATATGATACCCTACACCATTGTGTACGAGCATAAAAATTCGGGAAGGGGACTTATATTACATCTGTGGTCAATTTTACTAAATGTAAAATAAAATATACAAATACAGAATAATGCGTTGATACTAACATCTAGATGATTTTATGCATTTTAGGGCGATTCCTGGAAGTGGGTTTATATGGGAGATATGTTAAGTTATGGACCGATTATCATAAAATTTGGTAATGCTATTTCTATTTACATAAAACTTATTTGTGTGGAACATTAACTTGATACTAACATTCGTATGGGATTTAAGCACTTTAAAGGGGGGTTTATATGGGTGCTACAGTCAATTGTAGACGACCGATCTTCATAAAATTTAGTACAAATATTGTTACTTGTACAGAACTTCTTTGCACTGAATTTCATTAAAATATTCTTATTTCTAAGGCATTTTTGAGTATTTAAATTCTATTCCGGGGGACATTTGTATGGGGGCTAGGTGATGTACCAATCACAATAGGCTTCGTCCTTGTATCATAAAAGTCCAATGTGCCAAATTTCATCGAATTATATTTAAAATTGCGATGGATTTAAAAAATGATTCTGAGTCGTTTGGTAAACTTTAAGGTGGGTGTTGGATAACTTTTTCTTTAGTGTAGGGTACAACTAAATAAACATTTACTAATATTTCATAACATTAAAAAAAAGAAAACTATTGAAATTTATTTAAAAAATATTTTTATGTTTAAAACTAAATTAAGCTTAGTAAAAAATTTATTTTAGTTAAATAATGTAGTTCAGTTCACGAAAAAGATGTCACTACTAAATATTGAATTGAATTTCTTGTAAAACAATTTTTATCAAATATTTGTCAAGTGTGACCATAGATTTAGATTTCAGTTAAGAGTTAAAAATAAAAATAAATGATATTTCTTCTTTCAAAACACTCTCTTATTAAAACTGCAATCAAAAATAAATTGTTTTTATATGTATTAAATGTAATATTAATTGCTGTTTTTAAATGTTTCTAGTAAGAAATTTATGCCTGAAAAAGAGAAATGTGGTTTAAGTTTGTTTAAAAGCATAAATTTCAACTAAAATGATATTTCAAATTTGATATGACTGTCTATCCGTCTGTGACCCTAGCAAAATTTAAATATGTACAACATGCA
The DNA here is from genome assembly GCA_932274085.1 of Protocalliphora azurea. Taxonomy (NCBI): domain Eukaryota; kingdom Metazoa; phylum Arthropoda; class Insecta; order Diptera; family Calliphoridae; genus Protocalliphora; species Protocalliphora azurea. Next base: position 142,974,178 of record OW026523.1, on the reverse strand, counting down.
TATTATTTTGCAAACAATTAAAGTTTCGTTTTGATTTCGTTTTTGTTTATTTTATTTTAATTAAAATTTACAAATATCAAACCATAACATTTTTACTAACTTAAAAACGGATGATGGCTTAACGAAAATAAATAAAAAAAAAAGAAGTTCTAAGTGAAAAAACACAGTTTTGCAAATGAATTGCCACCAACCATACTGTTGCTGCTCATAGGTTAACCAGTTGGTTACCAGTAGCTTATGGTTTAATAACAACATCTACATGTTCAGTAAAAGGGATGTAACAGGAACTTTAAAATTAAGTTTAATTTCACACGCAAACGTTTAGTCGACTCCTTTAAAAATTCATGACTGCTGGCATATTCTTAAATCTTAGAAGTAATTGCTACACTCTGCTGCAATATGATATCTTTATTTTCACTCGGTAAAAGATTTTAGGTGATCTGTTAATATTCTTGAATATATCACATTAATTTATTTAAATTTCGAGATGTACCCCAAAAAAAATGTTATAGGTTAGTTCCTGTGCTAAGGATCACATTTTTAGGAATTTTTAGATTTTCATATTGATTTAGAAAGCAAAAGAATATAGCTTTTAACCTATATTAAAGTATTTTATAATAGTATTTTGAGCGCATAAAAAATGCACTTAAAATCGAAAAATATGCCCTTAAAATTTAAAAAAATATATATTTTTAAAATATTATGTTTTCTGGTTAAACTTTAGATTATCATTAATACTAGATAATAAAAATATCTTGATTTTTATTAGCATTTGCTTAAAAAATATTTTCCTTTTGCTCTCAAGAATATTCAAAACTAATACATTTTTGTCAATTTATTACAAGAAAAATTTTTAGGGTATCACAATTTCAAAACAAGTAAAAGGAAAATGTCACTAATGGCAAATTATGTAAAAAATTCTATTCAGTGCAAAATATGCAAAATTATGTTGTTAAGTATAAAATATTCAAAATATTCCATTTGAATTGCTAAAATATGCTCTTAAATAAAGATTTTCTGTAAAAATATGACAAAGTATGCTGCTAAATTCAAAAGTAACCAAAAATATACTGTAAGGACTAAAATATGCTATAACAAATCGATGCCAAAATGCTAAAGTTTTTTCTGAAGTGAATAAATATCAATTTGGTTCATTTGAAGCTCAAAAAAATATAATTTTGCATATTATTGGTTGCTCTGGTAATGACTTATTCAACACTTTTTAATTTCTATTCCTTTTCTTTTTTAAAATTTCCACTTTCATTATTTTTTTTTCGAATTTTTAAATGTTATTTTTTTTAGTATAAAACAACTTTAAAATCTAAAAGTTTCTAAAATTTAATAATAATTTTTTCATGTATTTTGAGAGAAAGTTTTTTTATTTGGTGCATACTTTTTGGGGCAAATATTAATAATGTGTAGAAAGTTTCAATAAGTTATTGCAGTTAAAATCAAATAAGTTCTACAGCTTTAGTTCAATTTGAAAAATCTTGTTACGTTTACAACAAAAATGTACTTCGAAATTATTGCATCGTTGCACATTGGGACCGTTGCCAAAAATTTTGGTAATAAATCTGTATCTCCTAAATTACTGGTCGGACCAATTTGGCATGTATGGGAGAGTTGTTGAGGAGAACCTAGTCTTTAAGAAAATTATCCTTAGCGACAGGATGTCAAAGTTGTCCACCTCAACTATGAAGAAGTTAAAAAAATTATAATCTACAAATCAAGTTCGATTTCAAAGATTCAAAGAGACTGATGAGATGGAGAAAAAGTAGGCGTACTTACCTGTAATATTTCATATGGCTAAAAAGATACTTTAGCTTGAATTTGGAAATTTCGATTTTTTTTTCTTGACGTTTTTCTTTTTTTTTCTCAAATAATGTCCGTAATATAGGAGTGATTTATTTATTATTATTTTTATTATTATTGTTATTATTATTATAATTATTATTATTATTATTTCGATTTTTTTCCTTGATGTTTTTCTTTTTTTCTCAAATAATGTCCGTAATATAGGAGTGATTTATTTATTATTTTTATTATTATTATTATTATTATTATTATTATTATTATTATTATTATTATGATTATGATTATGATTATTGTTATTTTTTAAGTTTTTAAATTTTTTTCGTTTTTCAAAACTTAATATTTTCGGACCAGAAAGGGACCTGAGTCTTAAAGTTTATGGCTTAAGTAACACTTCCAATAGCCAATGTCTTCAGTGAATTTCGTTGAAATTGTAAATGTAAAATTCGAAAATGGCTATTTTCTGTCCGTTTTAATATGGAATAACCAACCCATTTTCAACTCACATCCTGTAATTATATATATATATATATATATATATATATATATATATATATATATTTAGTTAATGTTATTTGTTATATAGTATTGTATTTGTTGCAATAACGACAATTAACACAAATTTTATAGACATTTCAATTCATACGAATATTTACAAAGAGAAAGTGACTTTTTTTGTGGTTTTAAATACCAACAAAAAACAGGATGTTTATTTCATTCCAAGAGTTAAACAAAAAATTCACACTTATGGATATATTTCAAATGTTTAAATAAAGAGAATATAATTACTTTTGAATAAACAAAATTATTATAAGCATTTAAACTGTAGCCTTTAAATGTCAAACGTTATTCAAGCATTAAGATAAATTAATCAAATACAACATAAGTATTTGACATTTTATTTAAATTTTATTAAATATAGACTACGAGTTAAAAATAGTTATCTCTGTTTAAACCTCAACCCAGAAACCCTACAACAATATTTGTTTTTATTTGTTTATGCCTGGCAGAGTGTGTAAATGACCATTCACTCTTAATGCCAAAGAAAAACAACAACAACAACAACAAAAGCAAATATGAAAACAAAAACAAAGATATGTATTTTATGCATTGCATGTTAATTGAATTTTATGGTTACACAAACAAAATTGTACGTATTTTATAAAATAGTAAAAGCAACAACAAAAGCAAAACAGTCAAAGAAATAAAAAGCATCAGTATTTCTTTATTTTACAAAGTGTAGGGGAATGGGGATAATTTGTTGGATGACTGTCTTTACTGTTAGTTTGTATGTATATTTAGTAAAATGGCTGGACGACGTTTGAATGGATCGATGAATAGACGAATGTTTGGATGGTTGCTTGGTTTGATAATATGCATGAAGTACAAGTGCGTAACGTTTGTTGCCATTCATTTCACACATCTGTTTTGCTTGTTACATATTCATATTGCATACTCACTCACTATCTCACTCACTTATAAAAACTATAACGAAAGCCACCCGTAAAGTTACAATAAACAAATTACAAACTGCACAATTTATTCTGAAGATATTCCCAAATATCTACTAACTTTTGAAATATTTCGCAGAAAAAAAAAGACATTTTGTGATTAGTTGCTGCATTAAAGATATTTTAACTCCTTAAGTTTTAGGTCAATCTTAAATATTCAAATTGATTTACCAAGTAAAAGAACGTATTGATCATATAAAAAGTATATACTTTTTTTTGAAATTTTTTCTTTTAAAATTTTCTTTATTGAAATTCAATTTTAATGAAGTAAATACATATTCGTTATCATTATCTATGATCTTTTGCCATTTTTCTGGTAGCTTCATAATTCCATCTCTGTAGAACTTATGTCGGCTAAGATCTTGGCCAAGTGACTTTCAGCGGCTCTTCGGTTGGCCAATTTCTTACCATCAAGGAAGTTTTGCAGAGACCAAAACAAATGTTAGTCAGAAGGTGCAACGTTCGGGCTATGCGATGGAAGCATTAAAACTTCCTAGCCAAGTGCAGTAAACTTTTGGCGGTCGAGTTGTTAACAGTCCCACCAAAACCCCAACCTTGTTTGATGTCAAACTAGGCTTAGAGGTAGCAATATTTTCGTAATGAACTCAATTTTCATCGCCCATAATGATCCGCCTTAAAAATGGTTCGATTTCGTTGCATTTCAACAGTATTTCACTGATGGAAATTCAAATTTCTTTGCAATAATGCATATGGTATCCAACCACCGAGCTTCTTTAAATAGCCAGCCTTTTTCAAATGATTCCAAACTCTCATATGGTTGATGTTTAGTGCCTCCGCAATATCCTGACAGCAAGACCAGCACTTGCTCCACCATTTGCAAAATTTCAGACCAGAGCAAGGTGCATTGTTGGCATCGAAATTTCCCGAACGGAATCGAGCAAACCACTCCTGGATCCTGCGTTTACTTACAGCATTCTTATCGTACGTTTTATGCATTTTTTTTTTTTTTTTTTTTTTTTTTTGCATTACATAATGTATTTCTTCAGATATTTCACTCATTTTCAAATCAATATGACTTTTAACACGAGCAATAAATTTTCTCCAAAAATGTAACCTGAAATGTAATATTTCAAATATGTGTTCATCTGATACATTCGAATTAGTGTTACACGATATATGAGGTATATATGGAATTGATATCTAGTGACAAAAGAACGCGTATACTTTTTATATCACCCAATTTTATAATTGGAACAAAATGTTGACTTTTTAAATTTTTAAATAAACGACTTTTCGATTTTTTTCAATTTTGGAATAGTCAACTTTTTGAACTCAAAAAAAAATTTTGAAAAATTTTTCCTAATGAAACACAAATCTGTTCGCGTGAATGACTTTTTAGCGAACGGCGTTAGGGCTATAGAGGTTTAAGATATAAAGTTATAAAAAATTGCTAAAATTCTATTTTCAAAAATATTTAAAAAATTACCACCCGTACGAGTATATAATCCACATCGGTATGTCTAAAATACAAATTAAAAGTGATATTGTAAAAATTCCACTCTAAGACCGATATCAATAATAAATGCACATATGAAACCTACACAGACCTATATAAAATACAAATTAAAGGAGGTTCGGTAATTTTTATATTATTAAACATAATCGCTACCACAATTGTATTTAAACTTCCCTTTAGAATATAGAGCAAAAAACAAAATGTAAAAAGATTTTTAATATTTTTATGCATTTAATTCGCTGATGTATTTTTCATATCTAACCACAAAAAAAATCTTTAAACAATATTAATAAATAAAGAGTTGCAAATATTAATTATATAAATATAAAATAAATTTTTCAATGATAAAAATACACACCCAAATATATTAAAAGTTGTTTTAAATTCAAACGCGTAATTATATTTGAGTCCCACTTGATTCCGATATAAACTGTAGTAAAAGCTGCAGATTAGTATAAATTTTCAACAATTTCAATTAGCGCCTTGGATATGCCTCGACGATTTATGAAATATTAAAGACACCACGATCTCAGGTGATGAATACTTTTTATGCATTTTTTTTTTTTTTTTTTTTTTTGTTTTTTTTTTTGAAATCTATTTTTCGCTTAACTAAAATTTTGAAACTTTTTTTGATCACGCTATACTTTAGCTTTGCTGAAATGATGCTGTAAGTGTGCCTGTCGAAATAGACACCTCTTAGAGTCATTCAAGCTTTTCCTCCCCAAATTTGGGCACCTCTCTATAGCGCAGCTATTGAGGGTATACTAACGACATGTATTTCAAACGCTTCATAATTACAAGAGCAATAAACCTCCATTTTTTATTTTACAATACTCGAAATGGCGTAAATTTTGTAAACGAAATAATGCAAAAATTTAAAATTTTTAAAATTTTGATTTCACCACTTGTCCACATTATAATTTAACACTGGTCAACAACACATTGATTAAACACAAGTCGGCCTATTTTTAACCATATGCTAAAACCCCCGATTACAGGAATCAAAAGAAAGAAAAAAACTTGTTATTTTCAAGCACTTTTTTTTGGATTTTTTAAATTGGACTGCTTGCAGGTACATGGAACCATTTTAGATCTTGAATTTTTGTTATTTTGATCCACGATTGATATATAACAACACCTATATATATATATATATATATATATATATATATATAAAGTCAATTTCGACTTTTCGGCTTTTTGCAACAAAAACTCGATTGTTCGATTATTCGAAAGTCGATTTGATGAATCCTATATCTTTTTAACTTTGTTTATTAAAATCTAAAAGAACTTTTAAAGCTGTTCTCGTGTACATATGAACTTACAAACTTTAAGAGAGTACGTTTGTAAGTGTTGTAAATAAATGCATGCATGTGTAAATGTTGTATATTCATGTTTGTTTTTGTTTTTTTTTTTTTATTTTAAACATTGTTTTATTGTTTATCTCTTGTACTTACATATATATCTGTTTTGTTTGTTTGTTTGCGTGTATATTACATTATTTTATTATATTTACATGTGTACATTCATTTATTTCTATGTATGTGTAAAAGTATTTGTACTCATGTGAATTAATTATATTTATTTTGAACTTTATTTCTTCTTTTGTTGTGATTTATTTTACAACTTTTATTCATCGTCCGTCCATTCATCCATATAGTTCATCTGTTTGTTTGTATGTTAATATTTTCTTCTCTTGCCTTTTTCCTGCCTGTAATTGTAATTCTCTCTCTCTCTTAAAACATAAATTCTTAAATTTACCCATTATTTTGTTTATCTTCTTCATTTGCAATCATATACAGTACTGTGCAGAACATAAGCAACAAAATAGGGTTTACCCTAATTTGTTTTATATAATTGTTAAGATATTTGAGTATTAACAAAAAAAAATTACTTTGAAAGATGTGAATCTATTTTTTTTTTTTTTTTTTTTTTTAGAAAAACGAGTAAAAAAATGTATGGTCTATATTCATAAGTGTTCACAACAAAAGCAATAAAATCTGCAACTGGATACAGTTGTGTGATTAATTTATTCACCTTTATTATAAACGTTAAACGTTTTGACCATTTACATATCTAGATTACAAGGAAATGTAAAATAAATATAGGTAATTTGGGTTTTAATTATAATTACTCCAATGTAATTATAATTTTAGGTTTTGGGTTTCAAGTAATGAAATAAAACAAATTTAAGTAAATTCATTAGTGAAATTTGGGTTTATTGTGAAAAATGAAATATTCACCGCTTTTTTATTAAAGATAAAGTGCCTAAAATTTTTATTGAAAGTTATTTGCAGCTAACTTATTTTTTGACAATAACTTGTTCTATTTTTGACACTTTATCAAAAAGTAATAGAACTAACGAGTGTTAAAATTCGGTTGATCGTTAGTATTTAAATTCAAGATACAAGTATATAATATTATACAATAAACAAGTCTTACTTAGATATAGTCGGTCAAGCTCGACCATATGGGTGTTATATTAGACATGTAGACAATTATGGACCGATACTTTTACTAAGTGTAAAATAAAATATACGAATACAGAATATTACATTAATACTACATTTATATGTATTTATGCACTTTAGGGTGATTCCCGAAATTGGGCTTATATGGGAGCTATACGGAAAATTATGGAGCGATCCTCATAAAATTTATCACTGTGATTTCTACTTATATAAAACTTATTTGTGTTGAATATAAACTTAATACTAAAATGTGATTTATGCACGTTAAAGTGATTTTCGAAAGAGTGTTTTATATGGGAGCTATGGTCAATTATGAACCAATCTTCATGAAATTTGGCACAAAACTTACTTACACCGAATTTCATCAAAATATTGCTATATTTAAGGTATTTATGATCGTTAAACCCCTACTCCGGGAGGAAATTTGTAACCAATTGCAATAGGCTTCTTTATTGTATCATGAAAGTCCTACGTGCCAAATTTCATTGAATTATCTTCAAAATTGCGAGCTGTACTTTGTGCACAAGGTTTACATGGACAGCCAGCTAGACGGACGGAAGGATGGACCGACGGACATCGTTAGATCGTCTCAAAAGTGATTCTGAGTCGATTGGTATACTTTAAAGTGGGTGTTGAATGATTTTTCCTGTGCACTACAAACATCAGCACAAACACATAATACCCCAACCGCCTATGGTAGTGTAGGGTATAAAAAATATAAATATTAATGTTCAAACCGTATTTAGACATAATAAAAATTATGTTCTTAGATAATATATTCCGGTGTACTAAATTTTAAAATTTTTTTTTTAATTAAAAAGGGGAATGTAATCCAATTTGATACTTAAAATTATAGAACATTGTCTATTTAAGGTCTGCAAATTTTTTTTTGGAAGCACGATTTAAAAAATTATGCTTTTTCAGTGTATGTACTTCTGTCAAAAACTTCGTTTAATTATGACTTTTTCTGCACAAATAGGTTATGCAATATCTAAAATTTAATATTCATTCATATTCAAAATTCATTGGAAATATTTCATGAAGTTACAGACCAAGCAAAATAGTACTGCTCACCAAAAAGAATATTTAACATAGGTATAGGTTTTTATTCCTGATTTTATATCAGAAACATTTTCTCAAAAAGAATGTACATTATTTAATTTGAAACAATATTTCATTACATCTACTCTGACCGAATACGTAACGACATAATTGCTTTAAAGTTTTTAATCATGTGGTCTAATTCTCAGGCGGCTTCAAAATTAGTCTAGTTCAAAGTATTGTGTAATCAAAAAATTAAAATTAAAACTATTCTCGGGACAACAATTAATAATTTAATTGCATCAGTACGGTTCGATTTTACAAAAAAAAAAAATATAAAATATAAAAAAAATGCAAACAAAATATTAATATGTTGCTATTGTTGCGCACACTCTTATATGTAAAATGTAATGTTTTATTTCTGTTTTCGTTAATATACAAAGTTAAAACCCTTTAAAAGTTTGTGTATTTGTTAATCCTTAAATATGAATATAATTTCGTAAAACTTTTTTTGTTGTAAAGTAAATATTGTAAAAAATAAAAAAAATTCTTTGGTTTACCCTAATTTTGCTTTTGCTCTGCACTGTACTGTATGTATTAATAGAATTCTATTGTTTTTCTTATTGTACTGAAGGTGGTTTATATTGTTTAATTATATATTAAGAAATAATTTAAACATATTTCATTTGCGGCTGACCATTTAACATTATTTGTGAATTGCTTTTGTTTGTATACATTTTCCCCACAATATAAATGATTATGAAATCTAAATCTAAGAATAACAACAAATATTTTGGTTTTGAGTATGTAGTGTTTAACTAAAAATATGTTTTTTCTTAATTTTTAGTATATAAATTAAGTAAAAAAAATTGTGAAATTGTATTTTGTTAAAATTAATATAAAATTTCAAATTATACTGTTTAACTGTAAAAAATCACTCGATGTAATAGTCTTTCTTGAGGATATCACAAAACAGTTTTGGAAATTTCCAATGCACCCTCAAAATTTTGAATTAAGCTCAAAAAGTTATTTTTCGTTAGATTCCTGTAAATAATCCCTAAATATCTCTTACTCAGGTATTGGTTAAAGCAAAAACAAAGTTTAAAAAATTGTTTTTGTTAACAATACATTTCTAAAATGGAATTTACCGTTTTTAAAAGAGAGAGAAACGCGTTCTCACGTTTATTACATTTTAAAAATATATGGTAAACAAAAACAGTTTTTTAAACTTTGTTTTTGTTTTAATGGAAAATTTTACTTCTTCGACACGTTTTCAAGAATAGACACCATTGTTTCGTTGATTCTTTAGTTTTAAACTGTTTTATTATTTATTATTTTGAACAAATATTGAAAACAATTTTTTAAAACAAAATTGAAAAAAAAATAAAAAAGTAATATTTCACTTAACCGAATCTATGTTACCCTAATTTAAAATATGGGCGGTATAGTAAGCGAACCTTAATTTCTACTTGTAAAAAATTTCGTTGTTGTCGTACATGTTTTTGTTTAAGAGAAAGCGATGGCAAAACATGAACTCTAGTATTTGGTTCATAATTTTTTGTTTATGAACCGATCCAAAAAATATACAGTATTTATTTTTTTTAAATTTGACAAAAACATAACTTATTAAATATTTCCATACATTTTTATTTATTAATAAACTTTTGAAAATGTTTGATAACTTTTTACTGATTTTAAAGATGGATATTTCGTTTTAAATATATTTTTAACATTGAATAAAAAATTTAAAATATTATCTCAAATTCGAAATTTGGAAAAAGAAAAGGAAAATAAATTAAAAAATTTTGCATAAATAATCACCAGGACAACCAAAAATATGCTATAAAAGTGTTTTATACATAAAATGCTGTTATAATCCGAAAATATTACCTTAAAATTAAAAAAAAAAAAATATGCTCTTAATATATAATGTTTTCTGGCTGAATTTTAAATTATCTACTATTCATTCTAAAAATTACTTGATTTTTATTAGTTATTTTTAAAAAACATTATTTTTTCTCACTTAAAAACATTAAAATTTAATAAGAAAATTATAAAATTTCTATCAATTTATAAGATGAAAATTATTAGGGAATAGAATGTGAAAAACATATGTAGCAGTTAAAAGGAAATATCACCAATGGAAAATATTGTAAAAAATGCTATTGTATTCAAAATTATACTCTTTAGTGTAATACATGCAAAATTATGCTCTTAAGTATAAAATGAAAAACTTTCATGGAAAATTCTTATTTTAGAACATATTTTAATTTAATAACAAAATATGCTCTTAAAGCTAAAATATGCAAAAATATGCTGTTAGGACCAAAATGTAGAAAAATATGCAGTAACAAATCGATGCCAAAATTAATAAAACTGTTTGAAACGAATAAATAACTAAGAAATTATGATTTTGAATATTTTAGGTTGCCCTGCTCGTCACTTGTTTCAAATATGTATTAAAAATGTTTTTCTGCTTTTCAATTCATTTTAAAATCTAAAATTTACTTAAGATTTTAGTGAAGGAAAAATTATTTTCGGAATATCTCAAAATTTTTAGTATTACAAATTTTATGAATGTCTAAATTAATTGTTTCTTTTAGTGTTTTAGTATTAACTTGACCCTATTTAAAAATAAATGTTAATGGGTAATACTTTCACAAGGATATTTACTTAACTTTTTGTACCACACCATTTAACTAAAAAATCTTAATTTAATGTAAGAATTCTTAGCTTTCATTTGACATCCATATTGGGATAATACAATCGTATTTAATTTTTTTTTAACATGTGCACTCTTCGATACTTTGTAGTCCATTTGACAGGAAATTTCACGAAATGGAGAAATCCTGAATACGTGTGTAACAGACATTTCCTTAAATAAGATACACTCTAATATATTTTCATGTACATTTACTCTATTTTAGTATGTAATTTGACTCCTGCTATAGATAGTGTAAACACATACATGTTATGCTTATTTTCAAATTTTTACTGATATTTTAGGTAAAAAAAAAATATATATATAAAAAGAAAATGTGTATAATTATATATTTGTGTGCTTAAAAATGTTTACAACATATTATTATCATTTATTTTTACATATTTTGTGTCCAAAAAAACTGTAATAATATGTAAAAATAAAATAAGACTGGGTATAAACACACATACATTTTGTACTAAACAAATCATTCAAATTTTTATTGAAATATTATAAAAACAGGACATATATTAACTCCTATTTTATCAAGTTAAAATAATTGATATGTATATATATTTGGTAAATGTTTGATACTTTGTTTGATTATTTCTAACATCAAAATTTGTTAACAAAATAATGGGCGGATAACGGTAGAGATTTTGTTAGACATACTTTGAAATCCTTCAATTCTAAAGCTATCCCAAAAAAAAAGGATATAATGGTTCAATTAAAAAAAGTCAAAATCATTTTAAAATTCCATGAAGATTTTATCTGACATGCATAATTTAAACATATTTCATTAATGTTAAAGTGGAACGCTTAGTACTCAAATATATACACCAAATTTCGAAGGCTCCGAAAGCTATCCTCCAGGCAATGCAAGTGACGGAAAAAGTTGTTGTTCCCAATCTAATTTCTTATTTGATATATGAGATTTAGGTTTTGGTGTATTCCTAATAGAGTGAATCACCATGATGCTAAGCAGCTGACGATGTGGTATTGTTGGTCTCGGGTAAATTTCTACCCACGATCAGCGAGGTCTGGGCTGCGAGAACTTTCCCAATGGGCAAATGGTAATGGATTAGGAGTCAACGCTAAAAAGACTGAACTAATTCTGTTTACCAGGATATATAAGTTTGAGATATTTAGTCTACCAGTTCTGAATGGATATACATATCGGTTGTGAGACCTATACTCACTTATGGATGTTCGGTATGGTGGGAGGCGTTGAGAAAAGGGACGTATAGGAACCTTCTTTCTAAAGTTCAGAGATGTGTTTCAATTGGCATTACGGGTGCCGCGAAAAGTGCACCTCAGGCAGCACTGGACATCATTCTCCACTTTCTACAAATTGAAAAATTCGTGAGAGGTATCGCTGTGCGGGGCTTATTTAGACTGAAGGAATTATAATTAATAGGGAGCTTCACAGCGGGGCATGCTCGCATACTTAATGAAGTCAATTCGAATGGTCAAACATTTCCTCGGCCGCCCACACGGATTATGTAGGTACTATAATTGACTTCGAGGCTACTCCCGTTATTGGAAACCCTAGTAGTTACCTCTGGATTTGAACAGAGAAGCTCCATGGAGGGTGTGCTATCTTCACGGATGGCTCGAAGATGGAAGTAGGCACAGGGGCGGATGTTTACTTCATGGGAATAGATATCAAACGATCTTTTAGATTGTTTGATAGTTTCTAATTCTAGGCATTTACAAGGCCCTAGGATTGCTGGAGGAGAATGTTGAGAGGGACACTGAGGTAACAATCTATGTGGATAGTCAGGCAATGACAAGTTACTGTGTCAGGTCCAGGTTAGTGCTGGAGTGTATTAGAAGGTTAACGGATGCCTACAGAATAAGACTTTGTTGGGTTCCTGGTCACTGCTATATTCTCGACAATGAAATAGCCCATCAGCTCACTCGTAAGTGCTCAGAGTTGGACATGTCTTTTGTGGAGGTATCGGTTAGGATTCCGATTGGGTCATATTTCATGGCCATAAGGGAATGGACTATTGGTAGAACGAATCAAGCTTGGAGGAGTAGAATGGACTGCAGGGTATCTAGAGCGTTATGGCCTAGTCTTAAACCAGCAGATTCGAAGTAGCTTCTGGGCATGAGTCGTGGGAATCTAAGGGTCATTTGTTGGGATGATTACTGGTCACCTCGCAATAGGGAATATGACCAGTAAGTAGGACACTGGCGCGTCAGATTTTTGCAGGACGTGCGATGATGTGGAGGAGCTAGAGACAGTGGAGCACATACTCTGTCATCGTGTAGGGCTTCAGCGAAGTAGACTGAGGTGGTTTGGGAGCCATTTTCTGCACGAACTCGGCAACCTTATACGGTTCGTAATGGGAATAAAGTGGCTTAGAGGTAATCAGGGTTGATTTAATGGGTTTTAGGTTCCACACTTTTCTTATTTTTCTTATATTTAGCTATCTTTCTTTCCAATCTCTTACTTTATTCTACTAGGATTTTTCTCTTTCTTCATCTATCAGCTTTTTCTGTTATTTATACAGGTGATAACAACGGAGCTAATGGTCTCTGGGTGGAGGCGTGAAGACGACGCCCTTTTTAACCTAACCTAACCTAATACCACTTTATTTTGGAGTCAAAGATTATGGTAGAACTAGGCAAAATTTAACGAAAATGGCTTAATCACTAAAAAATATTTTAAACAGTTGTTTTAATAAGGAAAACATCCTTTACCACAAATTACAGCACTCTTTATTCTTACAAAACATTTGTAGAAACAACGTCAAACAATTTTTTCCTAAAATAAATAGTCACACATATATATAGGATCTATGGTCTTATATAAATAAACTTTTCTAAGTTAACTTTTTAATGTAAAAAAACGCTTAATATGCTAATTTTTCTTATTAGAATGTACTCGTATGTATTCTAATAAACAACAATTGTCTTGTCAATTCAAATATTCTTCCAGCTAAACAAATTTCAAAATACACACGTATTTTACTAAACACGTTATTGTGAATAGATTTTAATTGAACATTCATTGAACAGTTAACGAAGAAAAAAAAGTAAGAAATAATGATTAAAAACACATGTAAACAATAACAAAAAAAATAATAATAATAAAGAAAAACAAAAACTTATGACAACTCTTACTTTATTAAGAGCATCAAGGATAAAAGAGAGAGAGAGAGTACCAAACGTTCTAAAACATTTTTTTCTTTGTTTTTTTTTTTTTTTTTTTTTTTTTGTTAAAGTTGCTTCTATAGGTTTTTATTATTGTTGTTGTTATTGTTTTTGATGACAATGACCAGTCGTTGTTGTTAGCCAGCAATTACTATTGCAACAAACACTAAGTAAAATGCATTAGCGAAAATTATACAGTAGTTATTGTATTTTTAGACGAGTACGAGTACGTAAGTCTCGTTGTTGTTATTATTATTGTTTTCTTTAATAAACATATAATTGCATGTTATAATAATGATATTGTCATTGTTGTCTTTCCTGTTGTTGCTGCTGTCATTGTTTTTGATGATAATGATGATGTTAACGATGATGACAAACGACATATAAATGAATGATGACAATATATAAACGACCAAGACCATGAATTTATTTTTGTATGGTTGTTATTGTTATGTTATGTATAAGTATATACATTTTTTATTGACATTTTCTTATTTTTTGCTGTTGTTTTTATTGTTTTAACTGAAGCTATAGCAGAAGTGTTGTTGCAGTTCTTTTTTTATTTATTTATTTATTATATAAATTAACCTTTTATCATTGTTCTCGCTAAAGAAAACACTTATACATACACATACAAAAATACAGAAAAAATAAATTTAAAAATAAAAAATAGTGAAAACAAATGATGTGATGATTGTATACAATGTTGAATGGAAGATGTTATAAAAATAAAGCAACAAATGTTAAAAAAATATTTACATTACAATGGTTGTAAGACGTTTGATCAAACGTAATGAATTTTGTCAATATTTATGGGTACAATTGTTGATTAATATTATCTGTGTCAGTGTTAATGTAAAAATTATAAAGTAATTAAATGAACAATATTTACCTGAAAGATATTGATTTTATAGAAGAAAAAATAGTAGTAATAAAAAAATAAATTTATCTTATTGTAATTTATAGCACTTAAAAGGTCAATTGGTAAAAATTTCATATACGCTTTAATATCATTTAAAAAGGAAAAAGGAAAATTAAAAGTAATATCACTATAAACATTTACTAATAATAAGATTTATTCTTAAGCTCTTCATAGTTTTATTAAATTTATCTATACTGTCACATAAATCCTTACTAAGTTAATGACACGTATTCCTGCAATCCATTAAAGTGTTACTTGTTTTACAAAAAAAATCTTATTTCCTCAAAAAAAAAAAAATAATAATAATAAAAAAAATAAATAAAAATAAAATAAGAAAATATTGCTAAAAGCAATTTAACTACAAGAGATGTTAACAAAAAAATAGAAAAATAGAAATATATGCAAGAAAAAAGATAATAACAGCCACTGAAGCAACAAAAAATGGTCAATTTTATAAATGAAATGTCATTTTTCTAGTTATAACGAAACATCGGCACACACTAAACAAAAACCAACCCAAAACAAAAAATAAAAAGAAAACAAGAGACGCAACTGTGTACGTGTGTCACACGGTCTATTAATTCGCATTTTGTTTTTTTTTTTTTTTTTAACCCCCAACCATTAAAAGACTCTTTCACAAGAAGTAAAAATACAAAGACCAACGGCAGTTACAAATATCTTAAATTTTTTTGTGCGTTATTTTTTTTTTTTTTTTTTTTTTGTAATTTAAGTAATGATACGAAATTAAAAGATTTTTTTCACAGTTTTTAGGATAAACAAGAAAATTCTTTCATTGCAATTTTTTTTTCTCATATGAAAAAATCAACATGTGCATGAAACTAGACGCCATACATAGTAGAACTATGTCTTCAGTTTTTCTTACTCACTTCAAACTTCGCCTCAAACATATTTCAAAGTTTCGAAAGATACACAATTTATGAAAAAAAAAATTTTTATTTCTTGTATATTTTCCTTTATATTAAATATTAAAAATATTCAATATGTATTTAAAAAAAAATATTAAAGGGTAAAATTTTCAAAAGGATATTTTTTAACTTTTTTACTGTAATGTTTAAATAAAATAATTTATTGATATATTGCTTCTAAACTTTCATTTGACATATTAGAATGATATAATCTTCATAAATTTTCGTCAAAATTTTAATTTTTTTGCAAAAATTTAATCACTAATAATAAAAGACTTAACTAAAAATTATTATAATTTAAAATTTTAACTAAAAATTAAGATTTTCACTTAAAATTCCGTTTTTCACCAAAAATTTAATTTTTTATTTAAAATTACATTTTTCACTAAAAATTTACTTTTTCTCAAAAAATTTAATTTTTTACTAAAAATTCTATTTTTCACTAAAAATTATATTTTTGACTAAAAATTCCAACTTTCACTAAAAATTAGATTTTTTACGATCCATTTTTTGGCTAAAAATTAAATTAGTGAAAAATTTTAAAATAAAATATTTTACCAAAAATTATTTTATTTATTATTATTATTATTATTATTATTTATTTATTTATATTATTTATTTGTTTTTGCTTTTATTTTGTACAAAAAATCACTAAAAATAGGAAAATTATTATTTCAAAAATTAACAAATACAATGTTTTATTTACAAGTATATTATTTAAAAATAAAAAAAAAAATATAATTACAATAACAAAGTTTTGAATTGGGCAATAGTTTCAAAAATACATTAAAATAATTGAAATTGATATATTTTGTCTGGATTTCTATTCAAGCTTCAAACGACCTAATATGGATTGTAAATATTCATGAGGACATTACGTAACAATTTTCAAAAATTTTGATACACCATCTAAATTTTGGGAGAAAAAAATCCGAAAGAATTAAAATCTTTTATATGTATATATTTAAAATAAGTAATGACTTATTCAACAATTTTAAATTTATTTTTCTTTTCCGAAGATCCAACTTTAATGTAATTTAATTTATTTTGTGTTTTTTTTTTTTTTTTTGTATAAACTAAAAGTTCTAAAGTTTATTGATAAATTTTAAGATAAAGTATTTTACTTGTAGCACAATTTCTAGCGCAAATAAAATTTGATTTTTGGGCGAAACTACACATTTTGAGGGTGTATTGAAATTTTTAAAATTGATTTATGATAAACTCAACCAGACCTATAACAAACACCACGTAATTTTTTAATGATTTTTCAATGTAACACAATTTATCAAGCAATTTATAATAATTTAAAAAATAGTTTCCAATAATGTTTTTTTTTTTTTTTTTCTTCATTTTAATATGGAATAACTCATATATTAATACACACAGATATAGCAGCATAAAAACTACAATTACAAATGCAATCACACACAACATGCAAAAGAAAAACGCTTTAAATGACAGAGAATAAATAAAAGTTAACATATTTAACAGAAGTTCATACATTTACACACAAAAATATACAGAAACATTCGCTCACACATACACATGTTTAGTCGAAGTATGTGAAAAAATCTGTGCGAGACACCCAACTCTTAAAATATGATATTGTATAAAGCAGTTTACTGAGAATTATACTGTGGTCATATGTATTTATATTTATACATATACATATCGCAGATGCGCTTACAAAAAGTCCTACATTTTTTTTTTTTATTTTTTTTTTATTGGATCATTTGCAAGTCGTTTTTCATTTTTTTTATATCTGGATTAGTTCTGAAGTTATTAAAAGGTTTACTATGTAATTTTGTATGGCTTTCATAAAAAAAATAGTTTTTCTTTCTCCTGAAAAGTTGTTCAAAAACTCATAGGACTTTTCGTTACCTTACCAACGATATATACTTTTTTTGTCGGTAGCAAATAAATCAGGATAAGTGAGCGTCAAATGCAGCAGCAGCACCTTCTTTAGTGAACGACAAATGAATATTAAATAGTCATATTTCAAGTTATTTCAACTACTTTTGTTACTTACAATCAACCTCTTAATATTACTATAAATCAAGTTGTATGCGTATCTTTTTATTTTAAGCTTTTATTCCATAATTTACATTGAGAATCCTTTATATTTACACACTTTTTTTTCCTCTCTTTTCTCTTTCATTCATTTACTTACTTTTTGTTTATTTCGTATACAAAAGAAAATGTTATTACTACAATTACAAATTTTGTTTTTGAGTTTGAGTGTGTGTGTGTTAGTGGGAGGTTATTTGTATGTATGTGTGTTTATTTTCTTGTTAATAAAAATTATAAAAACAATGTATGCAAACATAGAGAAAGAAGAAACAAACGGAATAAAAAAATATCAATTTTTTCTCAGTGTTCTACTAACACACATACAAAATACATACTCTCTTAACAAATAACAATTGTACAGAGTTGAGTTTATTATTATCGTGGGACCCATATTGTGACATGGTCGATTGCTTCCTTGCTAGTTCTAATGGTCGGCTAGATGACTGGCTGGTTGTTTTTTTTTTTTTTATTTTATAGAGAAAAAATATGTTTTTTCTTGAAATTCTAAGGAAACAAATAACAGTTACTCTATCCTTTGTAGTGAAAAAACAAAAAATGGTTAGAAAAAAGTTGTGTAAACTTTGGTAGACAGAAAGTAAAGCATGTAAATGATTTTTTTTTTTTTTTTACATTTTCAAATGTAAATATTTAAGTACCCATAGGAATTATCAAAAAATATGATAAATTTTTTATAAAACTAGAGACCCTAAGGAATATAAATTTGATTGTTGTTTTTCTTTAAAGTTATCAGTCAAGGAAATAATATAAAAATTTTTTCACACTATTTTTTAGAACTTTGTGCTACGTTCCAGTTTTCAAGTTTGTGAATGAATGATTTGGATTTAATAAAAAAAAAAATATAATGTGTTTATAATTTGCGAATTTGCGAATATTTACATTTTAAAATGTTAACAATTTTTCTTTTACACATTTTTTTTTTTAAAGAAATTTCTCTATTTTTTTCGAATATTTTACAATTTTTAAGGTATTTCGTTGACTGATCTTCCGAAACTCAAAATGTAAATTTATGTATATTCTCAAGACTTTACAGAATCATAAACTTATTAGCTTTTTCTAATACTATTACAGTAAATAAAAACTGTGCAAAAAAAATGATAATGAAAATAACGCAAATAAATAAATCGTGAGGCCGATCCTAAAAATCTTAAAATACTAATCGGAACGAATTGAAATATGATCAACTTTGACACCCTATAACTCATACAGTATTATAACGGGGTGACTACAATATCATTTTCCAGATAGTTCAGGTCCTACTCTACAAATTTCATATGCATTTCGGCTAGTAGTTTATAAAATAGATTTATTAGCAATTTTTTGAAATTTGTTTGTTTGTTGTTTTTTTCAATCTATTTGAAAATACACATACACTTTATGAAAAACTACAATTTGATATTCCACATACGCCCGTTTATCTAGAAGAACATATGAAAATATTACACATACGCTTAGTGTGGCCTTTTATTAAAGAAACAATCTTCAAATATAATATATCCGATTTCTAAGCTATAAACTAAACATTAAATCTAAAACTTTAAAGAAATAGAGGAAAAAAATACTCAATGGGTTAAATTATTTCCTAAATATTTGTATAAAGGTTAAAATAAATTTTTCATAATTTAATAAAAATATTAATTAGAAATTAATAAATTTCAAATCATAAAAATTTAACTATTTATATAAATTTTTTTAATAATTTTAGATTGGGAACGTGAGGCTGTTTCTAAGGCTGAAATATTGCGGCTCATTTATCAGGGTAGATTTTTACATTGTAATGTTACCTTGGGTGCACTGGGACTACCTTTGGGCAAAACGACTGTTATGCATTTAGTACCGCGTGATAATTTGCCAGAACCTAATTCACAAGGTAAATTTTTATTTTTCTTTTAACCGCTTTTTTTAAATTTCTTTTTAAAATATCTATTTTTTTTTTGCAATTTCCAGATCAAAGACAAAAAAGTAAAGGTGGTTCTAGTAGATGCTGTTCAACGACTTGCTGTATTTTGTAACTAAATTATAGACATTAGAATTTAGCTTGAAACTACCAATTAAAACCTAAAATATATAAATTAAATAAATTATAAAATAATTTTATAATTTAAATATAAAAAAAAGAAATAACAATAATTAAATAAAATTAATTAAAATTAAAAAGAAAAAAACTTAAAAATTTAGCAAAATATTAACAAGAAGGAAAAAAAACTTAATTTATTCTGTTTACAGTCAAACAAATAAATACATACATATTTACTGAAAAAAATCTACACTTATACACACATAAATGAAACATAAATGTTTTTAAAATTCAAATACGAAGAGAAAGAAAAAAAAATTACAGAAATTAAAACAATTTAAATTTATTAAAAATAATAAACAAAAAAGAAAATAATTGAAATTAAATAAATTAATGAAAAAAAGCCAATGCTTTAATGTTTAAAATATTTAAATAAATAATTAAAGAAAATAAAGAAAATTAAAGCAAATATTTATTAATTTAGTTTTAAATAATATTTCATTGTATATGTACTATATATTATTATTAATTAATTAAATAAGATATTTATGTGAATTTTCTTTTCTTATTTAAAAATTTTGTTTTTCTGGTAAAAAAAAAAAAAAACCAAAAACAAAACTAAATAATTATTAAAATGTTTAAAAATGTGTAATATTATTAAAAACAAAAGAAAAAAAAATTAAATTAAATCTTATATAAATAGCTATATTTAAAAACAGAAAAAAAAAAGAATTTTATGTAGATAATTATGTTGAAATTTATTTTTAAATGTTTTAAGCCTTTTAATAAAATTTAAATAGTAAAATTATAAAAGAAAAATAAATTATGTATACAACAAAAAAATAATATAATAAGAAAAATAAAAACCTGTAAAAGAAACAAAAATTCGGCTGGGTCGAATTTTATATACCCTCCACTATATTTTCTTAAAGGTAAACAAGTAAAATTGGCTTAAAATATCTTTTTAATAAGATTTAAACTCAGTTTAAACACTAAACCATTGTTACTTGTCTCCAGTTCAGTACAATTTAATAATAATCTAAACTATTTGAAACAAAATTATAACTTATTTTAAAGTGATCCCATATTTCTACACCATAAATAGTAACTATGCACTGGTAGATATCTATTTATTGAAATAAGAAGATTAAAAATAATCTATATAAATTATCATTAGTGGAGGATATAAAAAAACTATATTGAACAAAAAAAAAAATAACAACCACAAATGATTGATAAGTTATTGATTTAATGAGTTTATTGAAAAAAAGAAAAAGTTTAAAACAAATAAAAAAAAAGATGTTTTAATTAATAATAAAAGGCCTATTTACTAACTACATAAATAATAAAAATTATTTATTTGAAAAGAAAAACAGGAAATTGCCATTATTAACACACTTAAAAGTAATATTTTTATTTTAAACAAATTCAAAAAGAAACACAATTCACAGATTTGTGGTATTTAATTTACAAAAATTAAAATATATTTTAAATAATTATTTTAAAATATAACAATAAGCAAATCTCTTAAAATAAAATCATTTAAAAGTTTAACTTTAAATTCGAAATTTGATAAAGTAGAATTAACACCTTTCCACACACAGACACAAGTGTATACCTTTTCAAATCTAATTTGTTATTAAACGCCCACAAAATTAAAAACTAATTCTTTTATGCTATAATTTTATTATTTCTAAAGCTACTGGTATAAAATTTGTTGGGAAGCAAGTTTGGGAATCAGACTATCATATGGCTGAAATAAAATTATAACACGTCCACTATTTCCATTAATAATTTACCTTTAAAAAAACTAGTTCATTTAAATTAGCAGGCATGGCAGTGGGCGAAAGAAGATGTATTATTTCGAAAGTTAAATATATTACACTTAATTATTTCTATTAGTTTCGGAGTTATAACGTTTTTAAAAAATTTCACTTTCAAAAATCACGCTCTGCTAGATTATGTTCACCTGTACTTCGCAAAAAATTTTTCAAAATTTATTCCTTACAGAATTTTTGCTATTTAGACGACGAATTTTTAGGCAGTTTTAGTGCTATGGTAACGAAATTTTGGCACCTAACTAGAGAAAAAATAAAGCTTATGTTATATTAAACTATAAATAAAAGTTGTTAATATTCCAAAAGAAGGCGTGGCAGTGAATGAAAAAAATTAGCATATATATTAGCTGGAATTGACGCTTTTTCTTAAACACAAATTTGATTAAAATATCTGCTCTTGTTCTTGAGTTACATACATCCTTTCAAAGATAATTTGTATTTAAACGCCCTAAAATAAAATGCTCGTTATTCATTAACGTTTTATTCTATAAATTTTATTATTTCTAAAGCAACCGGTATGACTTTTGATAGGGGAGAAGATATAAAGTCTGTCTACAGTATGGATAAAATAAAATTATAATAGGCCTATATTATTTGTCCAAAAAATGTACGTTTAAAAGAAAAAAAGTAAATTCAACTAGGTGGGCGTGTCAAAGGGCGGAAGAAACTTTATTATTTAGAAGGTTGAAAACTAAAGCTCTCAATTGGAAAAAGTTTCATTTAAATATGTCTATTAGTTTCGGAGTTATAACGTTTTGAAGAAATTTCATTACCAAAAATCCCCTTCTATTAATTTATGTTCACCTGTTACTTCGCAAAAATTTTCAAAAATTTTTTTGCAATTTTTACCGCTACTTTTAAACTAGTGTTAGAAAAATAATTTTCTACTTTAAAATATTTTTATTAATAATTTACCACGCCCACTTTTTTTAATTTATATTAAGCAGCAAAAGATAAAGTCTGGCTATCGTATGGTTATAATAAAATTATCATACGCTTGTTGTGTACCTAAGAAATTTAACATTTAGAAGAAAGAAGTAAATTCAAGAAAGTGAGCGTAACAGTGGTCGCAAGAAAATTTATTATTTAGAAAGCTAAATACCTTAGCTATTAATTGAAAAAAGTTTCACTTAAATATGTATGTTAGTTATTAAAAAATTTAAAATTTATTTTTATTTTTGGAATTTCATTTATTTGTTTTTATATTCGCCAATTATGGAGATATTGTCAAAATAAAGTTTTAAATTTTTTAAAACAATAGTTTGCCACGCCCACTTCATTAATATTAATTCAAGCTTAAAAGATAATTTGTTAAAATTCTAATATAAGGCGTGACAGTGGACTTGAAACCTTTCCACATACATTATATTTATTAGTTTCCAACCACTCGTTTTTGGGTTACAACATTTTTAAAATATTTTGAAAATGAAATTCAACGCCCCACAAATGGTTAATCTTATTCATTATTTACACTATACTTTTAGGTTTATATTCTGAAATTTACTTACTTTAGTCTTTTTTTTTCAAAATTTTTAGGTCAATTTAAAGAGATTTGTTTTTTTTTTTTTTTTTTTTTATTTTTATATAGATTCATTTATTTCACAAAAACAAATTTAAATCATATAAAAAGATTATATTATTAGCAAAATTTTGTTAAAACAAGTTACAAATATAAAGAAAACCAAAAAAAAAAAACAAATACAAAACAAAATCTGTTAGATATTTTAAAATTATGAAAATCAAAATAAATTTTTAATCTTTTTTTTTAATATAAAAAGATAAAAAATACAAAATAATAAAAAAAACTACATAATAAATAAATGAAGATTGAAAATAATACCACAAGAAAAAATACTAGCCACTTTAAAAAGAAAATAAATTTAAAATATTATACAGTTATTATGGTAAAATAGTAATAATAACAGTAATAAATAAAACAAACAAGTAATTAAGGTAAAATTTGCTTTAACTTAAATAAATAAAATATTTGCTTGATTAAAGAAGAAAAAACAAAAAAAAAGCCAACAGATAACATATAACCAAGAAAATACATGAAATTGTAAAATATTTACATTTTAACATCAACATACATCCTTTACAAAAAAAAAAAAATACTTTTTCGTAAAAAAAAAACTTCTTAAAACAAAAGCAAGACATAAACTCATATTATTATCAATAATTATTAATAAAATAATATTAAAACAATAAAAAAGAAATAAAAATAATGATAACATAATAATAGAAATGCTAATAATATTTAAAAAATAATAATAATTAAGAAGTACGAGTATAATAATAAATAGTATAAAATCATCTTTTGAATTTTCATCTATTAAAAAAACATAATATTTGAAAAGAAAAAAACAAGATAATATTTAAAAAATTAAATAATAATTGGCAATAAGCGTTAAATTTGTATAATTTTGTTCGTTTTATTTTTAAGTGTAAATTTTTAAAGTCTAATTCGGGTCTGTGTATAATCATGTTTTTGTTTTTTTTTTTTTTTATTATTAAAACATTATTCTTTTTTATTAATTAATTATATACAAATTTAACTTTTAATGTATGATGTACTATAAATTCAATTTAAAATTAA
This sequence comes from Protocalliphora azurea, assembly GCA_932274085.1. Lineage (NCBI taxonomy): Eukaryota > Metazoa > Arthropoda > Insecta > Diptera > Calliphoridae > Protocalliphora > Protocalliphora azurea. Next base: position 142,949,616 of record OW026523.1, on the reverse strand, counting down.
TTTATAAATAAAATATAAACGATTAGTTAAAATTTAGTTGTATTAGTTTGTTAAACTATATTTTAATTATATTTAAACTAAATATTAAAAACAAATATATATATTTAATAAACAAATAATATAAAAACAAATATATAAAGAAATTCTTTATTTTAGTTTGGGAAATTAATGAAAAAGGTTTAAGAAAAAATAAATAAATAAATTTATAATTAATATTCAAACGCATTAACTGCAATCCCTTTTACGCTCACAGTATACATCCGATTTTAATAAAAATTATACCACTAGAAAGGTATTTTTAGGCATATAAATTTTGTTGAAATCTGTTTTAGAAGTCATAAGGAAAAGTTACTACTAACACATATACAAAACTATGTATAAGCCTCAAACAGAAGAGCGACTTAAATTATTAAACTCTTTTCCATTTTATTGCTCATGCTACCCTACAACTCTCTAAATTCAAAACAGTGTCATTGATTTATTTCAAAAAAGAACTAGACAGGTTGTAATGAAATAACAACAGTGAGTTAGAATTTTTTCAACTTTTAATTGAGAGAATTGTAAGAGAGGAGTGATAAATAAAATAGAAAATAATTAAGAAATAAGGTAGAAGATGTAAACAATTTGAATTGATTTTTGAAGGATGTTTTGTTTTTATACCTAGTTCTTTTTTATTTATTTTATTTAGTTCTTTTTTATTTATTTTTATCAAATGCACATTTCTACATAAAATTTTACTTTTTATTTTACTTTATACTTATCAAGATAAGCTCATTTTATCGTTTTTTTTTTTATCATTTTGGATATTAAAATCAGGAATCGTAACAGTTATAACATTTATCATAAAAATCAGAACATACAAGGGAATTTTTCATTGAGCATTGAATTTTCATTACCATTATTTAAAATATTGATAATGTAAAAAATAAATTCAAATACTAATTATAATTACTAAAAAGTATTGATTGTATAAAAAACAATTTTATTTCAATCATGTTTCTAATATTTTGGATAAATTTAATATCGTTTTAATAAAGATTTTTAAATTGTTTAAATACAAATTTCCATACAGCTAGTATTGGGGAAGATAAACTGTGATATTTTTATGTTAAAAAATAAGTTTAAAATGTACGAAAAATTCCGCTAAATAATGAATTTATAAAAGTTGACCATTATTTAATGATAATGATTTTAATTTTTTAAATAATTTTAATGAAAAGATATAATTAAATAGCTGTACCATTATTAAAAATAATGGTAATGAAAAAAATTACAAGTACCATGGCTCAATTTAATGGTAATGAATTTGGCAATTCATTAATCGATTTAATGAATTACTCTCAAGTATGAGTGAGAGGTTATTTTTTCACTTTTACATTTTTTGAAAAAAACATGCAGCTATTTTATGATTTTTTTTTACTACTGATTTTCAGATTTTTCTTATTTTAAAAAATAGTATTGTACACATCACCAAGATAAAGAAGTGAAAAAACGCCAAAATACAAAAAATCGCCTAAACGAAAAAATGGGGAAAAAATCGTCAAAATTAAAAAATTTCCTAAAAGGAAAAAAGTCACTAAAACTGAAAAAAACCCAAAACTGAAAAACTGAAGTGAAAGTAACCAAAACGCGAAAAATAGCAAAAACGAAAAAAAAACCAACACATAAAAAAAACTCTAAAACGAAAAAATGTCAAAACAATAAAAACGCTAAATCGAAAAAAAACGCCAGAATAAAAAAAATCTGCAAAACGGAAAAAACGTTAGCACAAAAACAAATCACCAAAATGAAACAAAATATCGTCCAATATAATTAATACATCCGATTTTAATATCTCTAAGAATTTTAGAATTTATAAGCGTTTAAAGTTTTTAAAACATTTTTTAGTATTTCAGTATCGCAAAACGTTTTTATTAACATTTTTTTATTGGATTATTAATAAACGGGGTGAATTTTCTTGTGGAAATATTGTATACCAAAAATAATTTTTATTTACGCTAATTTTTTTATTTTAATGCTATATGGGTAGTGGAGTATAACCTAAATTTAATTCAAATGCAAATGTGTAACACTCATAATTAAAAAAAAATAATAAAGAAATAAATTGAATTGACCGAAGGAAAATTAATTTGAGGATTAATATTTTAACTCAAAATTTGTCGTTGAGTTATGATTTTTTAATAAGTTCCTAAAGCTTTTAAGCACGGTTTTCGTTAATAAAAGCTGAAAGAGTATACATATCAAGTTTTGAAAATTTATTTCTATTTTATTTTTTTACAAAAATACGTTAAAATCATTAGTTATGTTTCCTAGATTGATTTTAAACTACTTCTTTAAAGTTTCAACAATTTATAAATTTTTCTTTGCAGTATTTCCTTTCATATCTGTTGCTATTTCATTTGTTTTTGCAATTATTTTTTAAATTATATAAATTTTAATTCATTTTTTTAAAACCTTATTACGCCACCATTCCATTCGACCAATATTATCTTAAAAACATTTTACATTTAACTGGAAAATTACAAAACAAAGCCAAATAACTATGGCCGAATTCTTTGTCGATACATAAATTCAAAAAAAAAATAACATCAAAGGCCTTTAATTAAACTAAATACAAATAAAATACCCATATATAATTATGAATTCCCTTTTTAATAATGCTCTTCATACCTACATATATTTTAAAGGCATTAAAAATATTTTTGTGTTTAAAAGCAACCGAACAAAAAGAATTTTTAATAATGTTTACCCACAATAATCACAATGATTTTAAACTTAAATCGAAAACAAAAAACTATATAAGTACCTTAAACAAATGCAAAGAAGATAACAATTTGTTTTTAACGTTTACTAGAATATTTAAAAAGTAAAAATGTTTAATCCTAAACCTAAAGATGATCCTAAATATCGTATACCACGACAATGTATTTGGTTAAAAATGAATGGCTCCTGGCCATTTCATTACGATACTGAGCGGGATTTTTATAATTCTTATACTTTATATGGCATGTTGTATTCGATATGGTCTTGGTATATAATTTGTTCGGTGGGCATAACAATTGCTTTTCAAACGGCTTTTTTGGTGAATAATTTGGGAGATATTATGATGACTACGGAGAATTGTTGTACCACATTTATGGGTGCTTTGAATTTATTTCGTTTGCTGCATATGCGTTTATATCAAAGGTCATTTAGGGAGATAATACAACAGTTTGTGGATGATATATGGATTGTTAAGTGAGTAGTGTTTATGACTAATATATATATATATATATATATATATATATATATATATATATTGTCAAAATTTATATCCTTTTAGAAAATATCATCCTTACATAGCTGCCGAATGTTCTAAAAAAATGAATACCTTTCGCATTATGACTGTTTTGTTAAGTTGTTTGATTACCATGTATTGTGTTCTGCCTCTGGTTATATTATTTTTTGATGTGGGCCTTGATGCCGAAGAAAAACCATTTCCTTATAAAATGTTATTTCCCTATAATGCTCATCGCGGTTGGCGTTATGTGGCCACCTACATATTCACCTCATTTGCGGGCATATGTGTAGTGACCACACTTTTCGCAGAAGATTCAATATTTGGTTTCTTTATCACCTACACCTGTGGAAAATTTAAAATACTACACGAACGTATAGATAATCTGGTAATAGATGCTTATCAATTGGTAAGAAATAGACAAGATGAGGAGGAAATTCAAATAATGTATATAACGCTGTTAAATAAAATTGCCTATGATCATAATAAATTGATAGAGTAAGTATGTTGAAATTAAATTTTAAGAAGAAAGAAATTTAATTAAAATTATTATTAGATTTTCAAATCGTTTGGAAAATTTTTTCAATCCCATATTATTAGTTAATTTCACCATATCATCAATATTAATATGTATGGTGGGTTTTCAATTAGTGACCGGAAAGGATATGTTTATAGGTGATTATGCTAAATTTTTGGTCTATTTATTCTCCTGTCTCTCACAACTCTATATTTTGTGTTGGAATGGTGATTCTTTGATACAACATGTAAGTAAATTTATTTAAAAATAATATAACTAATTTCCATAATCTTTCCTTAGTCTACAGAAACGGCTCAACATTTATATGATTGCAATTGGGAAGGTGAAAATGTACATTTAACTTCAGCCATTACCAAATATCAAATAAGAAAAGAATCTCTCAAAAACAATAACAAGAAATTAAGTGAATCATTGCTAGCTCACAACAAATGGAAGGAGTTACATGATATACAATTTATACCGGCCAATAAAAAATTTCGTCAAAATTTGGAAATTATGATTATGTGCAGTCAAAGGCCAGTGAAAATAACAGCTTTAAAATTTTCCACCTTGTCTTTACAATCGTTTACCGCCATTTTAAGTACATCGATGAGTTATTTTACCCTCTTGCAAACAGTTTACAACGAAAATAAAGAGGAATTAGATCATTTAGCTTAGAATAAAAATAAAATTTATACATTTTATTAACTACATTCTTCATAATATTTAACAATTTATTATACTAAAAATTATGTTTCACAGTTTAGTTTTTTTTATTGCATTGCAATCATTATTTTTAGTTTTACAATATTAAACAGGCAGGGCAGTTTCCTCCTTAGCTTCCGTTAATGCTCGGGCTTGATGTGTAAATACTGGGACATTTATACCCTTTTAAATTAGGGTATGTTAGCTACTATATAAAAAAAAACAATATGTATGCATTTTACTACTAACCTGCATTTTAGCTGAACGCACAAAGGCTTTATTAGATGTCACCGTTACCGCTCTCATATGCATACCAAAGGCAAAGATTAATAAACTCCTTTCGTTAATTTTACCACTATACTTAATGGTAGACAATTCTTCTGGTATTTCGGAAACATCTGGCAAAATTTCTATACGTTTTGTTAGCTCCTCCGCTCGTAGTTTTTCCTGAGGTCCACCGAGTAGAGAAACAATATCTTTAAAAGATTTATGAGCAGTTGTACAGCAAATAAGACGTTTATCTAAAATAGAATGCAAAAATTAGTTTTTTTTTTTTTAAATTTTAAAAAATATTTTAAAGTTGAACTAAAACTTAAAGGTGTTCATTTCAAAAAGTCTGATTTTTTTAGTCATTAACTTTTTAAAGAAGAAGAAAATACTTTTACCATAAAATTTTAAAAAAATATTTGTAAATCAACGTTTATTTCATAAAAAGGATTCAATGTGTGATTACTCATATTTTTCTTCAAAAAGTTATTTTTATAATGAAATTTTAAAAAATTTACAATCTTTGTTAACTTTGCAAATAAGTCTTAATTTAAGAAAAGGATTCAATCTATGATCATAAATATTTTTCATAAAAAAGTGTTTTAAAAGAAAATATAAAATATAACCAAAATAGTTTAAATAACCATTTTATAAGCAAAGGGTGTCAACTTGCATCCACTCATAGTTTTCACCATAAATTAACATAGATATGAAGCTCTGTTGTCAAAAACCTTGAGTTTTTTTACGTTTCATATTTATGTCAATATACGGTTTTCACCTAAAATTGATTTTTAAAAAAAAGTCTAAAAAAAAATTACAAATAATCGTTTCTTTCTTATCCAAATTTTCAGAATTCAAAGCATATAATGCATATATTTGAATAACTTTTTTTCCCAAACTTTTTTCAGAAAGAATAAAATTTTGTTCATAGATATTATTGAATTGTTCATAATGAAAACTTTAAGAATTTTCCAAAAATTTTGATTTAGTTTTATTAAATTTGATTGCTTTGTGAATAAGAATTGATTATTTTGTGAATAAAAATTCACCATCTAAAATTATTACTGATGTTGATGATTGTGATGCTTTGCTGCTTATTGCTGGATGTATTTGCCATCTATAAATTTGTTGGTGCTTTGTTTGGTTGCTACTGAGTTAAATTTGTTGTTGCTTACTTTCTATTAAATATGCCTGCTGTTAAGCTTACAAATTGCGCAGTTTGCAATGAAACTATTGCTAAAAACCAATGGCAGTATTAAGTGCAGTCCCTGCAAGTTGTGGCTGCATCTTCATTGTGTCGCCTATGTTTCTGAAAAACAACTTGTTTTGCTTAAAGATAAATCTTCCTTTTCGCTTACTTGTGCTGCTTAGTTTGTGATTTGGAAAATAGTTTCAATGAATTTGTTACATCTTACCAGGAGGATCGTGATGCTTTAAGAATACTATAATTGAAATACTCTTTGAATTTAAGAGTGAGGTGTCCTCTTATATTAAACAAATAAAAGGCAACATAACTGTCGTCGAATCCGTAACTTACGGCAAGTTAATTGACAATATGGATTTTTCGACTACAGCAAAGATCAAAACTTTAACCACGGAAAACAATGTCATTCATTGCAAACTTAATCGTGGAGGCTTTGTCTTAAGTGGACTACACTTGGGATTGACTTACCTATCGTCAACTATTGTATCTTTGGTAGCATTCTATGGTGATGAAATTATTGATCGTGATATTAACTATGTTTCTTATATGAGTAATAGGCGACTTATTCTCGTAAAATTCAATAATGTATCTGTTCATGACATTGTAATTAACTGTTACTTTAAGGATAGATCATTGAAAATGAGTGATATTATTGGAGGAGAAATTAGAAGTCTGTTATATTTGAATGACCATTACTGTACTGCTTTCAATCTTATATTTTTAATGCCTTTGCCGTAAGTTGATATAAGAAAATTATTTCCGAATTAAAAATACTTAATGCTGATAAGGTGAAAGCCAAATTTACAATGTACTGCTCTCAATAAGAATAATGTGTGCACTTTTGAATACTGTAGCTTTTATTTATTTATTATTATTTTTTTCTTTTTTTATTTTTCTAATTTAAATATTGCATGATCTCATTTTTTCCTTTGATAGCTCTTTTAATATATGTAAATTATTTCAGTTTGAAGATTATGCATTTTTTTAAATCGTTATTTTCTTTTTTTTTTTTTTTTTTTTTTATTTGGTTCCCAACCACATATTTTTTTACATATACATTAAAGATTAATATTAATATTGGTCCTGTTGTTGGTAGTAGCTCTACAATTCATTTTTCTACGCTTAGATATCCTATTCAATTGAGGATTGTTCATTATTAACTCTCTTATTTTTTTTTTTTTTTTAATTTTCTTTTTTATTTCATAACACATATGCTACTTATTAAAATAAATTTTCAAAAAACTTTATTAAATTTGAATTGATGTTTATTGCAATGTATGTGGTTATGTATATACTATGTAAGTATAAAAAATGAAGAAGGAATTGGTTTACAAACAAACATATAATAATTTTAACAGAAATGGGATGGAAATTTTCAAAAAAAAATTAATGATATTTTAATTGTGAAAGAATTATAATTAATGTAATCAATGGTTATACTAAGTTAAAATAAAAATAAGTTAAGTTTTTACTAACATTTATTTATTTAAACAAATGTGTACAACTATAATTTAAAAAAAAATATACTAAATCGTTAGCCAATTAATAATTACTATACAAATATGTACATACATACTTACATAGATATACTATTCCTTAATCAATTATTTCCCTACAAGCAAAATAATACGAAAGTGATTCGAAATCGTATTGCTCAGAAGAAAAATTTTATTGCCGCAATATTCATCTAACATTGAATATTTCTTCCAACTGTTATATTTTGACTTTTATGATAAAACTCATAACAGTTACGATCCGTGATTTTAAATATCCAAAATAAAAGAACAATAAAGTACATATCGATCATTTACTTCAAAACTCTACACAGTTTCGCTTGATAATATGCACAAAAAAATTTCTTTGTCCTTTTTATGGCAATTTTAAGAATTAAAAAAAAGCTAGAAGCTAAAACGAAAATTTTGAGGCTAAAAGCAAAATAAAAAGGCTAGATTTAGCCTTAAAAGGCTAAACTGACAAGACTAACTAGATTAGTTCCGTAATCTTACTAATTGTTCCAATCATCAAGAACAATACGGTTTTACTCCTTATAAAACCATAATGTGTAAGGAGTGGGTGTAGAGGAGAAATTTATATTCGATATAACTAACACATGACAGTAGATCTCGAATATAAATTTCTCCTCTACACCCCCTCCTCAGCTATGTGTAGCAAGTTAGGTACTGGACTTTTACTACATTTTTGTAGCACCATTCTTTGTCTATAAAAAATGATTGAATAATTTTCTTTACCTATTACCTAGAAAATTATAAAATCTAAAAACTGCTCGGGGAAGCATATTTTCATTGGGTTAAAAGTGTGACGTAATGGAAAAATTTCATTTAACTTTCTACCTTATATCAAGTCTAAGGCATAAGAATTTCGCAGAATTATTTTCGATATAAAATTTTTTGCGAATTTGTTGACCTCTGTTATTAGTCATATTACCAGAACACTTAAAAAATTTTAAAATAAATATTTGGCTTAAATTAAGATCACCGGCCAATTTGATTTTTAAGTAATTTTTGAAAATGATTCAGTGGCCGCTCTCTCTTAGTTCACGAGTTATAGGCCTATAAAGTTTTAATATATTTTTCTAAATATCTTTGTTAATACTTATGCAATTTAAATTGCATAAATACAGTTTAAGAGTATGTTCAATTACCTTTCTATATATAATATGACTATATTCATTAAATCTTTGAGAAAAAAAATGGAATTTGATCCCGTTGTGAAAAATTGGAACTTACAAAAAGAAAAAAATGTTGAAGTCGGCGATCGACATACGTAGAGGAAAAAGTTCCTGTGCACGGCCGAGGGCCAGCTTCAGGAAAAAAATTTTACTAACGTGAAAAAGAAAATATTTTTATTTCAACAGGTCTGGTGATCTTAATATTTTATATATGACTCACCCATAAATAATTTATCCAAAATAGGTTTAAGTGGGCATTCTCTTTCCTTTTCCGCTTGCTCAGTCAAAATAGGTTCCTGGAATTTCCAATTGCAACCACCATTACACACATTACTAATATATGCCAACAATGTAGTTATGTCCAAATTTATAATGCTAACATTACTGAGATCAGAACTATTTACAACTTCAGACGGTTGTTCCAAGGAAGCAATTTCTACACCCTCCTCTTGTAAAGCTGTCAACAGCTCATTTTCAATAGTTTGGCTAAAGTAAAAGACGACCTGTAATAAGTTTTATAAATTGGTTAGTGTCAACTAGAAAAAAATAATTCTTTTATAAAACATCATCCTACCTTGGGACACTTAAACATACATAAATTTTGAGCAGCAGCTTCAACAAATTCTTGTGCTTGATCTATTATACTTCTAGCACCATAACTGGCTTCTCCACGGGCAGCATCTGTTAATGATCTAGAATTACGAGCAATAGCTTTAATCCACTTTAGACCATTCTCGCACACAATATCGACTCTTAAAGGGTTCTCACGATAATCAACGGTAAAACCACAATCAACATGTATGACATCACGTTGGAGTTTTAAAATTTTTACTAAAAACTCATAGTGAGTTAAATTGCTGCATTGTACATGATTTATTTTCAGGGTTTGATTCTTAATGACCTTAATAAGGAAATAAATTAAAGTTAATTTATTATTTCAATGTTCAAATTTAATTATTATGCACACTCATGCGTACGTACTTACCTTTTGCAAGAATTTTATTTCTTGGCAGATTTTTCTTTGCACCTTTTGTACTCCAGGTATTTCACTAAAGTCTTCCAAGTGTTTTATAAGTTCATTGCCCAGTAAAATTTTTTCTTCAGCTTTTTCCAAGAGTTCAGAAAAGGGAATATCTTGATCCATTGTTTTTATAATAAAAATAAATTATTTACTAGTGGAACGAACAAATCTAAACAAAAAAGCAAACAAAAGCCCAACTGTTTAACAGCTGGCTGTCAGAAACCTACGCCGAACAATTTCAAACACGGCGGCGACTTTTGTAAAAATTGTCGACGTTATAAATTAAGAACGGTCCACTGTAACAACAAATTAAATATTTCTTTACAAACTCAGACCTTTGAAATATGGTAATATTACCATTTGCACAAAATATGTTCAAACAAAATTCCAACTTTGAATTAAAATTGCTTCATTTGAAAAAAAAGTCTGACAAAATTTAAAAAAAAATTGTGATAACATTATATTTAATTTATGACTCATTTACTTCAAGAACGACATAACTCAAAAAACGAGATTTTTTAATTAATAATGTAGAAATATGCGTTATATCAAGCTGCAGGAATATCGTGTACTTATCTTTTATGGTCAAACAAATTAATAGATTTGTCATTAATTTTTGTTTTAGAGTAATAGTCATTTGAAAACTGCAAAATCGATTTTTTTTATCTATGACTATATTGAAGTATATGAACGATTTGTAATTATAAATTTGGAGTAGGATATTCTTGTTTAAAAATAGAATTACTTACTCTACGCCTACATGAGCACAAGAACAAAACGTCGGCAGAACAACGCACACACATCATCCTCACAAGGAGATTAGGAACGTAGAGTATTTGCAGAAGATTTGAATTGCAGTTCTAAAAAGTATAATTAAATTACAACATTCATTTGGAAATTTTAAATCTTTATCAAATCAATTTTAACATTATTTCTAAAAAATATACTTAAAATTTAAATTTTAAGTTTTTTTGGCTATGGTTTGAAGAAATTTGGCAGCATTTAATTTATTTCTACTAGATATTATTCTTCACAATCTTGCGAATTCAGAGATACCAAATACTTATATATACATCTGAACAAAAAATAACAATTTATGTATAAAAAAAATGCAAACATGTTACAAGTAAAACCGCAATGTTAAGGTAACAGAAGAAGTTAACATTGCATTGTTACTCGCAATGTGTTTACATTTTTCATAAAATACATGGGAAAAGTGCTAAAAATTACCTAAGAAAACAAAGTTTTTGGTAATTTTCAAGCAAAAGTAAACTTTTTATGAAATTATTTGGTATCATAGGAAACGTTAGAACATGAAAAATCAAAATTAGTGAAAATGTATTAAATACGGTAAAATTTCTTCAAACTATGACTGAAAAACTTTCAAATTAAATTCTAAGTATAGTTTTTAGAAATAATGTTAAAATTGATTTGATAAAGATTTAAAATTTGCAAAATGAATGTTGTAATTTAATTATACTTTTTAGAACTGCAATTCAAATTTAAACGATTAGAGATATTCAAATGGAATTTTGACACAATATATGTAGATAGACTTGCCTTAATATCAGAGAATTAAAAACGAACCGTTTTGTACAAAAACACCTAAAATCCCAACCCAGAAAAACGTGTTTACTTTTTCCATTCAAATGATCACACTGTCGTTATGAGGGACGTCCTTCAGAAAATACTTTTTTTGTGTTTATCCAACATATGGAGGTATTTAATTAACATCATTTTTATTTGATCCCAGCTTTCCGACATTTCCGAGAATTTTACAAAAAATATTAAAAAATTTTTGGAAAATTGACAAAGTTTGGATTGGACCTGTGGGGAGACCATTGACCCAAGCGTCTTCGAGTTTACTTTACACGCATCTACATTAAGAAGATTCATTTTATATATATATGGGCCAGACCAAAAAATAAAATTTATAGGAACAAAATAAAGTCTTTGAAGTTTAGTCGCTATTTTACATGAATTTATAGTTTTTTGACAAAATTATGCTTCTTGTGACATTTATTTTCTTAAATAACTATTTGTTTACCATAAAAATAAACTTAAACTATTATGGACCGGTAATCACAAAATATTACTTTTGTTACTAAAGGGTTAAATGAATACATATATCAATATTACTGAATAAGACCATTCCAATGATGCGTTAAAATCTAAATTGCAATGGAAAGTGTCCTAAATATTCAAATTTATTAAGATAGTATTAAAAAAAATTCCTAGAAAATTTTACTAAAATCTTCATTTCACGAGAACGAAAATTTATTTTAAAAACTTTTTGCTGATATATATAATACGCTAATAATAATAATAGTGCCACCTTTTTTGAAAAAAAGCCAACAAATCATGAAATATTTTAAAGCTCCAACTTAAGACTAATTTTTTATCTAATCTATATATTTATACGATTCTTGCAGCAATTCTATTTAGAATTTTATAAAGAATTCGATGAATATTAAAAAAATTGGGGCCAATATTGAGCTCGTAAAATTAAAAAGCACAAAAAACGAGGCTAAAAATGAGTGAAAAAATTATTTCAACCTAAATATCTCATAAAATAAAACATAACCTACACATGTGAGCGTATTTTTTGTAGTGATACACAATTCCTTCAAAGCAACTCGAAAACACCTCTTCTCTGGCCGGGTGAAATTTTATTGAGATATTTTCAACACTTCACAAGTTACAGAATAATTTCAAAAAAAAGTGTTTTGGAATCACTGTGTGACGTATGATGGCAGACATCGTTGATCGAGCAAATCTGCGTACAAGAACAAAACATCAAGTTTAGTCCACACTATCTCTATACATGTGCGCACAAAATTTTGTTTAACGGCGTGTGAGGACCGCACATCAGAAAAATTGCTATTAAAAGAAAATTGAAATGTTTTTCACAAAAATTTTGAATTTATTTAAATAAATACTTATGTATATTGTCGATTATATATTTGTTAGCATTTTCTTATAAAAATCGATTTTGGAGTGATCACCAAAGCAACATCATATTTTTACTGTGTTTCAATGAACCAAAATTTTGCTTAGAAAATGTTAAGAATTTTAACATCGATTTGTTACATTTTTTTTTTTTTTTATATTATAGATGTTATCCTTATTGGAAAGCATATTTTATTTTATACTAAAGATTCTAATTTTGGATATTTTACACTTAAGAATAAAATTTTGCACTCAAGAGAAATTTTTAAAATACATGAAATTACATAATTTTTCTCTTTACTGTTAAATAACATTATTCAAATCCAATCCTTCAATTATTTTTATTTTATAAATAGATCGAAAATTTTGAATTTCCTTATACAACAATAAATATTTGTAAATGAAAAAAAAAAAATAATAATTATAATAATAATCAAAATCAAATAATTTTTGGCATGAAAAGTAGATCATTTAAAGTTAAAACAGAAAAAGTAATATTACACTATGCGACAGTCAAAATCGGAATGAAACCAACGGGAAATGTTATATCGGTAAAAAAGAAGTTAAACGTGTCCCGGCGTTTCGCTGGGTCACGTCTAGGAAACGAGATATATCGATTTGAAGTTAGTAACTATCATATAGGGGAAATTGTGACCTTTGGTGGTCTTTTTTTGATATAACTCGAGAACCACCAGTCCGATTTTGCTGAAACAAATTTAAAAAAATTAGGAATTACAAATCCTTTAATCTCTTCATACAACGTTTCGCTACATAAGCAACAGTTTCGCAGTTATAAATAAATGTATGAAGAAAAAAACTATTTTTTGCCTAAAAATTGAATTTTTTTATTTTTAATTCATAAAAAATCCAAAACGGTAAAAAAAAGTGTCAAGTCCTATTACTTTCACGTAAAGTCACATAACCTTTAAACAAAATGAGACATAGATCATGAAAATCGATGGACGCGTTTCGCTTTTATTCACAATTAAGTGAAGGTATGAATTTCAAAAATTTGCTCGAGATATGCTCAAAATTCTTTGGAAAAAACATTGATGACTTTTTTTATGATTGTCAGAATTAAAAAAAAAGTAATAAACAAAACGTTATTTGATTTTTATGGTAGCGGTAACAAACTAAAAAACGGTCATAAATGTGCGTGGACAATTAAAAGGAAAAAAGGAAAGAGCACTTTTTTAATTATTTGGGTTTTTTCCGTTGGCTACCTGCATGATTTTTTTACACAAATTGCACCCACATTTATGAGTGGTCATGTTCTAGAACGTTTCGAAAAATTTAAAACGCACACGAGTCAGGTTTATAGCCACCCTTAAAAGATGCGCGAATTCATAAATAACTCTCAGTAAAATATTGAAACTTACGTAGTGTTCACTGATCGATTTTTGTCATTCAACAAGTGTCTCCGAACGATATAACTTTCCCCGGTAGTTTGAACCCTTCCCGATCACTGACCCCTACCATTTGTCGCACAGTGTTATAAGAATATATTTTCAAATTTTAAATACATATTTTCCGATTTTAAGAACATTTTTAACTAGCATAAAATAACTCTTTATATTATTTAGAGTATATTTTTGGATGCGCTGATGATCTCCAATTTTGTTATTTTTTACAAAGTTTTTCAAAAATGTTGTTGTAAAAACAATTTAAAATAAAAAAATAATAAATAAAATTAATTGCAAATTGAAGCCTTTGCAGTTTTATTTAAAGCAATACTTGCATCATTAACATTATTTATTTAAATAAATTAAAATGTTACGTTTCATATGTATACGGGTGGGTGTATATTCTATTCAAATTTATTTATATACCGTTTATTTTTATACTTTTGTAGGGTATTCTTGGAAGGAATTTAAAATAAATATCAACAGGTTTTATTTATTTGGTTGTAGGAAACAACCACCTTATGCGAACGAACTCAAACGAGACTGTAATACGAGTAGACTGACTGTCTAAACAACCTCTTGTTTAAAATAAAATTCTTACTACAAGTTTCCAAATACTTTGCCTGAATAAAATTGATTCGAACTTCGTTGCTATGGAAAATATCAATCAATTTTATTTACATAAACTTTATTCAAAAAGAGCAAATATTTAAAATAAAAGCAAAAAAAAAAAAAACATGTCGCGACGCTTTACTAATGAAAAATTGAATTCACGCGCTAAAATTTTAGATATTATGAATCCAAGTGGTCGAATTTTGCCCAAAAGGCCTACAGTTGAATTCAACAAACCAAAAGAAACGATCACAAAAGAAACGGATATTAAAACACATAAAACCAATATTACTAAGAAAAGAGCTAGTACGGATGATATTAAAACTGGTGCCTCTTTAATACCCGATTTAAATGTAATAGTGGAACGTATGCGTAATATGCCTGATGATCGATTCATTTATTTGACTTATATGCTGCCCAAGACTAGCGAATATTTTACACCTTATAGTCTACAGGAATATACTTGGGAGAATTTACCCAATAAATTATTATACTTTACAATGAGTCGTCATGGTGTAACCTATTGGCATTTGTCGGAGAATTTTTTCACTCCCTTGTTACAGTGGCAACAAGAATTTCAGCAATTTTTAAGTATTATAAAAATACGCACATTTGCTGTTTTTCGTATATGGAAAGGTTTTAAGGTGTGGGAGAAAACGGTGAAATGGAAAAAACAAAACCAAGCCCGTCAACATTTACAAGATCATTTGTTTATAGCCATACCGCATTTAGCCCGAGCTATTCTAAAGTTACGCAGTGAAATTGTAATTTTGGAAAAGAGCAACTTCATTAATGTTTCAGGTATGTAATATATAAATTTTGACTAAATTTGACTAAATAAAAAACTTTACTAACAATATAATTTCTAGTTATCGAGGAATGGCATCCATTCTATTTTCTAGAAATACAAATGAAAATCTATGAACGCTTAAGAGTTACCTTAAAGGATTTTCATGAACGAATGAAACAATTATTATGTAAGTTTTATTATTATTTTATTAAATATAGTCACAAAAAATGTAGTAAATCATTGAGAATTTCAATTTAATGTTTTGAAATTTGCAAAGGCATAGAAAACAAAATGCGCTTAAAAATTTAATTAAAACTTTTTTAATAATTAACAAGTTTAATTTTTCAATTTTACAACTTTTGGTGAATTTTAATAACAATTACAATATTTTTTTTCCTGCCTACCTTTTCTTATTTAAGATGATGCTTGTCTGAGGGCCATAACCGATCGCGGATTCTTTCCCAATGATGAAATCAATTACTATCCCTCGGTTAAAAAAATGCGAGACGCCATGAGTTTTATGGATCGTGCCAAAAAACGAAACTTTTGCAAAATTCTTTCCAAGTTAATCTAATTTAAATTATATTTTAAATACCATATCCATATCGTATTTTATTTCCCCAGTTTTCTAAGCTACTGTGATCACATGATGTATCACATGTTCCACAAAAATGCTGCCAACAGCTTTAGTGATTTAGTTGAGGCTATGAAAGTTCATGATGCCTTAGGACCATATTTAGAAGTATTAAATGAAAATTTAACTTTACATGAGCAACTAGAACCTATTAGACCTGAAGGTTCTCCTCAGGTTTGACTAATTAAATACAAATAGCTTATGTACTTTTTTTTTATATATTAATTAAAATAATTTATTACATTTTAGAATCCATTTTTTGTAGCGGATTTTCATTTACTACCAGATCGTATTGAAATCGAACCATCAGAGTAAGTATTAGTTGACAATTAGTATATACATACTCCTTTCTGGTATCATACAATTCAAATATTCGTCGTTTAATCTATAACAAATTTTGAAAATATTAAAAAGCATATAAAGCATTATTGAAAAGGATGTTAAAAAGTGTCGAAAATTTTTTTTTACAATTTTTATATTTTGTCCATGACTGATAACTTTAAACAAAAACTACAAGTATGTTTATATTCTTAAGAACCTCTAGCCTTATATATATAGTGGAATTAAAAAAAATTTTAGTACCGACTATTGGTACTTAAATATTAAAAAAAAATTATTCATTTACATGCTTTATGTAAACGCCCAGCAAAAACTTTGCTTTCCTGGTAAGCTAGCAGGTATAATAAACTACTTATTTTTTGCCTGAATAACTAGTTATTTTTGTTCGACTTGTCCACAAATTCATGTAGTTATTTTTTGACTCTAGGAGTACTCAAAAATATGTACCTAAACGAAAACAAAAATAAAAAAAAAAAACAAAAAAAATTTTGCCGTCAGTGAGACTCGAACTTGGACACACACTAACCATTCGTTTTTACTGACTAACGTCTTACTCAGTACACCATCTCGCACTCTATTTAGTTTAAAATATCTTTTTAGACATTTTGTTATAAAAAACTAACAGCCTCAGAATAGAGTTGAACCAACAACCCTCTGGTTATTAATCCGGCGCTCTAGCCAACTCATCCACGTGATTGCAGTATTACTGTGCTATTATACTATTGAGTACTTATTAATGTAATACAGAGTAGGCAAATAATAATGACGCCTCATTACCAAGAAACTACTTTAATAAGTAGTTGTTATTACCGAAAACCAAAAAGTTTTTGTTGGGCGAAAACAGAAATTTTAAATGTATTGGATTTCTCAAATAGCTATGTTTGTCTAGTCTACATTTTATTTGGTTTTTTCTATTTAATGCCTAGAGATGTCATGAAACATATTTTCAACCGCATATCCACATCAATATTGGAAACTGTTACTGAAATTGAAAATTTCACCGATGACAAAATGTATTTTCAATTTACAGAGTAAGTAAAAATATACTCGTAGTATAACTCTAATTAATAATAAATTTTCATAAGACCTTCAATAATGGGACGTCAGGAAGAACGATTAGCTGGGGCAGCACCTGATTTAAGTTTTTTACTTAGAACCGATAAAGAATTTCAATTTAATCGGTAAGTGTTTTTAATTAAACCATATGCAAATGCTTAACAATTTTATTTAATTTTATTATAGTAAAATAATTTATACATTTATAAGATTGGCCTATGAAAAGGCTAGAATATATACTCTAAGATTTGAGACTATACGTACCAATTATGAGGTTGATACACACACTGATCCCAATGCCATAAAAACAGAAAAAGGTTAGTTGAAAGTAAAATTGTGAAAAATATCTTATTAATTATTCTTTTAAATTTGAATAGATCTCAACAAATTACGGGCTTATTGTGAACGTTATTGTAATAATGTTAAAGCTTTGGATGGTATTTTAACTAATGTAAATCTGGGTTTATTGAAACTAACACAAGGCAGCTTTAAAGAGACCGTAACACCAGTTTGTGTTAAACTACAAAATGTTTTGGCTACCTATTTACCCAAGTATATGCCATATTAATATAGTTCCAAATTTATAGTTTTATATAAAAAAAATAATAATAATAATAAAATTTTGCAGATTAGCCACTGACCAAATAGAACGTATATTCGAAAAAACTCGAGATCTTTCTGAACGCATTTTAGCAGAACCTCAAACCACCTTAGATATAGTAGCCCATATACGCTTTCTCGATGTAGTTGATGCGGAAATGGGTGCACTTTTCAAAGAAGTTGATTATGCCCATGATGTCTTAATTATTATCAAAGACTATGCTATACCCATCGATGATGAACGTAAGGAGGATTATATGGATTGTGAGGATTTAGTTAATCGAACAAACGACAAACTAAAAGAAATACAAGCCAAAAAAGCTGAATTTATTGGACAATTGGAGGAGAGTATGAATAAAGATATACAAATGATATTTGAAGAAACACATGAAATTTATTTAGAAACTCAGGTTTCAAGTTTATTAGATGTGTGTATAAATTGTTATTGATATGTTGCCTTGATTTAAATTTATTATTACTATTATTTGCTTTTTTTTAGAAAGATTCAAATCGTCAATTTGTAAAATCCAAATTGAATGATCTACTGGAACGTTTACAAAATTTGCATGAAAGAGCAGCTGAATATATTGGTTATCAAAAGGAGTTTAAGGTAGATTAACATATATGTATTTAATTTATACAAACCTATGAACAACCATTTCCAGATGGACATTACTATGTATACCGAAATGGATCAAACATTTACCGAGATACGTTTACGTCAAAATCTTCACAACTCTGTGGACGAATGGGAGGAAGCCTATAAACGTTGGACTTCAATGGAGTTCAATAAGTTGGTAGTTAACGAATTGGTGGACTTGACTCTGAAAACCATTAAAAATTGTACTCAATTTGAAAAATATCTACCAGCCAACAACATTCTACCAGAAATAAAGAAATCTGCGGAAGATTTTAAATCAAAACTACCAGTTATTGGTTATCTTAGAAACAATAACTTCAGGGCGGTAAATATAAATAAAACACAATTAATTTATATTTAAGTTAAGAATTGAGAATATTAATCCCCCTCCCTATTAGCGTCATTGGACTGATATCGAAACTGTATTGGGGCGTAAATTCTATCATGAAGAAAATATTTTCTTATCAACTTATGAGGAACAAAACGCTTTTGATGAAGATATAGCCAATTCTTTAATGGAAATATCTTCACAAGCCACAGGTGAAGCTCAACTAGAGAATATGTTAAAGAGTGTTGAGGGGATTTGGAAGGAACAGGAACTTTCCATTGTCATATATCATGATCAAAAGGATGTTTTCATATTAGCTGGTACAGAGGAATTACAAACAATATTAGATGATTCAAATGTCAATATAAATACGATAGCTGCTTCAAAGTATGTAGCACCGATCAAGCACAAAGTTAATGAGTGGATCTCGTTGCTGGAACAATTTGGAAAAACTTTGGGTATGTTAGATTAATTATATTTAATTATTTGTATTTCAAAACTATATTTTTTAAATTACTTTTTCTTAGAGGTATGGATGGATTGTCAAACATCCTGGATTTATTTAGAGGCCATTTTTGCTTCACCCGATATTCAAAGACAACTTCCACAAGAGGCCAAAATGTTCTTTGTAGTCGATAAAAGCTTTAAAGAATTGCTGCGTACAGCTAAAAAAGTTTCCTTAGCATTACCAGTAATGTCCTCCAAAGACAATTATGACATGCTCAAAGAAAACAATAGGCTTTTGGATTTAATAACCCGAGGTTTAGAAGCTTATCTTGAAGTCAAGAGAGTAGTGTTTCCAAGGTAATATTTTAAAATATAGCTGCCACCAATCATGACTAATAATAAATTTTAGATTCTATTTCCTCTCCAATGGTGAACTACTTGAAATTTTGGCCCAAACTCGTATACCCCAAGCTGTACAGCCACATTTGCGGAAATGTTTTGATGCCATACATCGTCTAGAATTTGGTCAAAAAGATGATGGTACTGGCCACATGATACCCACCAATGATATTTTGGCATTTATTTCTCCCGAAGGTGAAAAATTATTCTTTCAAAAAGGTTTAAAAGCTCGTGGAGCTGTTGAGGAATGGTTGAGTAAAGTAGAAGAAGGCATGTTTGCCTCCGTTAAACGAGCCATGCGTTTTGGTTATCAATGTTATCCGAATAAAGAGCGTGATATATGGTTTCAAGATCATCCTAATCAGGTGGCTTTAACGATATCTCAACAACAGTGGGCAAATGATATTCATTGGATTTTAGATAATCCTCGTAATGATGAAAATAAAATTGTTGGTCTAATGAAACAATTCGAAGTGAAATGTCTAAAGAATCTTGCAGCCTTGGCGGCATTAACAAGACAGAATATAACAAGTTTGGTGAGAAAAGTTTTGACAGCATTAATTACGATAGACGTACATGCCAAGGATTCTGTAAGAATGCTGATAGACAAAAACGTAGTAAAATCGTAATTTATTTTAATTTTTTTTTTTTTTTTTTTTTTTTTTCTTTAAACAATTTATGAAATTAGTTATGATGATTTAAAAGATCTTTAATATTTCATTCATTTTCAATATTTTCTTTAGAAGAATTTTCAATATATCTTCTCTGAAATTTTCGATATTTCCAAAATGTATAAGATTTTGGAAATGCTACAATAAAAATTTCATATTGTTTCATATTGTTTTCCAGCACCGATTTTGATTGGTTAAAAATGTTACGTTTCTATTGGTCACTAGAAACTGATACAATTTATTCAAGAATGACTTCGGCTACCATACCTTATTATTACGAATATTTAGGGGCTGGCGGTGTATTAGTTTTAACACCGCTCACTGATCGCTGTTATCTGTGTCTAATGGGTGCTATACAAATGGACTTGGGTGGTGCTCCGGCTGGTCCAGCAGGAACTGGTAAGACTGAGACCACAAAAGATTTAGCCAAATCGGTGGCCAAGCAATGTGTAGTTTTCAATTGTTCTGATGGTTTGGATTACAAAATGATGGGTCGCTTTTTCTGTGGGTTAGCGCAATGTGGTGCCTGGTGTTGTTTTGATGAATTCAATCGTATTGATATTGAAGTGTTATCGGTAATTGCACAACAATTAATAACTATACGAAATGCCAAAGTTATTAATGCCAAAAGGTAAGAAGAGATTCTAGAGAATTTGTAAACAATTAAGAAAGATTATTATATCCTACACTTGTGGCCATTTATGGACCCATTTTTTTTTAATGTATGATTTACATTTATACATAACTACGTACGCATAAATATTATTATGCTAATACATACTAACATTTATAAAGGATTTGTACATTAAAAGGTGATCTTGGGAAATGGACCTTATATGGGAGCTTTTTCAATTATAGACCGATTTTCATAAAATTACTTTGTTTTTTACTTATACAAAACTTGTTTGTGTCAAATATAATCTAACATTTATTTATATATAATTAAAGAATCGAAAAACTTAAAACTTAGATTGAAAAAACTCCAATTTTTCGTATCAAAATACCCAAAATCCAAGTCTGGGAAAAACTCGTTTCAAAAATTTATATTTTTTTATTAAAATGACCATCCAGCCGTTATAAAAGGCGTGGCTCAGAAAATATTTTTTGTATTTTTAACCAACATTTGGGGGTATATAGCCAATATATTTTTTTGTTGATCTTGGCTTTGCCTTTTTACAAAAAAAAAAGAAATAAAAAGCCTTTTAAAAATTGACAAAGTTTGGATAAGGCTTGGGGGGAAACAGTTGCCCAAAGCCCCTCCGATTTTACTTTACACGATTTTATGTTAAGATTTTTTTTAACCAGTACAAAATTCTAAAGTCCGGAACCAAAAAAAGATTTAGAAGTGAAAGAATGTTAACACCTTTTTGGAAAATAACCCCAAAAATGTGAAATTTTTTTTTAAGCTTCAACTTCAGATTAATATAACTTTTTATCGGATAGGTATATTTATATGATTCTTGCAGCAACATTATCTAGAATTTTGTAAGAAATCTATTGGATATTTTCAAAAAATTCTTGGAGTAAAATTAAATGCCCCAAATTTAAAAAAACTAAAAACACGAAGCCAAAAATGAGGGTATATTTTTCTTCGACCTAATTATCTCTTAAATTAAAAGAGATAATCTACACAACCTATAGGTAACATTTTTTAACCCGAAGTGACCAACTTTGTATGTATATCCTCTATTCTCGTAACCCGCTAGACACTTGTGCTTCTCCATATCAACTCGAAAACACCTCAGATCCTGCTATTTATTTAGATATCTCCTACGACTCGCAAGTTCCAAAATCATTTCCAAAAAAAGCGTTTTTTGACCACTGTGTAACGTTAAATCAACTACGATAGTGATTCTATACCGATTGGTATACATTAAGGTAGGTCCTGGACACTATGGTTGTGTAGGGTATAAAGTAAATTATTTAACGGTGACACTGATGGACATCGTTAAATCGACTCAGCTAGTGATTCTATACCGATTGGTATATTGTACATTAAGGTAGGTTTAGAACACTACCCTGGTGTAGGGTATAATAATTACACTTTAAAATACAATTCTTTAACTCTTAGCTAAAATAATAAATAGATGATAATGTATGCTTCCAATTATAGATTTATTTTTGAGGGCCGTGAGATAAAACTAAATAAATCCTGTGCCGTTTTCATAACCATGAATCCCGGATATGCTGGTCGTACTGAACTACCTGATAACTTGAAAGCTCTATTTCGTCCCATATCTATGATGGTACCTGACTATGCTCTTATTGCCGAAGTTATACTCTATTCTGAAGGCTTTGAAGATCCCAAAAATCTGGCACAAAAGATGGTACAAATGTATAAACTTTGCTCTGAACAACTTAGTCAACAAAATCACTACGATTTTGGTATGCGGGCTGTAAAATCTGTACTTATTATGGCTGGATCCCTAAAGAGGGCCTCACCCGATCAAAGAGAAGATATAACCTTGATTGCTGCTTTAAAAGACTCCAATATACCGAAATTTTTAGTAGATGATGCCATACTCTTTTTAGGCATTCTAAGTGATTTGTTTCCGGGTGTTGAACTACCTGATTCCCTACATCCAGAATTGCAAGAAAGTATTATTTTAGGTTTATCACAGAAGAATTTACAACCTGTAAATGCCACATTGCACAAGTGCATACAACTTTATGAGACCATGTGTGTAAGATGGGGTGTCATGTTGGTAGGACCTACAGGAGGTGGAAAATCCACGGTATTACATGCTTTAGAATTTGCTTTGGGTCATTTATTTGAAATGGGAGTAACAGGTCCTAACTTTAGGCCAGTATCGATACAATGTATGAATCCTAAAGCTGTATCAATGAATGAATTATATGGTTACGTTAATCCCAAAACTTTGGAATGGCAAGATGGTCTATTAGGTCTAGCCGTAAGAACAGCAGTTAATGTCGAAGGTAGAGTAGTGAAAAAATAAATAAAATTATAAATTTAAACCTAAAATCCCTTAGATGAAATACATCAGTGGATTGTTAATGATGGACCGGTCGATGCTGTATGGATTGAAAACTTAAATACTGTACTCGATGACAATAAAATGCTTTGTTTGGCCAATTCAGAACGTATAAAACTTACTGCCTGGGTTCATATGGTATTCGAAGTACAAGATCTGGTACAAGCTTCACCAGCCACTGTTTCACGTTGTGGCATGGTTTATGTCGATCCTGATGATCTCGGCTGGTTACCTTTATTAGATTCCTGGATATCTGGTCCCATTACAAAGAAAATTCAAGAGACACCATTAAAATACTTATATAGTTTATTTGCAGAAAACTTTCAAACCATTTTGGACCTGGCTAAAAAACATGGCTCTTTTCTTATAGGCCAAGTAACTAGTTCCAAAGTGTGTCTGTGTTTGGTATTGTTGTTCGCTTTAATAGAGCAAATCCATTGGCATGAATTTAAAGAAGAGGAATATAAAGCTTTGTTAAATAAAATATTTATTTGGTGTGTTCTTTGGTCTCAATCATCCAATTTTCGGGACCACGAAAAAACTGTTTTCGAACAACTTTTAAGGGAACACATGTCTACAAAACCTCATGTCATGTAAGTTTCTATTGAAACTTTAAAAATAATTTTTTCTTCAATAACTGTTTTTAAAATTCAGTTTTCCCCCAAATGGTTCTCTTTGGGATTTTCGAATTAATATGAATACACGCAATTGGGAGTCATGGTCAACAATTGTGGACAACTTTGTTTTCAATCCGGAAGATAAGTATTTTGATATGCAAGTTCCGACAGTAGACACTACTAAATATGGGTGAGTTTGTTAAATAAGGATAAATTTCTAAGCTCATTGATTAATTTATTTAAATATTATGATATCAGACATGTTACTCAATTATTATTTCAACATAAATATCCCGTAATGTTTACGGGAGACACCGGTGTGGGCAAAACCGTTTTAGCTGTTTCTACTTTAAAGAAACTTTTGCAGAGTTCTGTGGTACCGGTACAAATCAATTTTTCAGCCCAAACTAGCAGCATAAGAACGCAGGAAATGATAGAAAATCCTTTGGAGAAACGCAAACGAAATCAATTAGGAGCTCCTATAGGAAAAACCGTCATTGTATTTATTGATGATGTTAATATGCCCAAATTGGACACATATGGTAGTCAGCCTGCTATAGAACTATTAAGGTTCGCGTTAATTTAATTTCTTTAAAGGAAAATCTTGCACTTCTAATCTATTTTTAACATTTAGACAATTTCTAGACTTTAAGGGATTTTATGATCGTGATAAATTATTTTGGAAAGAAATTATAGATGTGGTTTTGGGTTGTGCTTGTGCTCCACCGGGTGGTGGTAGAAATTCTTTAACTCCTCGCTTTGTAAGACACTTTGCTTTACTGGCTTTGCCTAAACCAAATGACGATATTTTAACTACAATATTTAATGGTATTTTGACGGGGTAAAGTAGTGACTTTTACATATACAAGAGTATAGGTATCAAATTTATAAAATCTTTATTTTATTTCAGATTTTTAAGCGATTTCTCCTCAGCTATACGACCACTATCTACACCCATTGTCAATGCATGTGTTGATGTTTATATGCGCATTGCCAAAGAAATGTTACCCACTCCTGATAAATCTCATTATATATTTAATTTAAGAGATTTATCCAAATGTATTCAAGGCATTCTTCAAGCCAGTAGTCTACACTACAATATGGAAATGCAAGTTTTGCGTTTATTTTATCATGAAACTACACGAGTGTTTCACGATCGTTTAATTAATAATGAAGATAAAAATACCTTTAAAAAAATTATGAATGATGTCTGTTTGAAACACTTTAACAAACAAGTCTATAGAGATCAAGAACCACCCATACTTTATGGCGATTTTATGGTATTTGGCAAAGCTAAAGCCGATCGCATCTATGAAGAGATTAAAGATCCGGCTAAATTGGAAAGTATTTTAATGGATTATGTTGAGGATTATAATTCAATCACTGGAAAGAGAATGAATTTGATATTATTCCAAGATGCTTTAGAACATACTGTTCGATTAGCTCGATTGTTACGAAGTGATCGTGGTAATGGTCTATTGGTTGGTGTAGCGGGTATGGGTAAACAATCGTTGACAAAATTAGCAGCTCATGTGAATGAGTATAAATGTATGCAGATTGAGCTAAAGCGTAATTACGATTTGAGTGGTTTTCATGAAGACTTAAGGAATATTTATCGACATGCAGGAGTAAGTTAGCTTTCTGAGTTTTAGGTGTATGCATTAATTTTCATCGTTTTACATTAAACTGCAGTAAAAGTGTTTTTCCAAGCGTTCCATTTTGAGAACTAAGTCATGTGATAACTATGTTGCGAGAAGGTATACTTCGTTATTATTTTTTGAAGAAAATAGCTGCGGAAAGTCGTTATATTTTGATTTAAGTTTGTGGGGATTATGCTTTAGCGGGGAAAACTTGACGTGAGTGATTTAAACGATTTAAAACTGGCGACGTTGATGTGCATAATAAGGAACATTCCGGCCAGCCGAAAAAAGTTTCAAGATGAAGAATTAGAGGCTTTGCTCTTGCTATACGCAAGATGTGCTTCCAGAATCGTATCGAATAGATCAAGCAACGATTTAAATATGTTTTAAAATATCTTAATTCATCGAAATGCATGGAAACTGGGTGTCATATGGACTGAAGCCAAGAGACATTGAAAAGCAATTTTTTCATGTCTGAAATCCTACTTCAGCGCCACAAAAAGATGTTCTTTCTGCTTCGAATTGTTAAGAGCAATAAAAAATTGATCGATTAGGATAATCCAAAGTGCAAAGAAATCATATGCATATCCGGGGAAAACGGAAAATCGACACCAATGCTGAATATCCCTGTCGCCAAATTTATGTTCTGTATTTGGAGGAATGAGAAAGGTGTTAACGTTAAACAGCCAAAATATGCCACTTGAGCCGAGTCCAAAATTTTTCGTCATGATAGCGCTCGGCCTTATGTTGCGCAAACAGTTAAAAACTATGGCTTTGAGAAGTTGTGTACCTTCCGGAATATCCTAGCTGCAATACGCTTCATTTTGATACATGGTATTGGACTTGATTGGTTTCTGGCTCAAATGGTATCAAGAAAAAATAAAAAAAGTCGTAGCTTCCGATGTACAATACATTGAATAAAATACATTGTACCGTTATCATGGAAATAGCATTAATTTTTTATGAAAAAAAATGATGGGAATTAATGCAAACACTAAATACTTTTTAGATTTCTAAAGACTTTAGATTTCTTTTGCTTCTTCTTAATTTTCAGTGAATTTTTGAAGATTTTTTTTCTAAATCTCAAAAATAATACATCGCGATTTTCTTCTACCACTTGAAAATGTTCTTATTTATTTTTGTCGAATTATTTTGCCATTGGAGATTTTCAATTCTAGTAAAAACAATTATTACTTCAGCTATCTTATTTTGTTTCCAGATTGATAATACACCAGTAGTTTTTCTTATGATTGATACACAAATAGTTGAAGAGGAATTTTTAGAAGATATTAACAATTTGCTAAATTCCGGAGAAGTGCCCAATCTATTTGAAGGTGATGACTATGAAAAGATTATATTAGATTCTCGGGAAGCTTGTAATGTTGCAACGAAAGATGTAAATTTTGATATATCATAATGTTGATTTACAATTTATATAATCTAATGTTAATATATACAGGGATGTACGCGGGATGACATTTACAAATTCTTTATAAATCGTGTGCGTAATAATTTACATGTAGTTTTATCCATGTCGCCAGTGGGTGATGCATTTCGTCGCAGATGCCGTATGTTTCCCTCTCTCGTAAATTGTACCACCATAGATTGGTTTTCCAATTGGCCAACTGAAGCCTTATATTCCGTGGCTTTGGGACTATTAGCAAAAACTACCAACACCAAAGAAGAATGTCAAGCATTAGCTACAACAACAGTGTTTATACATAAGGTTGTTTTACGATTTACTTTTTTCTTTTTCATAAAAAAATGATTCCTTTTTCTAATTAAAGACTGTGGAGGAAGCTTCAGAACGTTTTTACAAGGAAATGAAACGTCATTATTATACTACACCCAGCAGTTATTTGGAACTTTTAAAACTCTATCAAAGTTTATTGAAAAATAAAAGTGAAGAAATTAAAAATAAACGCAAAAGAATTTCAAATGGTTTAAATAAGATTTTGGAGACCAATGATATAGTAAGACTCGATGGGAAATTTAATTTATTAAATCATTTTGAATCATTTATTTTTTTAGATTAATGTCATGCAAAAAGAATTGGAAATAATGGTGCCACAACTGGATGAAAAATCCGTTAATATGAAGTCCTTGTTGGAAAGATTAGCTATTGATACCAAAATGGCAGATCAGGTTAAAGAGAGCGTTCTGCGTGATGAGGCCAATGCTAAGGAAAAAGCCGGTATATGTCAAGCCATGTCCGATGATGCTAATAAAGATTTAGAAATTGCCATGCCGGCTTTAAAAGAAGCTGAAGATGCACTTAAAGGTCTGACCAAGGCCGATATAAATGAGCTAAAATCATTTACCACGCCACCAGCTTTGGTGCAATTTGTTATGGAGGCAGTGTGTATATTATTGGGAGCTAAGTAAGATTTATTCATTTTTAAACATATTTATATATTAAGCAACAACTATTTCATAATTTATTTTAATTAAAACCATTTCAAATCGTGTTATCTATTATTTTTAATATTCAAATCTAAGCGATAAAATAACACAGGTATACAAGGTTTTGGACCTGAGCAACTAAAAGTGATTTCTATGGTCATTTGGGGCGCTGAATTCGAATCTTCGCCCATTTTTCCAAAATTGGTCTTAGTTTTCGAGATATCAATAAAAATATTTTATTGCTATATTTGAGATCTAATAGGCAATTTATTCAATAAAAATTGGAATTAAAGATCTCTCATATTAAATCATTCGTATTATTTGATATCTGTTTCACATATTAGAGTTCAAAAGTTGGAACTTATCATGCATACATCCCAAAATTGTTTTACGATTTTCGCCTAATTTTATAATATTTTCTCTTTTTTCTCGTAACTTAAAGACATTCGAAATCCAATCTTGTGGTATTTTTATAATAAACACTCCATTATTTTCTACAAAGTGGAGGATTTTTAAAATATAGCTTGTTTATTTTTTTTCCTTTGCGGCTAAGTGCTTTGAAGATATTCTTGAAAAAGGAAAGGTTCTACGTGAAGACGTGGGTAAGAGCTTGGAAGTAGTGAAAAGGAGACATTTTATTTTCCACCTCATGTTATCGAATGATATCGAACTGTTTGTTTATAAGACCAAATAAATCATTGATATCATCACTAAAGTATATCTCTTGAGAAGCGGGTATAGTAAATAATTTTTCATCCCGTTTATATTGAAGATTGTTAGAGTATCCAAAATTTTTTATCCCACAACCATTATACTATCAACTCTGCTATCTGTGTTTGTAAATACAAAACCTCTAATCAACTCGAATACTCACCTCTGATCATTTAACTTTTGATCATTTTTCTGAGTACATAATATTCGTAAACACAATAAGTGCTTAAAATCATCTTTGCAATACTTTTTTATATTTCTAAACGATTTGGAATAAAATCCAACATGAAGGATTTTGATTTTAATCCAAAAGTCATTATGACAGCTGATTTATCCAACTCGCGAGAACTCGAAAACTAGAACCAATCTTGAAAAATGAATTCCATATTTAAATTCAGCAGCCCAAATTACATTAGAATTAGTTTTCGTCTGTTCAGGCCCAAAAGTTGATCCGAATTTGTAAACTTATATAACTACACAGACCTACATGGGCTTCTGCCAAAGGAATTATGGCTGATGTTAATTTTATAAAGAGACTTTTTGAATTTGACAAGGAACATATTAAAGAGGAGACTTTAAAAAAAGTTAAGAAATATATAAGTCACAAAGATTTTGTGCCCGCAGTAAGTAAAATTCTGCAAGAAATTATTTTAATATTTTATAATCTTAAATACTTTTTTTTAACCAGAAATTTGAAAAAGTCTCCAAAGTGGCCAAATCGGTTAGTTTATGGGTTATAGCTATGGATAAATTTGCCAAAGTTTTTAAAGTAGTTGAACCAAAAATCAGACGCAAAGAACTAGCAGAAGCCGAACTTAAAGAAGTCATGGCAATACTAAGAACCAAACAACAAGAATTGGCTTCGGTTGAGGCTAAAATTCAAGCTCTTAAAGACAATATAGATCAGAAGAGTCGCGAATTTCAAGTAATACAAGATGCGGTTGATATAACTTATGGTCGCATAAATAGAGCAGGACGTTTAACCTCGGCTTTGTCAGATGAAGAAGTACGGTGGAAGGAAACAGTACAGGTAAAATAAATGTTTAATCCATTATCAGAAATCCTTTAAATGAACAACATCTTCTTAGTCTTTAACTTTAGAATTAGCTTGCGTTCCCGGAGATGTTTTAGTTGCAGCCGCTTGCGTTGCTTATCTGGGTGCATTTTCCACCGAATATCGCAATGAACTATGCAGTCAATGGGTTCTAAAATGCAGAGAACAAAAAATTGCTTCTAGTAGTGAATTTCATTTACTTAAGGTTTTGGGTGATGCCTATGAAATACGTCAATGGACAGTTGATGGTCTACCCAAAGATGATATATCTGTAGAAAATGGCTTGTATGCTACACGAGCATTAAGATGGCCTCTTATGATTGATCCCCAGGAACAAGCGAATCGCTGGATTAGAAATATGGAGAAGAATAATAATTTACACATTTTAAAAATGAGTGATGGCAACTTATTAAGAGTCATAGAGAATTGCATACGTCAGGGTTATCCTATTCTATTGGAAGATATAAGTGAGAATATAGATCCCTCCATAAGACCCGTACTTCAACGTGAAACTTATGTATTTGAGGGTAGAACATATTTAAAATTAGGAGATGTCATAATTGATTATGATGATCATTTCCGTTTATATATGACAACAAAATTAGCAAATCCTCACTATTTGCCAGAAATATGTATTAATGTAACTTTGGTTAATTTTTTAGTTACCGAAAGTGGTTTGGAAGATCAATTACTATCGTAAGTTTAAGATTCTTTGCATAGAAAACAGATAGATATTTCTGAATTTACTTTCATTTATATATTACAGAGATATTGTAGCAATTGAACTTCCAGCATTAGAAAAACAACGCAATGATTTAATTGTTAAAATCAATACAGATAAACAACAACTTCTGGCTTTGGAAGATAAAGTACTTAAACTTTTATTTAACTCCAAGGGCAATATTTTGGATGATGAGGAATTGGTGGAAACTCTTAATGATGCGAAGGTTACTTACATACAAATCCCCATAGCTAAATATTTTATCTAAAATATTTTCTCTCCGTTGATCCTCTAGGAAACTTCTTTGATTATAGCCACCCGTTTAGTGGACACAGAAGAAACTGAAAAAGTCATTACCGCCACTAGAGAAAAATATCGTAATTTAGCCTCTCGAGGTGCCATATTATATTTTGTGGTTGCTAGTTTAGCTGACATAGATCCCATGTATCAATATAGCTTAAAATATTTCTCACAAATTTTTTGTGCCGTTATTCGTCTAGATCATCCCAAAATGACCACTGAAGAACGCATAGAACAATTGAAATTGAATGAGCTAAAAGCTATTTATGATAACGTTTCGAGAGGTCTCTTTGAAAATCATAAAATTATTTTCAGTTTTCTCTTATCGCTTGCTATTGAGCGGCAGGAACAGCGAGTAAGTCAGCAGGAGTTTAATTTTCTAACCAGAGGTGTTGTGGGTTCTGTTAAAGAGAAAACCAAGCCAACAAATATAAAATTATCAGATTTTGAGTGGGAAGCCTCATTGTTTTTAGAGGAGAATTTTTCTACATTTCAAGGATTTACAGATAGAATGAACGAACCATTCATTTTGCAAATTAATGATAATCGAGAGGTATTTAAGAAATATAATCATCGAAACATTTATACAAGTACAATAAATTTCCATCTTTAGTTATTTAATTTTTCTGGCGCTAAAACTTCACCCAACGATTACTGGAATACTAGACTTACCAATTTCCAAAAACTTATGTTTATTAAAACTTTTAGAAAAGAAAGATTTCTGTTGAATGTTGTGGTTTATTTAAGAGACACCATTGGACGTTATTTTACCGAAGTTTCCACTGCTGGAAGTCAACTTAAAGTTGTGTAAGCTAAAATATTAAAGAATTTGCATTTCTATTAATCTAATTTATTTTTCAGATTCCTAGATACTTCCAATGTAACACCTTTAATATTTGTTTTATCTAGTGGTTCTGATCCTATGGCAAATTTTTTAAGATTTGCCGAAGATATGAAGTATATGGATAAATTTTATTCCATTTCATTAGGCCAGGGGCAAGGACCGGTAGCTGAAAGCCTAATAGACAAGAGTTTACGCCTAGGTCATTGGGTATTTTTACAAAATTGCCATTTAGCCACATCTTGGATGTCTCAAATGGAAAATATTGTACGCAACATAACTTTGGGTGTCACAAAAGCCCATGAAAATTTTCGTTTATTTTTGTCTTCCATGCCACAGAAAAATTTTCCCATAAGTGTCTTACAAAACTCTGTTAAAGTTACCAATGAACCACCCAAAGGCATCAAAGCGAATATTTTAGGTGCTTTGGCTGATATAAATGTGGATTACTTTGAACAACACATTCTGCAAGAGAAATGGCGTGCTATAGTCTTTGGTCTTTGTGTTTTCCATGCTGTACTCTTGGAACGACGTAAATTCGGTGCTTTAGGTTGGAATATTACCTATGAATTCAATGAAAGTGATCGTGAATGTGGTCTTAAGATACTCGATTTCTTTATTGGTCGTCAGAAAGCTCAAAAAATTCCTTGGGAAGCTATTTACTATATAAATGGTGATATAACTTGGGGAGGTCGTGTTACAGATTCATGGGATCTAAGATGTTTGAGAACCATTTTAAAAAGGTTTACTTTTGAAAAGATATTAGATACTAATTATAAATATTGCCGTGGGGATCCCTATTATCGTGATCCTCAAAAAAATACAATACAAGAATATAAAGATTATGTACAAAATTTTCCCACATTAGAGGATCCAGAAATATTTGGCATGCATGAGAATGCCAATTTGGTATTTCAAACAAAAGAAACAAACTTTTTCATAAATACACTACTAGTAGGTCAGCCAAGATCAGCAGCCGATGAAGGTCAGGCGCAAGAAAATGACTTATGTTTGGAAGTTATTTCAAAAATACAAGAAGTTTTAGCGGAAAAAATTAAAAAGGACAAACTACATCCAGGACTATTAAAGGTTTATATTTATATATGAAATATAATGCATTTTTATAATCAAATTTTCTAAACAGATCGATGACAAAGGTCAACAAGCTTCTTTAACAACAGTTTTGGTACAAGAAATAGATCGTTATAATAATTCTTTAAATTTAATACATGCCAGCTTGGTTAATTTGCGTAAAGCCATTAAAGGTTTGGTGGTAATGTCTGAAGAACTAGAAGAAGTTTTTCAGTCTCTATTAGCCAATTTAGTGCCAAAGCTATGGGAGAAAAAGAGTTTTCTCTCAATAAAACCTTTACCTAGTTATATAGCAGATTTTCAAAGGCGCATAGATTTTATACAAAGTTGGGCTGATGTTGGAAATCCAAAATCTTTTTGGATAAGTGGCTTTTATTTTCCCCAGTCATTCTTAACAGGAATATTACAAACACATGCCCGCAAACGTGTGTTACCAATAGATGAATTAAAAATCGACTTTCAAGTACTAGAAAACGTATTAGTTCAACAGGATTTCTTTGAGAGAAGAATCAGCAATAAACCGGTAAGTTAACTATTTTGAAAATATATGATTTTATTTATAAGTCAACAAAAATTATTTGGTTAAAGGTGGATGATTTATATGGTAATATGCCAGAATCGTCAGAAGCTGGAGTAAATGTGCATGGCATATTTGTAGAAGCAGCCAAGTGGTTGAAATCTGCTGGAGGTTTATGTGATGCTGAAGTTGGTGTTTTATATTCAAGATTACCAGTCATACGTTTTATACCCTGCTTAAAACTAAATCCTGCAGATAGATATGAAGCACCTCTATATAAAACACAAGCTAGATCGGGAGTTTTATCTACTACGGGTCATTCGTCAAATTTTATTTTATCTATTCTCTTGGAAAGTGCATTGCCCGCAGATTTTTGGATTTTAAGAGGCACTGCTTTGGTGTCAGGAGTAGCTGATAATATTTCATAAATATATTTTACTTTGTTATACATATTTAATTGATAAATATTTCTCATGTTTAAACAGCACTCTGGTCCACAAGTTTGATTTTTTTACAAAAGTCAAATTCAGCTAGAGGGAGAAAAATTATAGAGATTTGTAATTTAGAGACTTTAGATTTTATGCTTATAAATCTTTACATTAATGCGGCTTACCGGTTATTAATAGTAATAGGTCAAAGTCAAAATATCATATTTTCCCAAAATGTTTTATTTATTATAAATATTTTGTATTTATCATAAAAACACAAAAAGGTGTTCGGAAATAGTATATATATTACTTATAGGGCAAAAAATTCCTTTCAGCAATTTATAATCCTTTCCGAATTATTTAAAATCAAATAAAAAATTTTGCCGCCGTATTGGATCTGCCATTTTGAATTTGATTTTTTTATTAAAAAATCGTGATCAGCACCCCCAAAACGATTTATGTCATATATATCTTTTTGTTAATACAACTATTCTAATTGCGGCCAAAATTCGGGGAGCATAGTCCAGTTTAATCCTCCATAATGCTTCCGCTTTTCCGTATTCGGGAAATCAAAAAACCATATTCTTAATCAGGAACCACAAATCTATCAAATGTGGTTATTTACAAATTCCATAAATTTAAAAAAAATTGCCGCTGTTTTGGATCCGTCATTTTTAATTTCTTTTATTATAGAATCATAATTAGCATTTCCAAAAACCTTATACTTTATATTTATTTTTTACTTAAAGCAAGTATTCTAATTTTGGCCAAAATTCAAAGTTCCTGGCAAAGTGGGATCTCTAATGTTAATCTTCTAATTCTTCGTCGGCATCTACAGGCTTAATATTGTTGAATTTCTTAGAGACACGATTTAAAACACCATTCTCTTTATCCATCATATTTTGTATTTCCATTGAATTTTTGGTAATTATGGGTTCAATGAAAATATCACGTACTGCCCTAAATTGACCCACATTATATAAATGCTCATTTTCTAGACGTACATAATTCCAAATATAACGTCTTAATAAGAAAAAATAATAAAATTCATATTTTTGTATGAGTTTATAGCAAATTTTCATAATGCATATATATTTATACCTGATTATTTCCAAACAACCGCATAGGGAATCCATATTATATGAACTTATATAATCATGAGTAACCATATAAAGAGATATTGCCCAAAAGAAACGTAGTATAATGTTTTCCACTACAACAAAATAATAAAACGACGATGAGTAGATAATTTGTTCACGTAGAAAAATATTTTTTCCCGAAAATGTCTGCAATAAACCAAAATCTCTTAAAATGTCCCAACAACAGCAGTAACATGTTTGAAAAATGGCCGTTACCAAATAGAACCAAATAAATGGATTTTGAAATGTATAATCGTAATTCTCTGAAAAAACATACAGAAACAGGTGCAAGGAAATCTCAATGAATTTATTTTAAAAACTACCTTTATATTTAGCAGCTAATGTTAAAAATATAACCATGGGAAATGTAGCAGCATACTTTCCAGCATTCACCAGAAAAGGATGGAATTGACCTGTATCAGAATATCGCCGGCAACATTGAGCGAAACGAAACCATGAAGGTAAACAACGCACAATGGCATTAACAACCAAATCTTTTTCTGAACATTGATTAGCTTGAAAATCTTCATTCCATTTTATATTATTGATATAAAAAGACACCAAATACTTGAAATCCAAAAGGCAAGCAACTAAAGAATTTAATTGATCACCAAACCAGAAATCTGCAAATCCAACAGAAAACAAAGGAGCCAATATGACGCGACTCTTTTGAAATACCGAAATTAAAATTTTAAATTTTTTTTAGAAAAAGTAAACAAGTTAAACTCACCATTAATCTCAGCAACCAAAAACGGGCATTACGATGAAATATTGGTAAAGGATTAAAAAGAAATGCCAACATTAAACCAACGATTAGTAATGGAAACACTAATCTTGGTATTTCAATATAATCAGCATAAATAAAACCCAGCACACCAAAACACCATATTAAACCAAAAATAGCATGCAATTCCAATAAATGGGAATAAGTTAAATGTTTGCGAGGATTTATTTCAAATATTAAAATATGATTAACTCCAGCACGTCGCCAACTGAATACATTTATTCCTATAAGGAATAAGAACATGATGATATAAAAAGGTCCACGAAATAATATTAAAGCTTGAACCGACTTGGTATTTGAATCTAAATTTCCAAAAAATGCTAAAATAAAATTTCCAAAATTACTAATAAAATAATGCTTATATTGTTTGATAATTTTTCATACATAATATCAAAATAAAACTCAAAAGAACTATAAATGCTCCCAGAAAAAGTCCGACTCGAAATATCGTACCAACTTGCTGAATTTCATCTAAAGGTGGAACTCTTAAACGTTTCATAGCTTGAGTACGATCTCCATTTTCCAAGTATTCGGTAAAATTATATTCAACCTCTTCCATAAGTCTATCCAAATCATTGTTTTTATAAAAATATGATGTGACAATATTATCATCAAACCATTTCCGACCCTTTTTATTAATCAACAACTACATTTGAAAAAGATCTTACCCACAATGGGAAATAATAAAAATAAATATCTCATAAATACCTTATCATGCTTCTTCAAAATCTTTTTAAATCCTGTATAATTTAACATTTTATAATTTTGCAATAGCACTAAACTTAAATACAATTCACTTAAACCATTTTTTATATCTACCATTTTGGACTTTTTTTGTTTCATTTTTCTTTTTATAGCATTTTGATGTAAACTCTTGCGTGACATAGTACGGGTTTTTAATCGAAACTCACCAATTAACTCATCCAATGCTGTAGAAAGACCCACATTACGTCTTGTGGCTTCAGCTAATTTTTCAGCATAGAATGTATTGATTTTTCGTAATTCATTTTCACATTCAAAAAAGAATTCTTCTTCAAAATTAGCAAAATAATTGTCTATAATGCGATCAGTAGAAATTTCCTTAAGAGGAGCATTTTCCAAAGCATTTAAGATCATGTTTTTTAGGTCCTTTAAAAACGAAAATTTTTTAAAATTGAAAATAATTTTTCACACGTAATATGAATTGATGAGGTTTATTTACTCACTGCATATGAAATGTATTGTTGGCGCCATTCTGGAGTCAAATGAGCACTTAATTTTTCAGTAAACTTCATTTATAAAATGTGAATTTGTTAATTTAAAAAAATACTAAATATGTAGAGAAATTGCCTCCTGTTTTATAATTCTAAATGAAATATACAAAAAGTTTTCAAATAAAAAAATAAACATTTTACTTTTTTTCCTATATTCTTTTAGACAACAAAATATAATAATTTTAGTCGAACAATTTTTTTTATCACAAAACTTAAACTTCTCCGAAAAAAATGAATTAGTTCTACAACTGGTTCCAGAACGCATGAAAATAGCCTGTACTTTTACTTTTTCTTTAAACCAACGATTTTTGTTCGAAATTGTCACCTTCAGAACTAGTTCTGTAGAAGTACCCATTCTATGAACGGTTCTAGAACTAGTTCTTTAATCAATGATTTTTGTTTTGAAATTGTCACATTCAGAACTTGTTCTATAGAAACGTTAAAGAACGGCTCAATAACCAGTTTTTAAATCAATTTAATTTTGTTGAAACCTTTTTTAATTTATGGAATTTTTGTTTTAAGTTTTTAAAACAATTCTAAGAAGTCATTTGTTAACCAGTAATTTGTAATTTCAGCAATAACCCAAAATTTTACCAAAAATTAGAAATTTCGTAAAAAAATTCCAAATTTCATCAACAATTTTAAACAAAAGTAGGATGAATATGAAAGAATAATCTATAGATTTTTCAAGTACAGCTTACTTAATGAGCATGATCTGACTAGCGTACTTGCATACTTTATCATAATTCGTGAATAATATTGTTGAGATAATTTAAAAGTAGCATTTTATGTTAGTAACATCTTTTATTCTTTAATTTTCCTAAATCGGACAAACCATTATCGAGTTATATTGAAACGGTATCATATTAGGCATGCCATAAAAAATGTGCATGACAAAAAAAGCTGGATGGATCCTTATTCAGCACGTAAAACTCGTTAAAATTTCAATAAAATTTTTCATTATTTTAACAAACATTATTATCATTATTTTAACAGACAAAATTTGGAAATATGTTCGATAGTCCTGCTTAAAAATTACGTAAGGATTTCATCATAAGCTTTCTAACAATGAAAGAAGCTTGTATAATAGGTACACTACAAAGTATTGAGTACCCCAAAAAAGGGGCAAATAGTCGGTACTTAGTACTCAATACTTGCACATCACTATAGCTTACATAGAGTGTCTCACTAAAGTTGTTTGTATCTTAAAAAATGTACTCATAAAAAGATTTAAAAGAAGCTTTACCACTAAAATATGTATTCTTATGTGTAAATAATTTTTAATAATGTTGTAAAATATTATAAGAATTTGCTTTTGGCAACACCAAATTTTAGTTTCATTCTTACACAGAAAAAAACTAAAATCCAATTTCAATTAAAAATAATACATATTTAATTATTTTATTAATTGAAATTCAACCTATGAAAAAATTTTATATTCATTTATTCAAATTATCACCTATTTTTATTTATATTTGATTAATTAATTAATTTATGCAATAAGAAAAGTAATTGAAAGCCGACAAAAATATTAGAAAATATTAATTTTTAAATTCAATTTTTGACGAATCGTTTAATGACCATATTATTTTTGTGTATACTAAAAGCATTTCAAAATATTTTATACTTGTAAAATATTTTATATTCAACTTATACGACAGTTTAATAAATTTTCATATTTAAAATTATTTCTCTATATAATTTTTCTAAGTGTATGGAGCTATTTATGTAAATGTTTTGCAAATTTTTCCATATGGTTAATCAATTTATGACTTAAATTGTTGCCCTAATTGAATTCCATTAATTGTAGCTAAAAACATATATTTTTATGCTTTTAAATTGTTTTATATTTTACATTATTGTTTTTCCTCTTAATATTACATACGATTTGCGTTTGATTTGTTTATTTTTTGTAAATGTAAACTATTGTTTTATTTTCATATTAATTAATAATAATTATGTATACATAAATTTAGAGCTCATCAATAAAATGAGCCAAGTTTTATAGCAAGACTTGTTATAATATATAAACATTAACTTTAGCACTTAAAGTAAAAAATCAAAATCAAATTACACATACAAAATATACTAAATACATAAAGCTAGAAGCAAAAAAAAAAAAATAAACGAAAACAATAAAGGTTAAAATTTTAATTTTTTTTTTTTTTATAAATGTTAGGAATGTAATGTGGTATCATCAATTTATATATTTGGAAACACAAGGAAAATAATTTTTGTTTGTTTGTTTTAGTTTAGGTTTTAAGTAATACTGCCTTAATAGTTAACATTTTAAGTTTATGGCATTTTAAAGGTCTTTTCTTGATTTTTTTTAAGTACTCGACAGATATTAAGGTATTGGGAATGAAAACAATACAAAATTGAAATTAAACTAAAGGCAAATTAAAATTAATATGCAAATTCTGCAGTTTTGAACTAAAATAAATTAAATTTATTAAGTGTGAGTTACTTAGTTATTTGACTCGATTTTTATTTTAAAGTTTTTTAGTGCCATCGATGTCGATTGTGAGGTCCTGTAGAGAACCACGGGGTTGTAGAAGACTTCTCTTTTCAGGATCTTTAGATTTTTTAGGTTTTGGACGGTTGGTTTTTGTATAACGATTTATAACACCATCCGGTTCATCCATCATGCGTAGTATTTGGATTTGGTCGGATGAATCTATAGGAGCTATAGAAATATCGCGCACAGCACGGAACTTACCACAATTGTTCAAGTGTTCGTTCTCCAAACGAAAGAAATTCCATACAAAGCGTCTGATAGATCGCAAAGAGAAAAGCAACAAGTTATATTAAAAATTAAAAAAGGGGGAAAATACTATATCTACCGGAAAACTTCCAAAATACCAGTTATAGAGGTCATAATATCGCCACTTAAATATTTCATTTCGGTTATATAAAATGACAAGGCCCAACTAAAACGCAACAGTAAATCTTCAAGTATAGCAAAATAATAGAAACCCTAGAAAAACAAAAATTAAAATGATTTTGTTTTAACCCTTAAACTATGTAAAATATAACTTACAGTTGACGAGTAAACAATTTCTTCTCTTAAGAAAGTATTTTCGCCAGCATTTTTATCGAATAAACCCCAATCCATTTTTATATCCCATGTATAGGAGTAACATGAAGATATAACCGAAGCAACAATCCACAGCCATGTATAGGGATTATCAAAAGTATTAGAATAGTAACCTAAAACAAACATAAATATCTTTAAGTAAACAATTTGATTTTAATAACTGGTCTAAAAAACCTACGACTATTGAAACTTTTTAAAGTAGCAAATATTACAACCAAAAAAGTTGTTGAATATTTTCCAGCATTTACCAAATGCGGAAAAGCTTCACGCGTATCTCGATAACGCCTCAGACACTGAGCAAAACGGAACCAAGCTGGCAAGCAATTGAAAATGGGTCTTATTATAAAATCTTTTTCCATGCATATAGAAGCATCCCTCGCCTCAAACCAGTTGCCATTTGTAAAATAAAAACATATTAAATACTCAAAATCCAATAGAGCAGTGGCCAAAGAATTTAATTGATCACCCAGCCAGAAATCAGCAAAACCTACATGAAAGAAAGGGGCTGCTATCATGCGACCCTTTTTTCATTAAATAACAAAAAAGAAATTATGAAGTAAAACTCAAATTAACAACATTTCATTTCGAAACTCACCGATATTCTTAATAACCAAAAACGTGCATCATGGTGTAAAACATGAAACGGATTTATTAAAAATGCTATCATTATAATGGCTAAAGTTAGAGGATTTATAAACGCCGGTATACTTAAGCTGGCCGAGTAAAGGAAACTCAACATGCTTAAAGTCCAAATGACACCAAAAATAGCTGCTAATTCCATTAGATGCTGTTCTGACAAATGATTTCTGGGATCTAATTCGAATATAAGTACATGATTTACACCTGATGAACGCCAGCCATAGATGTTAACACCAATAAGAAATATAAACTCAATAATTAATAAAGGACCGCGATAGAGACTAAAAGTGACTTTTAGATTTTCACCGCTAATATCGTGGAAAATTGCTATGAAAAATAATAAGAAAAAAATCAAAAATAAATAAATAATTTATTAAAATAACTAAAAACTTACCCGACAATACTACCGCAATACCCAAAACAATAAACGAACCCGAAAACAAGCCAACTTTAAATGTTGTCCAAGGACTCTGTTGTTCCCCAAGCGGCGGCACACGCAAACGTTTCATAGCACGTTGACGATCGCCACCCTCCAACTCTGTTGTTACCGTTGTCTCTGTCTCATTGATTATATTATCGATATCTTTGTTAATGAAGAAATGAGA
Organism: Protocalliphora azurea; assembly: GCA_932274085.1. Classification (NCBI taxonomy): domain Eukaryota; kingdom Metazoa; phylum Arthropoda; class Insecta; order Diptera; family Calliphoridae; genus Protocalliphora; species Protocalliphora azurea. The sequence goes on along the minus strand of OW026523.1, from coordinate 142,908,234 downwards.
AGCTTCAACATGATCCTGACGCCATTTGGCACCAGAATCAACACGCAACAATTTATCATGTTTCTTAAGTATTTTACGAAAACCAGTGTGATTAAGATTTTGATAGTTTTGCAATAGAATTAAACTTAAGTAAAATTCACTGAATGCCAATTTTAGTTCTTGGGCTTTACGATGTGGCAAGCCAGCTTTCTTTAAATTTTTCGACTTTTTTGCACTACGTTCAGACTCTTCGATACAAGTTTTCAGTTCAGCTTTTAAGGTGGCAAATTTACGTGTAGCTTCGGCTAATTTTTCCGAATAAAAAGTATTAATCTTTTTCAATTCTTTATCACAATAATGAAAGAAATTTTCATCAAAATTGGCAAAATGTCTTTTTAACACTTCATCTTCTACACTGTCCACAGATGGGGCTTCTTCTACTGCCATATAAAGCATAGCTTTCATTTCCTATAAAAATTATATACTGCATTGCATTAAAAATTTCAATTTTATTAAAACATAAATTAATTTTATTTACCTCATAGTTAATATATTGTTTACGCCATTCCGGCGTTATGTGAGCCGTTAAATGCTCAGCAAATTTCATGTTGGCAACTTTGTAAATTCAAATCTAAAAAAAAAAAACAAAAAAATAAAATTTTAATCAAATTATTTTTTTAATAACGACTAAATTAATACTTTAAATACGTAATAAAATATTAAATTGTTTTTACTTGGAAATACTCGTATGTATTCTGTTGCTTGGAATTCTTTAGTTGTAATAATATTAATTCTCATTAATAATTACGCAATACATATGTAATACTTATGTGTTTATAAGTTTGTCAATATTTTAATTAAAAAGAATACTCATCAATTACATTTGTTATAATTGATGGCTGACACATTTCAATGTTTATTTTGGTATAAGTCACCAATTTTGCCAAAAATTCGTTCATCATTAATAATAATTTATTAAAGAATATGAAATCTGTTTGTCGATAATCTGAATTTATGATCAATTAAAATGTATATAAAAAAAAATTTACACATATTCGTATATTTATTGTATATTATATTGTGTATTATTGTATAATATTCGTATATTATATTGTATTATTATTAACTATTCGAATAATTTAAAATTGTCCATTTTCGAATAACGAATAAACCGAATAATTTGTGTCGAATAACCGATTTACCGAAATTTTATTTTTTGGAGTAATAAATTTAGAACATTTCTTATTTTTAAGGTAAATTTATACCAACTACATCTTTTTTTAAATGTCTGTTATATACCAGCAATAATAAATAAGTGATTTTTAAGGAAGTATTATTTCATTCCTTTCAAAGTACAGGTATCCCTCGCATAACGCGGTAGTTACGTTCCAGGAAAATTCCGCGTTATGTGATTCGAGTTATGTAAGCCTTAGTTTTCATATAAATTTGAGCTTTTTTAATAAAATTCATACTAAATAACAGACGTATATATATTTCAACTTAAAATTAAAATTCAGACTTTGTTATAAAATTAAAAACACAAAATAAAAATAATAATATCACAAAATTGAAAAACAAATTAAAAAAAATTGGTATAAAATTTAAAAACAAACTGAAAATATTAAATATGTATTTCAAACTTCATTGTTGTTAAGTAATTATTCTGTTTCGCTGTCTTCAAACATCATATTTCGTGCAAATTTTGAACGTTTTGGGTGTGTAATAGCTTCATCAGAAGATATTTCTTCAACATAGCCGCTATTGGATACAAAACTAGTTGTAGAATCTTGTGATTCTTGCACTGATTTTATATCATTATTAGCAAAGAAAGATTTCCTTTTTTCAGCCAAACTTAAGCCCTCTCGTATGCGCTTTAATGTGAAATCTGTAATTGATTCACAGATATCTTCTTCCGAAGTGATGTCGTCACTTTCATGTTTGATTTGGCGTGGTTGGAGATTCAGTTGTTAATTGAATTAACTCTCCTTCGATGAAGTCTGTAGCTTCGTTTATTATTTCATAAATGTCTTCTTCGCTCATATCATTAAAGCCTTCTCCACTGAAACGTTGACCTACCGTTAATATTCGGCTCACTGCCACATTTAAAGGTGGTACTGCATTATCTTTTGCAACATTGCGCAAACGTGCAACTCATTTTGCCCATATTGATGACCCAACCATAACAGAATTTTTTTATTTATTTTCATTTTGTTTGTATTGTGGATTCATTTAATCCAAGAGATTTTTCACCACTGCACAATCTATCTAGAATTTGACAGATTTATCATCTAATGTAATAAATTTTCGCTTAAGCCTAGGTTTTTGGGCTTTTGAAACTTTACTATTCATAGCTAAAACAAAAAAAAAATTTAATAATAAATTTTTTTAATAATACTTATTTTCAACTTCGCGTCATAAAGTTAAAATTTCGCATTGTACTCAAACCGAATTTTTTTTCAAATCGCATTATATCGAAAACGCGTTGTATAAGTACCGCGTTATACGAGGAATACCTGTATCAACAAGTGCACGTTTTCTTATGCTTATGAAGTAATATAAACAGCATCCAAAGATATTATTAAAAATATATTCAAATAAATTGTTCTGCTAAGAACGTTGTGATTCGGTTGCTATTTTTACAAATTTTTGTTACTCAAAAGAACTCTTTTAAACAAGCGACCAATAAAATTATGCATAATTTTTTATTTAGAAATATATTGGTTTATTTAAAAATAAAAACTGATTTCCTTGCGTCGATAAAATGTAAAGTTAACCATATCAAAAATTGTAATATTTCTAGATCCCTGCAAAGTAGAAAAGTTGCATCGACTTCTGTAAACACAACAGCAATTGTAAAAGTAGAAGCAATTGAAAAAATATCAGTGTAAAAAGTTGCAAAGTTGCATCAATTTTTATAATGTTACAACTCCGTAAAAATGTATAAATAATACTAAAAAAATCAACTTTAAACTGGAAAACATTACTGAAAAATCAAAATAAACGTAAAAAAAAGGTTTTTGGAAATTAACAACAGTAAAACAAAAAAGTTAAAATGAATTAAAGAAAATATGAATAAACAGATAGATACGAATTCTATAAATAAAAAATATATTAGAAATGAAATATAACATTTTTCGGTGTATTGAAAAAATTGTTTTTACTTCTTTTTGTAAAAATTAGATAAATTTTTTCAAAAGTGATTGTTCACGTCAAGTTGAAACAGTGCAAAATTATATGTTCATTGCAATTTTGCATGAATTCGTGAACATGATTTCCTTTTCAGTGAACAGGTATTAAAAAAGAGAACATCTTCCAATGACAAGCCTATGTTAAATTCACTGAAAATTAATTTGCGCTACTTTTGAATAACAAGTTCATGATCTTATTGACTTCTTTGGTAGTTCTTTTTTGTTTTTCTTTGGAAGTTCTTTTTTGTTTTTCTTTGGAAGTTCTTTTTTGTTTTTCTTTGGAAGTTCTTTTTTGTTTTATATTTTTAATAAAATGGGTCATAAAAAAATTATAATATTATAACTTCATAAATATTTTAACATGTGACAATACAGTTTTGAGTAAATTCAAAGTTATAAAAGTAATAACAATCTTCTTTTATCAACAAAATTTACGTAAAAAGTACGTACCAATATTTATTTATTTTTTTATAATTACAATACAATTCCAAATTATATTCTAATTCTAACCGAGCGGAGTAACGAAAACCATAGCTCGTTGTAGTGAAATAGACCAGAGTCTCTGGTGGGAATCGAACCCACAACCCCCAGACTGACAGACTAGCTCACTACCAACTAGGCCATCGGGGCATCCGCGTACCAATATTAATTTTGAATTTTATGACAAAAATCATTCTCAAACAGAAATTAAAGCGAGTTGCATTAAAAATACCGATTTATTAACTAAAGTTAAATTAGTAGAATATTTTATAGTATTAGGTAAAAATATACAAATTTTTCATACAAATGGGTGAAAGAACAGATAGATAGATGTGAAAGAAATTAATCTATATTATGTTTCAAAATAATTATTTCTATATGTATATGAAATACTATGTTCACGTATGCATGTTTTTCATTTATCACGTCAAATTCGATCAGTTTTTACATATATTTGAATATTTGAAAAAGAAAGAATACAAAGAAAAGAAACTGGCTCAATTTCCTACAACAAAAACTTTTCTCTCTTCTCACATATAAGTTCTGTGCAGGGCTGTCAGATGTGGTGATTTTTAATTGCTTTTGGCGACTGAATTTTCTGTTTGCAACATGGCGAATTTTTTGGCGATTATGAAATAGACATTAGTGGAAAAACTATTAAATTTTTTTAACTAGAAATTGTCTCTTTTTAGTATTTTATTTGCCTATCTAACAAAATGAAGAGCCTTAGCTTCAACTTAGCTTTTAAAAGTTTATCCCCAAAAAATATATTTTACAATATTTATATAGTATCAATCTCAAGGTTTATACCAGTGGGTCCACATCTGCTGAACGGGTTGGAGGGGGTGTCTATATTCCCGCTTATAGGAATAACATTTCCTTTAAATTGCCACATCACTGCAGCATTCTTCAAGCAGAGATCTCGGCCATAAAGAGGGCGGTGAACTGGTTAATGTACTATAGGGTATTCGGGTGTCTCTCCGACATGAATACCACACATCTCTGAATAAGATGGCGAGACATTCAAGCCTGGAGCTGGTCTGGGTTAGGAGTCATTCAAGCACCCCGAATAATTTTATTGCGGGTGTACTAGCCAGAAATGGATTCCTTCTTCGAGATGAAGATACGGACCAACTGGTTGGAGTACCGCTTTCAGCCTGCAGGTCAATAATTTTGCGCAACTTATCGAGGATTGCACAAGATAGATGGCAAAATGAATCCACATGTTCAACCTCGAGCCAAATATGGCTCCATTATGTTAAATCTTGATCTAACTTCATCATGGGTCTACCGAGGCATCGGCTAAGAGTTCTGGTAGCCGTTGTTACAGGGCATTGGATTGCTGGTGCGCATGCTAGGAGACTAAGACTCCCTTTTAACGACTTTTGTAGAAGTTGACGAGAAGAGGAAGAGGAGAAAATGTTGCTGCATCTTTTATACTACTGTCCCACTCTTACTGAGATTAGGACTACTCATTTTGGCAGTCCGTTTGTCCATATATTATCAGATTTCTCTGGGTTGGTTCATTTCTAACACTGTTATGAACATGATGATCCCTCAGGGTTTCATAATGGGACAGAATTGAACCCAAGTGAGCTGTCTCTTGTTGATGAGACATTTTAGTGAATTTTTTCAGTATTTCTTTAAAAAACCAAATAAAATTATAAAATTAAAATTTGATGATTTTGGCGATTTTTGATTAACAAAATGGTGACAAAGGCTCAAAAAAATCTGACAACCCTCGTTCTGTGTAACTTGAGCATACTTGTGAGAGAGAAGAAGAAGACACAAAATAAACAAAACTTTCCTTTAAAATTTTAGGAAAATTACACTAGCGACAATTTTTTTCACTAGCACATAATATTTTTATTATTTTTCATGCAAATTTATTGCATTTTAACTCCCGCAACACAAATAATTTTCCACAAACCGAAAAAAAATATTTATTTTTTTATATTTTAACATTCCTTTTTTCTATGTTGAATTTTAAATTGAACGAAGAAAGTTGCTATTTTTGTTATTAAAAAAAAGAAAACGGAATTTAAAATAATTTTCATAAATATAAATGTAATTATATTAATATTTGTGGATGTAAACCGCATCAAAAGATAAAAATTTATGAAAATCGGCGAATATAACTGTGATTATTATATTTAATAATTTTTGAATACTATTTTGAGCTACTATGTGTGGTTACGATGTGTGGTAAAAGTTATTTTAGGACCTAATATATAAATAAAATTTGACTAGACAATCTTAAAGACAACAAAGTTTGCTTTTTTTTTGACAAGCCTTCCATTCTTGTTGAAAAACATCTCAATTTGAAATGTTTAATTATTTTACACCAAAATATATACAAGTAATCCGAATCTTTAACAGGAGTAGCTGAAAAAGTACCTGACTCTGTGTATGTGTTAGTAAAAAAAGTAAATGTGTTGGTGTTTTTCTATTTTCCCCATACACACAGAGTTATATGCCATTTATACCAAAACAAAAACTTGTTGGTTTTTGGAAAACTATATTTACAAAATCAAATCGTTTACATATCTTGTTTTCTCTCAATGTGATTTTTACTGACACATTTATTTTTTATAAATTTTTATTTAAATCGAATTTAATTTATTCTAGTTGATTAAAATGTTTTAAAAATAATTAAAAAGTAATTTTTACACAAAATTTAAAATACAAACAAAGTAATTCAAGAAATTTGACATTTTAATTTTTTTCATCATATTCAAAAGCTCACTTTTATGAAATCAACTGAACAGGCAATATCATAAATATTTTAGTAGTTTTTATTTGGTTTACGATAAAAACTAAATAAAAATTGTTTTTGATTTGTATGGAAAAACTAAAGAAATTTATGTAGTTTTTCAATCAAAAACTGATTGAAGCCAAAAACTAATAGTTTTTGTTTGATATAAAAATGTTTTCAAATTCAATTTGTTTGAATTTTCAATACCAAAAATTGAAACTCTGTTGTACAATTTAAATTCTAAAAAAAAATAAAATGAAATGAAATGTCAAAAATTAATAGAAAAAAATTATTGTGTATGTGTAAGAATTTCCAAAAATGTGAAATAATCAGAAAATGTGAGGCTAAAATTTCGGAACTTTTTTCTTGTTTACAGTTCTCTCAGTTCACATGCATAATTGCCAAATAAATTTAGAGAAAAATTGTCAAAATCGTCAAATCTACTATTTGAAATCTTCAAAAATTCGTCAACATCAGAAATTACGTTTTTTATATGTTAATGAACATTTTTTATGCTTTTTTTTTATGAAAAATTTGCTTTATTTAGGATTAAATTCTATATTTAAAAAATTAATAAAAATTACATTAATTTTATTTTGTCGGCCTTTTATGAAAGTCAACCAGTATCTATTAAGCCTGATGATATATGCATATAAATATGTATTTGTATAATTTTCAAACAAAAAAATAAGTTAAGTATTTACCTTGTCTCTTGAATAGGCCTTTTTGTATAGGTCATAGGAAATTTAATTTTGAATAAGTTCATCAAAAATGTATTTGGATACTTAGTGCTGCTATTTAAGTATTTCTAATGCCTTGATTTTGAATTTGAAGTCTTTAGACTTTTGCAAAGTGTTTATTCGCCATTTTGTAACACCGTGTAACAATTTCCCAAAAACTTTCTCACACATAAAAAAAAATCATTAAATGTATCAAACAAGAGACCATACATAATAAAACTACGTAGTTAGTTTTTCTCCCAAAAAGCCTTTAAAGTTTCAAAAATACACGACTTTAAAAAAAATATAAAGTATTTATCAAAATTATCAGGTATGTTGTAAGTAAGAAGTTATGATGAATTTCGTTCGATTTTAAGAATAATTTTTGGAACAATGCTTTATTTTTCCTTCACAAGATACAGCACTATTGAAAACCAAGGAAATAAATTTCATGAAACACTTAAAATTTGATGATAAAATCTGTAAAAAGTGAGTTTACTGTAATTTTCATCAATAAAGAAAAAAATACATCACATATTTTTTCGATTTCAATTCGTCCCGTTTTCGAAATCGATTTCCATTACATACCAATATATCAAATCAATATGGATGTCAAATGAAAACTAAGAATCCCATCAATAAACCAAAAATTTTCATTTAAATAAAGTAGAACAAATTGTTAAGAAAATATCCTTTATATCAAGTATATTATTAAATTTTCAAAAATGTATTTTCTTAACTTTTTGTAATGCAATATTTAAATAAAAGATACTATTCTGTTGCAGTGATTCGTAGCTTTCACTTGACATCCATATTGGGGTAATATAATCTTCGTAGATTTTTTATAATATTTTTATATATTTGAAGTCCTTCTGAGAAGATATTTGACATCTCGGAGTAAAACTGAATACACATTTTTACCGCGGATTGATGAATACCCTGTCTTAGTGAGATCTTCTCGGACGAGCGCCCAATTGTAGTTTTAAAGTATTTTCGCTTACACTTTACCAACTTTTAATCTTTGTTGTATTTCTCTTTAATATAAAACACAGCTGCACTCTCAATTCATTATAATATTTATTTATATACAATATTTACACATTTAATAACTTAAAGTTAACACTTTCAAAATAAGAAGTTAAACCTTCGCTTCAACAAATTGATGATCCTTTGTCACTTGATCTCTTTGACAACTGATGTTCGAGAAATTGATGTTCTCTGTCCGTAACGTCGGTCTTTTATATTCCTGTCCCGATTCCCCAACCCACTAAAAGTCAATCAATAAATTGTCAACCTAGGTGATCTTCTCCTACCTTTCCCCTCATTTCTCATATATATATATATATATATGAATATATCTATATATATATATAACATATATATATATATATATATATATATATAACATTCATGAAAGTATAAAACTGAATAAAATTCTATATTGCCTTAAGCAACATCCATGTTGTTGGAAAGAAAAACTTAAGAATAATTTAATTGAAATTGGTTTCACAACATCACATCATGATTATTGTTTATAATTCTGGAGTTAATGTAATAATTTTAATTATTTTTTTAGCTGATCTCTTAAAAGCAGTAAATAACAAATATGAAATCAATGAAATAAAAAAGAAACTTGAATCTAAATTTAAAATGTCCAACTGCAGCGTGTTCAAATACTATCTTGAAATAAAGATTCAACAGATTCAGAGATCAATTAGAATAACTATGGACCAAGGGGCAAATGTAAATAAAATATTAATAAAATATGGTAGTGCTTGTGTTACGCCAATGGATAAATGAGTTAATTTGGCTGTATCAAGCCAAGAAATATTTCATTGAACCCTTATAAAGAGCTTTTTGGAAGCATAATGTATCTTATGGTTTATTCTCGCCCTGATTTGGCTTTTGCAGTTGGCTACCTTAGACTTTATCAACAAAATCCTACTGAAGAGTGGTGGAATGCTTTAAAGAATTTTTTGCGTTTTTTAAAAAAACAAAATCGTTTAAGTTAACTTACGAAGTTGATCAAAATGCAGAAGTTTTGGTAGGTTATGCAGATGCAGCCTGGGGACCCTGTACAATATATATGAAGTCCACCAGTGTCTTTATATTTTTTGTTTATGGTTGCTCAGTATCATGATACAGTAAAAAAGAATCAACTGTAGCTTTATCATCAAATGAAGCAAAATATGTAGTTTTTGGCCAATGCTGTTTCCAAAGGTTTGTGGATATCCGGCTTACTTGAAGATATAAAGGTTTTTAAAACCGAAAACTCTTTTACTACTTATGAAGGCAATGTTGGATGTATAGTGATGTCTAAGAATTCTGAAAGCAAACGTGCAAAACACATAAACATAAAGCACCATTTCTTACGTGATCACATTAATAACGGAAAAGTAATTATAAAACAAATTTCAACCAAAAAACATATAGCAGATATATTAACTAAATCTTTGTATAAGGGAAATTTTATTGCAATTCGAAATATGTTAAAATTGTCGAATTGAAAGGGGGTGCTGTTTATACATTTTTATTATGATGTTATTACTTGTTATGTATCCTTTCTATAGAAACTACCCAGCAAAAACTTTGCTTTCCTGGTAAGCTAGCAGGTATAATTGGAAACAAAAATAAACTACTTATTTTTTGCCTGAATAACTAGTTATTTTTGTTCGACTTGTCCATAAATTCATGTAGTTATTTTTTGACTCTAGGAGTACTCAAAAATATGTACCTAAACGAAAACAAAAATAAAAAAAAAAAACAAAAAAAATTTTGCCCTCAGTGAGACTCGAACTTGGACGCACACTAACCATTCGTTTTTACTGACTAACGTCTTACTTAGTACACCATCTCGCACATAGCATCCTAAGCGACAAAAACTCTATTTAGTTTAAAATATCTTTTTAGACATTTTGTTATAAAAAACTAACAGCTTCAGAATGGGGTTAAACCAACAACCCTCTGGTTGTTAATCCGGCGCTCTAGCCAACTCATCCACGTGATTGCAGTATTACTGTGCTATTATACTATTGAGTACTTATTAATGTAATACAGGGTAGGCAAATAATAATGACGCCTCATTACCAAGAAACTACTAAGTAAGTAGTTGTTATTACCAAAAACCAAAAAGTTTTTGCTGGGTATTTCATTTGTTATCTAAGCAAACTTTTTAAATTTTGTATTAAATTTTAGTACTGAAAACTTTTATGAAAAAAAAAAATCCCAAAACTATTAAAACTTATAATTTTTACAATTGTTGTTGTTAATAAAAATTCATGTTCTTTTTTAATTTTTATGTTTTTGATAGTTAATTGCGTCCAATAAAATATGTACGTATGAATAATTTTTTATTAATTTTGAAATTTTGAAAAAATATGGCGTATTGAGAAACATTTCAACTGAAAAAACTCATAAAAGTATTATATGAAGAATGATATTTAAAAAATTACCTAAAAAACTCTTATGTATATGTGAATGTAGTATAAGACTATTCGGTTAATCAAATAATTTGACATTAATTTGTTATTAACCGATCAACTTTTAACTTCGAATAATTATTTGTCGAGTTAACCGATTAATAGGAAAACCCGAATAATTGGATACCTTAGTACACAAGTTTGTATATAATTGCAATAAAATTCCCCTTACTCATGTGTATTATTTTGAATTAATGGAGGAATTAGTTTTAAATTATTCACAGAAAAAATATGGTTTGTTAAACCATTTATTAACGATAAAAAATTCCAATTAATTTTTTAATTGTATCAATTATTCAATTGATCAAAATTCAAATTTTCTAGTATTTTTCACTAAAAATAAAACGATTTATTGGCTTTTTCAAAGGTTTGATTTCAATTAATAAAATAATTGAATATGTATTATACGTAATTGAAATTGTATTTTAGATATTTTTTTCACCATCATAGGTGAGGAGGATATTATGTGTATGGACTGATTTTTCTAACATTCAAAAAAATATTTGCCTAAGACCCAATAGCCTTAGAATCAATTTCTGATTCGATTTAACCACGTCTGTGTGTCCGTCTATGTAAATCTTGTAATCAAAATAGAGGACTCAATCTTGAAAAAAAATTAAATTTAGTACACAGGTTTTTTTATGATCAAATTCGTCCATTATTTCACCTAGCCCCCATACAAATGATCTCCCGGAATAGTGGTTTAACGATCATAAAAGCCTTATTGTTCTTTTATTTTGGATATTTAAAATCAGGGTGCGTAAAAGTTATAGCTTTTATCATAAGTCATAAGTATTTCATAAAATTATTTTCTGATTTTTATTGATAATATTTTAAAACGAACAAAAATCATCAAAATAAAAGAATAAAAAATCTTAAATGGAAAAAATCGCCAAAACGGAAAAAAATTTCCAATTTCATGAATATCGGTCCATAATTGACCATATCGCCCACATAAGCCCCTCTTCAGAAAATCACTTTAACGGATCATAAATCCCATACAAATATTATAAATTAACATTTGACACAAATCATTTTTATATAAATAGAAGTCGCAGTGCCAAAATCCTACTCATCCCATAATTGACCATAGCTCCCATATAAAGCCCACTTCTGGGAATCACCCTAAAATGAATAAATTACATAAATGACGTAGTATAATGCATGCGTAAATTTTATAGAAATATACACAACGCTTATTATAAGAATCGGTCCAAAATTGGCCACAGGTCCTATATAAGACCCCCTCCTTGAATTTTAATGAGAATATACAATGGTGGATGGCTTGACCCATTATATCATTCTTACTTGTTTAAATTATTAAAGAAACATCATTTCGTTTACATTAATCGTGAAAAATAAAAAACATAAAAATAACGGTTAAATATAAAAAGCAAAAATTTAAGTTTAAAGAACTGAACTTTTTTTTCTCTTCAAAATTCTTGAAAGCAGGGAGGACGAATAAAACTTTGAGTAACTATAATAATTATCTTCTGTATTAGCGATTTTTTCATTGTGAAAATTTTTTTTCTATTTTGGGGATTTTTTTTTTTTTTTTTTCTTTATGGAGTTTTATCCGTTTTGGCGCTTTTTTTTCACATTTTTTTGTTTTTTAACAATTTAAAAATGTTGTAGGCCCTGGTTCTTCTAAAAAAAACTGCGAAAAAAATTCGTGAAATAAATAACCAACATAAAAGTAATGGTTAAATAAAAAAAATAGCAACTTGACAGTTTAAAGAATTAAACTCCTTTTTTCACCAAAAATTCTTTAAAGCAGAGAGGACGAGTAAAACGCTGAGTAATTGTAATAACTCTCTTCTGTTTTGGTGATTTTTTTCATTTTGGAGATTTTTTATATTTTGGCGATTTTTTCTAGAGTTTTTTCCCGTTTTATCGATTTGTTCACACATTTTTTTACCAATTTAAAAATGTTATATATCCTTTCCGTTTAGCAATTATTTCTCCTTTGGCGGTTATTTGCGTTTTGGCGTTTTTTCATTGTTTTTTTTTTTCATTTTATCGATTTTTTTCTTTGGGTTTTGAGATATCTTTTCCGTATTAATAATTTTTTCCGGTTAATCGAATTTTTATTTTGGCGCTTTTTTTTCATTTTGCGATTTTTATATTTAGGCAGATTTTTCCCGTATTGGCGATTTTTAAGTGTACCGCAATATTATCAATAAAAATAAGAAAATTACTTTTATGACACTTAGAAAATAATAAGAATCAAAAAATTGCTTATTTCTGATCTTAAAAAATATAAAAGTGAAAAAATAATCCCCGACTTTTATTTAATAACAGTTATGCTTCCTGATTGTAAATATACAAATTAAAAGAACTGTAAAATGACCTTATCTTGATAACGCAAGTAAAAAAAATAATTTTACATAAAAGTGTGCATTTTCTCAAAATAAAATGGAACGGTTTGCACTCCTCTCTTACAAATCTCTTATTTAAAAGTGGAAAAAACTCAAAATCACTGTTGCTATATCACTACATCTTGTCTAGTTTGTTTTTGTAAAGAAATAACAAAGACACTGCTTTGAATTGAGAGAGTTGTATGATAGGCATGAGAAATAAAATTGAATAGAGTTTAATAATTTGAGAAGATATTTTCTTTGAGACCTATAGGTTCTAAAATACTGAACGGATTTTAATAATTTAATTAATTTATATACTGCACATCTATGAGAAAATTTTATATTTTTTATTAAAATCGGATATATATTGTGAACATAAAATGGGTTACAGGAAATGTGTTTGCTTATTAATTATATAGATTAATTAAGATTAGAAAATATTGATTTAGACCAATTAAAAGATTAAAAATTTTAAACAAATTAATTTCATACTTTAAAAGTTTACTGTAAACTACACAATATTAAAACACATACATTTTGTGAATTACTCTTTTCAAATACATATTTCTTAAGTTTAATCTATGATAAAATTCATCAGATGTCTTTAATTATTATAACAAATTAAGAAATGGAAATTTTAATTTCTTATAATGTCAATTTATTTAATAAAAATTTGTTTAGCAAATACTTATGTATATCAAATAAAGCAAATGCTTGAGATCTCTCTAAATATTTATTTAAAAAATTAGTCAAACCACGTTAATGAAAATTTAAATAAATAATAAAAATCTACTAGAAAATATGTACATTAGGGTTATAAAGTACCATATACCATAGCAAGGTCTTATAGAGTATGAAAAGGTATAAGAAAACAGATATTAATTTTTAGCAATTGTTAAAAAAAGTTCAAGCATCAAACGCGGTGAAAACTTTTTATAGATAGTATTGTTTCAATATTAAAAAATTTACATATTCCTCCAAATTGCTTAAGTTTCCACTACTTTTTAGTGTCTTCTTTAATATAAAATAATTTGGCAAACATTTTCTGTGTAATTTTTATGAAATTGCAATAATAATGTAAAATTTATAAATAAATTAATTTTATTTTATAAATAAATTATTATATATATATATATATATATATATATATATATATATATATATATATCATTTCCTACCAATTTTCAAAATCCTCTATCTCAGGATTTCATAAAACTGCATCGAAAGGAAAATTCATAGTTTTTCCAATTTTTTTAATGTTTTTGTATCCTTCTATCTACTACTACCCCTGTAAAGTTACCCTATCTATTTTCATATCAATTGTGGAACTTGACAAGAAAATTATTTCTACAAAATCTCGAGACTTTCACTGTAATAGTTCCATAGATATGCAGTAATTATGATTTATCTTGTATGGGGGCTAACAATTCCCCTAGAGCTGCCCGCCCTAATTTCATATCAGTTATGATTCTTGGTAAAGAAATTATTGCCACACTTAAAACTTTAAAACTTTTTCTCTAAGAATTTTTCATTTAAGCGATAAATAACACTGTTCTAATCGCAAATTTTAACAAGCTGGGCAACCCATTGGTAAAGCTAATTCGAGTACGCTGAATTCAATGGTGGCAGCCGTTTTTCGAAGTTAGCGCTCGTATTCATGATATTTGTGTTTAAACTTAATTATGGAAATACAATAAATTATAGAAAATTCTAAATAAGTGGACATAATTTATGTATATTTAGCATTAAATCGATGGAATTGAAATTAAATCAATTTCAGTTCGATTTTTTATGTTTTTAAATCTTTGTTTGAAAAGTTTCTTATTGGCAATACTTACGAAATTGTAGTAATAAAGATTTTCATTCAACCGCATAAATTTACACGATTCGGAAATAAATTTTGTAAATAATTCGGTATTCTTTTATTTTGGCAAATAATAAAGTTTCCAATTTTTTCATTTTTAAAAATTTTAAAAATAATATGAGTTTTCATTTAAATGCATACACTGCCTGCCACTTGAATAAGGAATCACATTTTTTTAACTTTAATTAAGTATATCTCCTAAACTAAAGTTCAGAAAAAAATATTTTCTTGCGCAACCAAATTTCAAAGTGTTGGCTTTAGTTTCCTGAAGAAATAAAAAATACGCATATTTTGTTATACTAAAATTATGCATTTTTTTAAAGACATGTATTTCTGAGGTACTTTTTCATGTGTCACTTGAATAAGGAATTCTTTTAATATTAATCAGGAAGGCTATGATTTGAATTTTTAATTTGATAGTTTTTAAATAATTTTTATTCAAAATGGGACGTGATAAGCCTCTTAATAACTCTGAAAAAGAAAAAATTCTGATTTGGAAATCTCAGTGTCAGAATCCGATCCAAATAGCCAAAAACATTAATAGAGGAAAGACAGTTGTGTACAATTATTTAAATAACATGGAAAGATATGGAAAAAACATGAAAGGGCGGAAAAAAATGGTAACAACTCCAAAAGAAAGAAGAAAAATTCTTAGAATTGTATCAAATTCTGCCATGTCGGTATCAAAAATACGTGAAAAAAGTGGAGTCAGTGCCAATCTAAGAACAGTGCACCGTATTTTAAAGTCGTGCCCATACATAGTCCGACGAAAACTGCAAAAAAACCACCTCTTAATGAAAAACGCAAATCACAACGTCTACAGTTTGCCATAAATACAATGACATGGTCCGACAAATGGTTTAAAGTTGTATTTTCCGATGAAAAAAGTTTAATATTGATGGTCCCGATGGGTATAACTATTACTTCCATGACCTAAATAAGGAGGAATTATTTTTGAGCCGCCGACACAGCCGAGAGGGCGGAATAATGGTATGGGGTGTCATTTCGTATTATGGTACCATAGAATTGGTTTTTGTATCCAGCAAAATTACTGCAACGACTTACAAAAACATTCTGGAGGAAGCATTTCTAAAATTTAATGATTTTTTTTTTGGACCCATACCTTGGACGTACCAACACGATAACACTACAATTCATACCGCCAGAGCAGTAAAACAATGGATTAATCAACAAGGTGTTCAACTTTTGGATTGGCCCCCATATTCACCAGACCTGAATCCAATGGAAAATGTCTGGAGTTGGCTTGCAAGAAAAGTTTATGAAGGAGGAAAACAATTTGAGACGATAGAATCCTTAAAAGATGCAATAACGGAAGCATGGAGTTCAGTTTCGCTAAATTACTTAGAGTCATTATACAAGTCGATGCCAAATCGAATTTTTGAGGTTATTTCAAATAATAATAAATTACTAATTGAATGCTAGAAGATAATAGCTTTCATTTATATAACCTAAAATTTAAAAATAAATTACAGTTTGCTTAATTTTAAAATATTCCTTATTCAAGTGACACACGAAAAAGTACCACAAAAATACATGTCTTTAAATAAATGCATAATTTTAGTATAACAAAATATGTATATGTTTTATTTCTTCACTTTGAAATTTTTTTTTTTTTTTGAACTTTTTTGAACTTTAGTTTAGGAGATATACTTAATTAAAGTTAAAAAAATGTGATTCCTTATTCAAGTGGCAGGCAGTGTATATGTTTTATAAACCTAATATATAGTATAAATTTATAAACTTGTAAAAAATTTGTCAAACTTTATCTACATAATTCGTATATCTTTACACTATAATTTTGATATGTAAACGGACTTTGTAAACTTTTATTTTTGAATAATCAAATTTGAAAAGCAATCAAACTATTATGTAATTGAATGAAAAACCCTAATATTTTTGTTAGTTTAAAGTGTTCTTATTTAGCGTTTAAAGTATATTTTATTATAAGAATTATTGATCATACACTTAAATAGAATCTTAATTGTTTACTTCGTAGTTTTTACTATACTATATATTTTTTACTATGCTCTATGGCGTTATTTTATTTATACACATTGAATATTTTAAAAGTGCAAAACCCTCTGAATTACAATGCAAACTAAAACGACGCAAATCAAATCAATATTTTCTATATATTTACACTGTTTTCTTTATAGCTGGTTCCAGAATAAAAAATATTTAAACAGAAATGAAGTTAATTTTTAATAAAACTAACTTTACACTGAGAGTTTAATCTATTTTTTCCATTAAAATTATCTTCAATACCTTTACACCTGTTATTAACAATTATGAAAGTCCTTATATAGCGACGCAAATCGACATCAAAACGACGCAAATCGAAATATTGAAATTTCAAACAGCGACGCAAAGCAAAACGACTCTAATCGAACGATTCAAATCGAGGCCTGGGTGTACCAGTGTTGCCATATATATATTTTTGTTTTTTAATTTTTATTATTTTTTTATATTAAAATTTCAATTATATATATTTTTTGTTATTTACAGGTTAAAACATTTTTAATAATATGATGGCTATCATATTATTTTATGAAAATGACAATAGCACAAATGAATCTGTCATTGCAAAAAAATTTAACGGGAAAGTTTGAAAAGCAAAAGAAAATAAAGGAAAAAGTAATACTGATGGTGTTTTTAATTATAATAAAATAAACTTAAATAAATGTTTTTTAAATATACCTACAATAATGGAAAAACTCAAAAGAACATTTAATAAAATTTGGCTAAAAGAAGAATGGGCAAAAGTTTAGTTTATTTAAAATAATATTAGTTTATGTTTAATATCTCGCATTATTAGGCTGCCTCCGAGTGCAGTATTACTGGTTCATCCCATGGTGTTTAGTCCAAAGTATGTAAGGTAGGCTTACAATGCAAAAAAAATAATATAAAAAACAGGGGCAAACTGAAAAACATTGAACTAATTTGAAGTCATGAAACCAGTAAAATACTATTGACTGCTGTGGTAAGTTCAACTTTAAATTATACGAGGGCGGATCAATAAGTCCGTGACTTTTCGAACTTCCCTTGTAGTTATATGAAATGCAACACTATTCAAGTACCACCTGTCAATAGACCACTGTCAAATTTTGAGCAAGTGCCGTCATTTACTTTGCGTTTAACAGCTGTTCAAAACATACAACCTCGTGTATTTTTCTAAAAACGGAAAAAAGTAAATTTCGAGTGCTCTTTAAACATTATTTTTTGCGAAAAAAATAAACCGTCAATCAAACCAAGAAAAAGCTCCATAAATACTATGGGGACTCTGCAACATCGATTTCAATGGTAAAAAAGTGGTTTACTGACTTTCGTTGTGCTCGCACAAGTACAAATAACGCTGAACGTTCTGGACGGCCAATTGAGGTCAGTACACCCGAAAATGTCGAAAAAATCCACGATATGGTGTTGGCCGACCGAAGAGTAAAAGTGCGCGAGATTGTTGATGCCATAGGCATTTCATATGGCTGCGTGGTTTCGATTTTGAATGATCAGCTGTGTTTAAGAAAGTTGTCTGCAAGATTTGTCCCACGTTTGCTCTCAATTGACCATAAACGTAAACGTGTAATAACTTCAAAGGATTGTTTGGAGTTGTTTAACCGCAATCCGAATGATTTTTTGCGGCGTTTTGTACCTGTGGATGAAACACGGATCCATTGAGACCAAGCAGCAATCTAAACAATGGGTTTTTATGGGTGAACCTGCTCCGAAGAAGGCCAATGTAAGTTTGTCGGCCAATAAGGTGATGGCAACAGGATTTTGGGATGCTCGCGGGATAATCCACATCGATTACCTTCAAAAGGGAAAAACAATAAACGGCGAATAATATGCCAACTTATTGACCGATTTAATGAGGATTTGAAAAGAAAAGGACTCCATAGGGCCAAGAAAAAAGTTATTTTTCATCAAAATGATGCACGAGTGCACAAGTGTGCAGTCTCAATGGCAAAACTCTATGAATTGGGCTACGAATTGGTACCTCATCCGCCATAATCTCCGGATTTAGCCCCTAGTGACTAATTCCTATTTCCAAACCTAAAGAAATAGCTCGGTGGAAAGATATTCAGCTCCGTCCGTCCGTTTGGCTCTATCTCTTCTCGTTTGGCTTTAAAATCGATTTCTGGACAAAAACTGAGTGATCGGAGATTTTCGTCCGTTTGGCTTTAAAATCGATTTTTAATTTTTTCATACAAAAACCGATTTTTGGTGAAAATATGAGTGATCACAGATTTTTGTATGTTTGGCTCTATGTCTTCCCGTTTGGCTTTAAAATCGATTTTTAAGTTTTTCATACAAAAACCGATTTTTGGACAAAAACTGAGTGATCACAGATTATTGTCCGTTTGGCTCTATCTCTTCTCGTTTGGCTTTAAAATCAATTTTTGAGTTTTTCTTACAAAAATCGATTTTTGGACAAAAACTGAGTGATCACAGATTTTTGTCCGTTTGACTGTATCTCTTCTCGTTTAGCTTTAAAATCGATTTTTAAGTTTTTCATACAAAAACCGATTTTTTGTGAAAATATGAGTGATCACAGATTTTTGTCCATTTGGCTCTATCTCTTCTAGTTAAGCTTTAAAATCGATTTTTAAGCTTTGACCAAACAAATGCCCATTTTAAGGATCTCAAAAAATTCTACTTTTTACGCAAAGTAAATGACGACACTTGCTCAAAATTTGACAGTATTCTATTAACAAAGTGGTACTTGATGGGAATAGTGTTGCATTTCATATAACTACGAGGGAAGTTCGAAAATTCACGGACTTATTGATCCGCCCTCGTATCTTGTTAGTCAGAGCTGTAAATGAATCATTCATCTTTGAATTGTATGGATAAAAATGTAGCATTAAGTACTTACGAAAACCAGTGGAATAAATTACCACAT
Source organism: Protocalliphora azurea (assembly GCA_932274085.1). Taxonomy (NCBI): domain Eukaryota; kingdom Metazoa; phylum Arthropoda; class Insecta; order Diptera; family Calliphoridae; genus Protocalliphora; species Protocalliphora azurea. The sequence goes on along the minus strand of OW026523.1, from coordinate 142,888,492 downwards.
ATAGATTAGTTAAAATATACAAAAGATTCTATACCTAAAGACATTTTTGGCTTTTGGACAATATTTTTTGCGAATACAAAGCTAATTTTAGATGTTAGATTAATTAAATGAAATTTGAGTCAATTCAAATTAATTTGATAAAAATGAATTGCAATTCATTTCCAATTCAAATGAATTTGTCAAATGAATTGCAATTCACTTCCAATTCATTTGAATTGATTTTGAATTAATTCAAATGAATTAGAAAAAATAATTAGCAATTCATTTCCAACTCATTTGAATTGAATTGATTTTGTAAGTAAATCTACAGTAAGCATCACTGTCGTTACTCTCGTTTTGTATATCACCTAGTATAATCCAAAGACAAAAAATTCCCATGATATACTGGAATTATCAGGTAGGGGCAGAATAGGAATTGAATTATTAGGTATCGGCGAATATTCTATCAAAATGGGAAAATTTTGTATATTTGCTAAAAGAAACTTAAATTTTTATTTTTATCAAATTTCCATTTTTCATTCCCCCTAGATCTGATCTTGAATGCGATTGATAGCAACTCATTTTTGATTTCATTCATTGTTCTAATTCATTTGAATGAATTCAAAATCAATTCAATTCAAACGATTTGTAAATGAATTGCAATTTATTTTAACAAATTTATTTAAATTGGAAACGAATTCCAATTCATTTTACAGATTCATTTGAATTGAAAACGAATTGCAACTCATTCTACAAATTCATTTGAATTGGAAACGAATTGAAATTCATTTCTGCCTAATTCGTTTGAATTTATTCAAATTTCATTCAATTCTTTTTTGTTGTGAAAAGAATTAATTCAAAATTTAGCTAATTCGTAACGAATTAAAATCAAAAAACAAAAAAATGATTCATTTGCAGCTATGTTGACAGTTTAACATTTTTCATGAGACTCCAGAAATGTGTATAGACATTTTGGAAAAGTTTCTATTTAAATAAAAATTTTAATGAATGTATTTTAGCAATTTGGTATTATTAAAAAATATGGATCATTATTGTTATTAAATACTTCAAAAGAAAATAAAATAATTGAAATAAAATTGGCATTATATATTGCAAATCACTCTAGCGTTGCATCTGTTGACCATCTATGTGATATGTTTCCCAAGCCACTTCAAATTGATTAATAACACAACTACTGTAAAAATGCACAGAACGAAATGCTCAGCCTTAATAAAATGTGTTATAGCAACAACATTTATGGAAGATCAAATATAATAGTAGATGAGTCAATGGATATATCTAAAGTAAAGTTGATGGCGATTTGTGTACGATATTTTAACACGGATCAATTTAAAATAATGAAAGAATTTTTAAGGATTTTAGTTGTGGAGGAGGCTACAGCAGAAACATTTATATAAAAGTCTGTGTAATTTTTTTAAATAAGCTAAAATTAAATTTAAACAATTTGAGTGCCATTGCATATGTTAAAGCACAAAAACATATTCGAGTTAATTAAGTTGGGTACTGATTCAAACAAATTTTACAAACTTGTACAAATATCTAAAACTAGATGGCTAGCTGTGAAGTGAGTTTTAGAAGAATGGCTTGAGTTGCAGAAACATTTGAAGGTAATTACTTCTAACAACAATAATAAAATAAAAAAATAATAACATTAATAAATTATATTTGCTATTCTTAAGTCCTATTTTAAATGAAGTCAATTCAGTAAATTTATTATTTCGAGGAAATAAAATCGACCTCTATTTTAGATATGAACATTTGCTGTTAACAATTTTAACGAAATTGAAAATGACACTGATTAAAATTAAAAAATATTTTTTACTGTTATTGCTATGGATGTTGGCGTAGAATGTGCGCAAGAGTTGAATCTATACCCTCACAGCTTTCTATACCCTTTGCTTTCCTGGTAAGCTAGCAGGTATAATTGGAAACGAAAATAAACTACTTATTTTTTGCCTGAATAACTAGTTATTTTTGTTCGACTTGTCCACAAATTCATGTAGTTATTTTTTGACTCCAGGGGTTCTCAAAAATATGTACCTAAAAAAAACAAAAATACAAAAAAAAAACAAAAAAATTTTGCCGTCTCTATTTAGTTTGAAATATCTTTTTAGACATTTTGTTATAAAAAACTAACAGCTTCAGAATGGGGTTGAACCAACAACCTTCTGGTTGTTAATCCGGCGCTCTAGCCAACTCATCCACGTGATTGCAGTATTACTGTGCTATTATATTATTGAGTACTTATTAATGTAATACAGAGTAGGCAAATAATAATAACGCTTCATTACCAAGAAACTACTTTAATAAGTAGTTGTTATTACCGAAACCCAAAGAGTTTGCTGGGCTCATGCAGAAATTATACAATTTAAGAAAAACTGATTTCGATATTTAATTAGTTTGTCAAGAGTGATGCTTGAAATATTTCCGGGAAATTAAAAAAAAAACTTAGAACTATTTAAAAATTTGCAGTATAAAAACATTGAAAACAAAACTAGTTTTAATTCTGTACATGGAATTTTAAAAAATTGTATGGATAAAAATGTAGCATTAAGTACTTACGAAAACCAGTGGAATAAATTACCACATATAGATTAGTTAAAATATAGAACAGATTCTATACTTAAAGACATTTTTGGCTTTTGGACAATATTTTACGAATACGAAGATAATGTTAGGGGTTACTTTTTTCGTAAAATTGCGTTACCAATAAGCAAATGCCTTCCATGTATGAATACAACAAAAACTAAGCTTGGAGAAATAAAATAAAATTTGAAATGCAAAAATCTTTAATAAGAATAAAATCCTATATAAATTATTACAAACTCGCTGCAATAAGTTTCAAGTACCTGAGAATGTGATTATAAGATTTAAGACTAAATATATGTATAGACAATCTCTAAATAGAAGACCAAGATCAACTTGTCGCATATGAAGCTTTAATTTTCTGAAATTTTTAATTAAATTTATATTTTACTTAAAATTTTTTAAAATATACCATATCTAACCAATATTTTATTTCACCTTATTTTCAAATAATTTACAGTTTTTAGTTTTCTCTTCCCGGATAATTATAAATTGCTATACTTAACTTTTTTACAGTTTTTGAAAACCATTATGTTTTTTTTCGTAAAATTTTTTTATACAAATTGAATGTTAATCTTTTTAATAGAAATAAAATAACTCAAGCTATTTGCCGAAATGTTTTTTATGACTTTTTTTATTACCAAAATATTGGGGTTTTATTATTAAAAATTAGGATTTTTGGGAATATGAATCAAAATTTTTCTGGCGACACTGTACTTGCAAAGTAATAAAAATAAACAGCTTTTTTTCTTTTTTGCTGTCCTGAAAAGTTGTGTTTTTCGAGATAGAGGGTTTTGTATATAAACCCTCGATATATACTCTATGACCCATAAACTTTTAGTAAATTTAAATAATCTATGGAAAATACAAATTATTTATATTGATTTTTCAAATTCGAATTAATAAAATGTTTCCTATTCATAAATAAATCATTAAAGATATATTTATGGATAAATCTTTAATGAAATAATTATTTTTTGTTTTGCAAACTGTCACTTTTCAGCCGAAACTATATTTACAAAGTTTGTTATACAAACGTCATAGCTTGTTTTTTTTTTTCTTCTTTTTTTATTTAGTGAAAAATCACAAATGCTTTAAGCATATTCTTAAGTACGTACATAAATAAATGTAGAGAAATAGAGGCTTAATTATCTTAAATTAGTAGACAAGATAAGATATAAGCAAAATTTGTACATACCAGACACAAATTTCCTTTAACTACTTAATTATCGAAACAAATTAAAATACACTTAGGAATATGTTTATAAATTTATTCAATAAAATCAAAATGAAATGATAATTTTTTTTAATTACTTTTAATATTAGCGTCATACATATTTTCCCACCTAAGTGTTAAAAATATTTGATAAAATCTGATCCACCAAATAAATTGAATTGTATGTAGTTATTTCTGTTCCATCAAAATTTAATGTCAAATATTATTCCGTAACTCATATTAATAGATAATTGTTTATTTATGTACATACGTATTTGGAAGTATGGGTTGGTTGTCATAGCATTAAATGTGTTGCTGCTTCTTTTGCTAATTTTATTTATTTATTTGGAATATATTCCATTTGTATTCGTCTACCTATTTTCTTCATAATTATTTAATAAGTATTTTGTGCCAAATATTAGAAATAAATATACATATATATATTGCGATTTATTGTGTAAATATTTATTTTTATTGAACGAAATCTTTAAGATTTACATTTCGTATTTCCTTTCTTATCTTAAAAAATTTGTAATTACTCTAAGATTTTGAGAGAGTATTATATTTGCCATAGTGTGAGACTTTTATCAAATACAAACAATTTATTTTTTCTTTCGTAGACCTTAAAATGTGGTAATAGTTTCCATAGCCCCTTTTAAATATAGATCAGGAAATACAGTGTTGAACAAAACAATTTTGGTTTACATTAAACAAAAAAATCACTTTTATTAAATTAAAATATAATAAAAATGTGTATTAAATTAAGATAAAATTTATAATACAGGATAATGGATAAAAGCGAACAAGAATATTTTTATATGTGTATCTTTTATATGCCAAATGTCTATACTAGACAAATTTTTATCAAGACAAACGTTAAATCTATACAAGGTAATCTCAGTTAAATAGCTGATTATTATTTTTGGTTGTTACAGTTGTCAAACAGCATATATAAAAACAATAATGAATTCACTTTATTGTTGTTTTTGTGCAACTGTTGCACCTCCCATAAATTCAGGTTAATTTTGACGTTTGTCTTGATAAAAAAAATTGTCTAATATAATAATACGTTAAGGATTTTGCAGCACAACGTATAAGTATTCATATATTTATATATTTTTGTATGTATGCATATACAAACTGACTGCATATACACAAAACAACAATACACTAATAATCATTATAAACTGCTTTTGTGAACTAAACTGCTTGCTTATACAAAAAAAAAAAAAAAAAAAAAAACACTAATAGCCATCTCAATGCTTAATATAAATGTTTGTGTATGTATATTATTAACAGATATTTTCAGTTATTGGCCCATAACTCGGTTGTTTATAAACCAATTTGTTTGTTTCAAAAACCGAAATTCAAAAAAATATTTGTGATCGATCTATATAAAAACCAAGTCCGTATTTCGGATTATCCGGATTGGACCGATTTAGTTCATTTCTTCAGCATAAAAATTCAGAATAAAATTTCCGAATCTTCTTTGAAAAACGAAGTCAATAGCTTATATAGAGGCTTCAGAAAATCGAAAACTGGTTTAAAAAATTTTTTTATATATCTCCGCCATTTATGAACCGATCTTTCTGAATTTCAATAGCAAAATTCTCGGAAGGATTTCCGATCGTTTGACATATATATTATATATGACAGTTATCAGTAGATTTCATAAACATCATTTCAGCCGACAAACGGATTGACGGACATCGTCCTATCGACATCATTTTTTTAAAGATCCAGAATATATAAACTTTTTTGCTCTCCGACGAAAATTGTGGAAGTTACAAATGGAATAACAAACTTATATATACCCTTTACACCTGTGGTGAAGGATATAAGATATAATAAAACTTTGGGAAAAACAAAATTTTTTGCGTTTAACTGTTAAAAAACATTTAAAAACCCCACTTCAATGGACGAATCCTTTAGCAGATTAAATTCTAATTATAAAATTTTTATTTCACAAATAGCAAAACAAAAACTCTTGGAAAAACGCAAAATTGTATGTGTGAAAATAAATTCGTAAGTTAAATACGTTCCACAGGGTGTTAAGTACGTTCCATGATCTGTTAGATACGTTCCACACATTGTGCATTAAAAATGATTTTTTATTACTTTATTAAAAAAACATGACAATTAAACATTTTTTGAAAAAACTAAATAAGAAAACACATATGGTGCAACAAAAATACCCATATTCAGGCCACATTGCGGCCACTATGGACAGACCTGAATGAGGTAGAGAAAGATCACGTGAAAGCTCTAAAGGAGTAGAACTCAAAACTGCACAGGGTATATCCAGTTGTTTCAAAGGAGACATGCTACGTGGTGCTGAAATTTGGCGAAATTAACTTAAGTCAAAGAAACAGGGGGCATACCTGAATGGGTTTGTGGTACACCAGATTAAAGGTCTAGTAGAGTAGAACCCAAAACTGTTTAGACAATGTTCACTTATTTCCTATTCCCTTATTTCCAGACCTGGGGTTGCGATACATCAGATGAAAGCCCTAAAATTATCAAGAATATTTTAAATGGTTCATAATGAAAATTTTAGTAATTTTGCAAAAATTTTGTTAAATCTTTTATTTAGTTTTATTAAATTTGATTTGATAACAACAACAAACGCCTTAAAATGGTTATAAATGAAAATAGTACATGAAAATAATAACAACAAACGTCTTAAAATGCCAAAATTCCTAGGAAAATCTGTAAAAAAAAATAGTGTTTAGAAATTTGCATGATATCGCTCGCATTCTGCAGCACATCATTTTGATAAAAAGTGGTTCTATTTTCTTCCCATAATGTAGCTAAAAATCATTAAAAACATAAAATTTTCCGAAAAAAATTTCAAATATTTTTTTACAAATTGTAAACATACACAGAGAAAAAAAATCATATATTTGAAAATGTTTTTCATAAATATTATGAATTGAACATGACTTTTTTCCCAAACTTTTTTTATAAAAAATAAAATTTTGTTCATAAATATTATTAAATTGTACTTAATGAAAATTTTGCGAATTTTGCAAAAATACTGCTAAAATTTTAATTTAGTTTTATTAGATTTAATTCAAATTCTAAATAAAAATACTTATGCATGAAAATATTAACAAAAAATTCTCTTAAATTGCAATTTTCCAAAAAAAAAGATGTTAAAAAGGATTAGAAATTTGCTGCCGTTCTGTAGCACATACATCATTGTAATAAAAAATGCATCTGCTATGTTCCTCTGCCCCCAACATGGGCCTGAAAATCATTAAAAACAAAAAAAAATCTGTAAAGAAAATTTCAAACAAACATTTTACATTTATTGAAAATATAAATGAAATTTTAAACAATTTGTTTAAGTATACTTGACTTTTGATTCATTTAAAAAAATTTTAAAAAGTGTTAATATTTAAGACATTATTCTTAAATATTTTGAATTAAAATCAATGAAAGTAAATTCTTATATTTATTCACAAACTTTTTTCTGTGTTCTTTTTATTTATAATTTCATCTTCCATTATCCGATATAAAAAATTTATTAAATACGATCTTTAGTTTTTGAATTAATCCCGACTTAGTTTCGTTCAAAAGTATAAGGAGTATATCCAGTTGTCATCCAGAAGACACATGAAAAATTGAAAAACGTTTTTTTTTTTTTTTTTTTTTTTTTTTTGTTTATTAACATATATTAACTACTACTGAGATTTACTCCCTTAGAGCTTTCATCCGGTGTATAACAACCCCAACTAGGAATATAAGTCTCTGAAATATGAATAATTATATTCCACCACTCGAAACATGTCTCCTGAGAAACAACTGGGTATACCCTATATAGTTCTGAGATGTACTCCATTAGGGCTTTATCCGATGTATCACAACCCCATTCAGGTCTGTTCTAAATGGCCCTCCCACAACTTGGAATAATTTTTCATATACTCTAAAGTGATTTTCGAAAGTGGGTCTTATATGTGGGTACTATAGCCAATAAGGATCTCCGTGAAATTTAGCATACTGATTAATGCTTTTATAAAGCTTATTTAAACCAAATTTAATAAAAATAATTTATGACATTGGTGAACGTTAAAAACATATACCGAGAGGACATTTCTCCAAATGGCGTTTTCTTTTCTGAATAAAATGTTGCCTTTATTCTGCCCTACACTTTCTTTTGTCTTCTGGAATTGGGTCAGATGTTGGGATAGTGTTGCCCTTAAATTAAAAAAAAAAATATATAGGTTACATGTTTTACCCTCTAATTGTATAGAAGGTGAACATGAATTCAAACTCAAAGATTTGTGCGATGTATTATCAAAAATTCGACATTTAACAAAAAAAAAAAAATTCCCAAAAACTTAAAATTATACCAAAAAAAAAATAAAAATTCCATTGAAAACATAAAATTTCACCAAAAATTGGAAAGTTCGCCACGAATTACAAATTTCACAAAAAATTCAAAATTTCACTAAAAACTTAAAATTGCACCGAAAATTAGAAATTTCACCAAAAACCCAAAGTTTTCACTAATAATCCAAAATTTCATCAAAAACCCAAAGCTTCACCAAAAGGCCAAAATTTCACCAAAAATTTAAAATTTCACAAAAAAACTTAAAAGTTTACAAAGAATTCAAAATTCACCAAAAATCAGAAATTTCACCAAAAACTCATTTTTTTTATTTCAATACATGTATTGCTAGAGTAAGATTCGTGTTTTAAACTATCAATATTATTTATAAGCTTATAATAAAACTAGTAAAAAAGATATAGTCGGTCAAACCCGACCATATGCTACCCTACACCATTGTGTATGTCCATCAAAATTAGTGAAGGGGTGTTATATTAGACATGTAGACAATTGTGGACCGATACTTTTACTAAGTGTAAAATAAAATATACGAATACAGAATATTACATTAATACTAACATTTATATGAATTTATGCACTTTAAGGTGACTCCCGAAAGTGGGCTTATATGGGAGCTATGGTAAATTATGGAGCGATCTTCATAAAATATGTCACTGTGATTTCTACTTATATAAAACTTATTTGAGTCGAATATAAACTTGATACTAACATGTGTATGTGATTTATACACGTTAAAGTAATTTTTCGGAAGAGGGTTTTATACGGGAACTATGGTCAATTATGGACCGATCTTCATAAAATGTGGCACAAAGTTTGATACTTATACGAAACTTCCTTACACCGAATATTTAAAGCATTTATGGTCGTTAAAGCCATATTTCGGGAGGACATTTGTATGGAGGCTAGGTGAAATAATGGACCGATCATAACCAATTTCAATAGTCTTCGTCCTTGTGTTATGAAAATCCTACATGCGAAATTCCTCGAATTATCTTCAAAATTGCGACACGTACTTTGTGCACAATGTTTACATGGACAGCCAGCCAGCCAGACGGATGGACATCGTTAGACAGATTCAAAAAGTGATTCTGAGTTGATTTTTTCTGTGCGTTACAAACATCAGCACAAACGCAAAATACTCCAACCACCTATGGTGGTGTAGGGTATAAAAAATATATTAAAGAGCAAAATATAGTGTATTCAAAAAAACCGGTTCAGGAAATCGGTTTTCGAGACTTTTTAAAAAAACCGGTTTCGAATATAGTTTCACGTAAAAAACCGGTTAAACGGTTTTTATTAAAAATACAAATATTAAAAAAAATTATTATTATTTTTATTAATAGGTATCATTTGTAATGACAAGTCATATCGCCCTTCTGCAGCTAAAGGATAATGCTCAAATTTTGTATTTTTTGAATTGAATTCTGATAATGATTCTTCTGATCCTGATACCTATCTATTGAAATTCATATTATTCTTGTGACAAACGATAATACTAAAATTTACTTCTTACCTAGATTCTGTTAATAAAAATTAGTTTAAATCTATTAAAAAATATACAAATCTCAGTTCTTAGTACGTCTAAGTTTAGAAATTAAGTTTAGGAATTAAAAAAAAAGTAGCCTTAAAGATTTATTAGTTCATAATGAAAATGAAAAATACTTTCAAATAATTAAAGGCCTGATTCAGTACAAGAAGTGAATTGTTTAAAAATATAATTTGTATGTAAATGCATAAGGCCATAAATAAGGTTCAATTAGATATAAAAAATGGGAAGTATAGGTATAGGTTTAGTAAACAAAAATAAAAGAAGCATTTCATAAAAAAACGGTTAAACGACAGAAAATAAAAATCGGTCTGTCGAATTATTCGAAAATAAAAATTTTTCGAAACCGGTCGGTTTTTTAAAAAGCAAAAACCGGTTAACCGGTTTCCGATTTCAGTTTTTCAATAGACTACTCCCCAGCCATATAAATATTACCAACAATGTTTAGAAAAACAAGAAAATGTGTAATACTATGTTTCACTGGCAAGTTTTAGGGAAAACATTTGTTGTTTTTTCATAAACCAAATCTCCCCGTTTTACTGGTTTTGTTTCAAAGCATGTTGAAAATATTATGTTACGAACTGGGTTTATGTTAGCAACACTGTGATGTATCTAGGGTAAAAGAAAAAACCCCCGCACAGTGGGGTCAAACGCAAATTTTTTGGTAATAAATCTGAATCTCCTGAACTACTGGTCGGATCAAATTGAAATGTATGGAAGAGTTGTAGAGGAGGACCTAAGCTTTCAGAAAAATCATCTTGTAGTCACCCTGTGATAACACGAGATAAGCTACAGGGTGTCAAAGTTGACTACCTCGAGTATGTAAAAGTTAAAAAAAATCGTAACTTGTACAAATGAAGTCCGATTTTAAAGATTTTTATATTTCTGGAAAGTGCTTGGCAAGATAAAGAAAAAATAAGCTTACTCATCTAAGTTATCTCTTACAGTTAAAAAGATATTTACGCTTGAATTTTGAATTTTTGATTTTTTGGCTCGACTTTCTTTCGTTTTTCGGGAATAAGTCCGGAGATATATGAGGCAAAAATTTTTTTAAAATATTCTGTAATTTGCTACATATTTCAAAATAATATGCTGAAAGAATTTTTGGATTATCTCAATTCGTCTAGACGTGAAAAAAATTCAAAGTCAGCACTCTGAAATTGGCATGAAAAATGGCTATTTTTTTACAAAAATATAGTACAATTCATTCACTTTTTTCTCAAAGTTCCGTTAATGAAAAAATTTTTTCCTTATTAATTTCAAAAGATAAGGCTTCATAAATGGTTAATAAAGAAATTTTGAATTGATTTAAGTTTGCACCCTACATCCAGCATTGGCCGAAAATTGTCAATGTTAAAATAGTTTCACTTTTATCGATTAATAGAAAAAATGTCACGCGAGCTTTTTTAAATTTGGTACCCATATTTTTTATAGAAATAGATTTAGAATGATTTAACACTAAACTGCTTCCCGCCCGGCCAAAAACGAATGCAGGAGTGGAGATTTTATGTTAAAAGTCAGTTTTTTTAACGACTATTTTTAAAAGCATATTAAAAGCATATTATCATAATATTTTTAATATTATTTCTTATGTAATGTATAAAACACAAATCAAGCTTTCATTCCTAAAAAAATCAATAAAATAGCTCCAATAACCTATTTTTGGTAATTTTTCAAAAATAATTTTTTTTCCAAAAATAGGTGAAAATCCAAAAAAATTTAATTTTTTTAATACAACTCCACTAATTTTGCAAATACTTTAAAAATGTTAAAAGAATATAAAAATAGACTTATTTACCAATTCAACGATATATAAAATGTTGATATAGGTCATTTAATAATAGTAATATAATGGCCTCAAAACTACCAAGTCACGTCAAAAGTTGCAAAATTCACTATTTTGTTCCGCATTTCTATATGTGTGTATACGTAACACTCAACTGCATTGCTTATTTTTGTTACGAGATAATAATATTTATTAATGAATTTATTTAAAGTGTTCATAATTTTTTTCTACTGAAAAGGTTTTTAAAATTACCTAAGTACATAAATAAGTATATTTTCCTTCGTTTTTTATTACATTTTTTTAAGTTTTTAAATAATTTACCTAGCTATTTAATTAATGTATTATAACAAAAATTATTTTTTTACAATCGCATAGGTACATTTTTTGACGTACCTGTTTAACACTACAGGTCATAAAAATAAACTGAATGAAATTGGGGGTTTTGAGCAAAAATTTAAATTTTTTAATTCATTTTTGCCTGTCACCATTTACCTGATATAAATATTCTTTTTCTATATATAAGTATCCTTATAAATATGCAGATTTATTAGTGAATTTGCCATTATGGAGATTACATTAAAACACTTTTCTATTTGCAAAGTAATCTGGGATAATCTATCTGATATTATAAATCGTCCAGAAAAAATAAGAAAACTCATTGATACAGTAGTATCTTTTGGTTTAACTCTTACTGCAGAAAACAGTTTAAAGCTCGAAAATTTTTATAAATCATACGAAAAAAGGATGCAAGCTTCAGATTGGTCAATACCAAAATTCAAGAAGAAAAATGAAGAGTGGTTGGAGGGAGAAATACCAATTTTCATCGGAAAGCAGAAAAAGGGTCGACCAAAAAAAGTTACGATGAAGTTCAGCTAAGAACAAAGAGGACCAAACAGGAATCTCTTCTAAATTCACATACGAATGCCGAAATAAAAGATACATTTAAAACTTTAGTAACACGTACGCAACCAAAGGAAGTAGAAAAAGTTATAGATGTGTTACCAACAGCTTCTCCCAATCGATTACATCGGATAATCCAAAGCATAGTGACACCGAAATCAACATCGTTCTTTACCTCTGAAGATGCTTTAGCTCTAATATTAAATTTAGGATTATCAAGAAACCAATACGAGATTTCACAATTTCAGGATAATTCTGAAGTCTTTGTTAATAAAAATTCTTTAAAATTTGAAATATCACCACTCCACGCAAGGATAAGATTTTTGGAGTTCTGCTTACATCTTGCATATGATATGAAGTATAGAAATATTCCCGGGCAGGAAAATGGTACAGTAAAAAACAATTTGGAACTTCACGAATTACGAAAAGAGGAGAAGAAAAGAATTCAATTAGAATTCAAAGAACAACTCGGATTAATAATTGATAAAGCTCTACATGGCTATGGAAGCTCAAATAATGAAAATACAGCAAGACGTTTCTTTGAAAATCCGGAACTCACATCTTCAAGCACAGGCATTGACTTAAATATTTTGAAGCGTTTTAAGATTATATTGGCAGCCATTAATAGCAAAAAACAAATTAATGTGGACAAATTTAAAATTTACGAAACTAAAGAACTACTTAACAATCAATGACTCCAACAATTCACAAAGTATTGGCTCATGGTAAAGAAATAATAGAAAATAGTATTTTGCCATTGGGAGAGCTAACAGAGGAAGCACAGGAAGCCCGAAATAAAGATCTTAAACATTTCCGACTCTTCAATACCCGAAAATGTTCGAAAATAGCGCAAAATATGGACTTAATGGAATATCTATTAATATCATCAGATCCAGTTATATATTCTATAAGAACACGATGGCTACCAAAAATCACTCTTGAAATAGAAAAAGAGGATTCCGAAGCTAAGGAAGTTAAAAATTTGCTAACGTTTGATGTTTCTGATTATTTTCAAGAAAATCTCTAATAATATCTTCGATAATATATTCTTAATAAAATAAATATACAGGATATATGTATAATAAATATGTAAATATGTAGAACAAATTAAATAAACATTACTCAAATAAAGAATTTACTACTTTATAATAATAAATATATACCTACATAATACATTAGAAAACTAAAATGCTACGTATACACACATATGGAAATACGGAACAAAATAGTGAATTTTGCAACTTTTGACGTGACTTGGTAGTTTTGAGGCCATTATATTACTATTATTAAATGACCTATATCAACATTTTATATATCGTTGAATTGGTAAATAAGTCTATTTTTATATTCTTTTAACATTTTTAAAGTATTTGCAAAATTAGTGGAGTTGTATTAAAAAAATTAAATTTTTTTGGATTTTCAGATATTTAAAAAAAAAAATTTATATTTGAAAAATTACCAAAAATAGGTTATTGGAGCTATTTTATTGATTTTTTTAAGGAATGAAAGCTTGATTTGTGTTTTATACATTACATAAGAAATAATATTAAAAATATTATGCAAATATGCTTTTAATATGCTTTTAAAAATAGTCGTTAAAAAAACTGACTTTTAACATAAAATCTCCACTCCTGCATTCGTTTTTGGCCGGGCGGGAAGCAGTTTAGTGTTAAATCATTCTAAATCTATTTTTATAAAAAATATGGGTACCAAATTTAAAAAAGCTCGCGTGACATTTTTTTTATTAATCGATAAAAATGAAACTATTTTTTAAAATTGACAATTTTCGGCCAATGCTGGATGTAGGGTGCAAACTTAAATCAATTCAAAATTTCTTTATTAACCATTTATGAAGCCTTATCTTTTGAAATTAATAAGGAAAAAATTTTTTTATTAACGGAACTTTGAGAAAAAAGTGAATGAATTGTACTATATTTTTGTAAAAAAATAGCCATTTTTCATGAAAATTTCAGAGTGCTGACTTTGAATATTTTTCACGTCTAGACGAATTGAGATAATCCAAAAATTCTTTCAGCATATTATTTTGAAATATGTAGCAAATTACAGAATATTTTTAAAAAATTTTTGCCTCATATATCTCCGGACTTATTCCCGAAAAACGAAAGAAAGTCGAGCCAAAAAATCAAAAATTCAAAATTCAAGCGTAAATATCTTTTTAACTGTAAGAGATAACTTAGATGAGTAAGCCTATTTTTTCTTTATCTTGCCAAGCACTTTCCAGAAATATAAAAATCTTTAAAATCGGACTTCATTTGTATAAGTTACGATTTTTTTTAACTTTTACATACTCGAGGTAGTCAACTTTGACACCCTGTAGCTTATCTCGTGTTATCACAGGGTGACTACAAGATGATTTTTCTGAAAGCTTAGGTCCTCCTCTACAACTCTTCCATACATTTCAATTTGATCCGACCAGTAGTTTAGGAGATTCAGATTTATTACCAAAAAATTTGCGTTTGACCCCACTGTGGTACGCTGAATTCAATGGTGGCAGCCGTTTTTCGAAGTTAGCGCTCGTATTCATGATATTTGTGTTTAAACTTAATTATGGAAATACAATAAATTATGGAAAATTCTAAATAAGTGGAAATAATTTATGTATATTTAGCAATAAATCGATGGAATATATACTCCAATTACAAATTAAATCAATTTCAGTTCGATTTTTAATCTTTGTTTGAAAAGTTTCTTATTGGCAATACTAGATGGCTTACTTACTAAATTGTAGTAATAAAGATTTTCATTCAACCGCATAAATTTACACGATTCGTAAATAATTCGGTATTCTTTTATTTTGGCAAATAATAAAGTTTCCAATTTTTTCATTTTTAAAAATTTTAAAAATAATATGAGTTTTCATTTAAATGAATACACTGCCTGCCACTTGAATAAGGAATCACATTTTTTTAACTTTAATTAAGTATATCTCCTAAACTAAAGTTCAGAAATAAAAATATTTTTTTGCGCAACCAAATTTCAAAGTATTGGCTTTAGTTTCCTGAAGAAATAAAGAATACTTATATTTTGTTATACTAAAATTATGCATTTATTTAAAGGCATGTATTTCTGTGGTACTTTTTCGTGTGTTACTTGAATAAGGAATTCTTTTAATATTAATCAGGAAGGCTATGATTTGAATTTTTAATTTGATAGTTTTTAAATAGTTTTTATTCAAAATGGGACGTGGTAAGGCTCTTAATAACTCTGAAAAAGAAAAAAATCTGATTTGGAAATCTCAGTGTCAGAATCCGGTCCAAATAGCCAAAAACATTAATAGAGGAAAGACAGTTGTGTACAATTATTTAAATAACGTGGAAAGATATGGAAAAAACATGAAAGGGCGGAAAAAAATGGCAACAACTCC
Source organism: Protocalliphora azurea (assembly GCA_932274085.1). Lineage (NCBI taxonomy): Eukaryota > Metazoa > Arthropoda > Insecta > Diptera > Calliphoridae > Protocalliphora > Protocalliphora azurea. The sequence goes on along the minus strand of OW026523.1, from coordinate 142,872,719 downwards.
AAAAGAAAGACGAAAAATTCTTAGAATTGTATCAAATTCTGCCATGTCGGTATCAAAAATACGTGAAAAAAGTGGAGTCAGTGCCAATCTAAGAACAGTGCACCGTATTTTAAAGTCGTGCCCATACATAATCCGACGAAAACTGCAAAAAAAAACACCTCTTAATGAAAAACGCAAATCACAACGTCTACAGTTTGCCATAAATACAATGACATGGTCCGACAAATGGTTTAAAGTTGTATATTCCGATGAAAAAAGTTTAATATTGATGGTCCCGACGGGTATAACTATTAATTCAATGACTTAAATAAGGAGGAATTATTTTTGAGCCGCAGACACAGCCGAGAGGGGGGAATAATGGTATGGGGTGCCATTTCGTATTATGGTACCATAGAATTGGTTTTTGTATCCAACAAAATTACTGCAACCACTTACAAAAACATTCTGGAGGAAGCATTTCCAAAATTTAATGATTTCTTTGGACCCATACTTAGGACGTACCAACACGACAACGCTCCGATTCATACCGCCAGAGCAGTAAAACAATTGATTAATCAACAAGGGCCAATCCAAAAGTTGAAGGATTGGCCCCCATATTCACCAGACCTGAATCCAATGGAAAATGACTGGGGTTGGCTTGCAAGAAAAGTTTATGAAGGAGGAAAACAATTTGAGACGATAGAATCCTCAAAGGATGCAATAACGGAAGCATGGAGTTCAGTTTCGCTAAATTACTTAGAGTCATTATACAAGTCGATGCCAAATCGAATTTTTGAGGTTATTTCTAAAAATGGTGGCAGTACTCATTACTAATTGAATGCCAGAAGATAATAGCTTTCATTTATATAACCTAAAATTTAAAAATAAATTACAGTTTGCTTAATGATAACAAAATATGTATATGTTTTATTTCTTCAGGAAACTAAAGCCAACACTTTGAAATTTGGTTACACAAAAAAATTATTATTATTATTTTTTTTTTTTTTTTTTTTTTTTTTTTTTGAACTTTAGTTTAGGAGATATACTTAATGTGATTCCTTATTCAAGTGGCAGGCAGTGTATATGTTTTATAAACGTAATATATAGTATAAATTTATAAACTTGTAAAAAATTTGTCAAACTTTATCTACATAATTCGTATATCTTTACACTATAATTTTGATGTGTAAACGGACTTTGTAAACTTTTATTTTTGAATAATCAAATTTGAAAAGCAATCAAACTATTATGTAATTGAATGAAAAACCCTAATATTTTTGTTAGTTTAAAGTGTTCTTATTTAGCGTTTAAAGTATATTTTATTATAAGAATTATTGATCATACACTGAAATAGAATCTTAATTGCTTATTTTGTAGTTTTTACTATACTATATATTTTTTACTATGCTCTATAGCGTTATTTTATTTATACACATTGAATATTTTAAAAGTGCAAAACCCTCTGAATTGCAATGTAAACTGAAACGACGCAAATCAAATCAATATTTTCTATGTATTTACACTGTTTTCTTTATAGCTGGTTCCAGAATAAAAAATATTTAAACAGAAATGAAGTTAATTTTTAGTAAAACTAACTTTACACTGAGAGTTTAATCTATTTTTTCCATTAAAATTATCTTCAATACCTTTACACCTGTTATTAACAATTATGAAAGTCCTTATATAGCGACGCAAATCGACATCATAACGACGCAAATCGAAATATTGAAATTTCAAACAGCGACGCAAAGCAAAACGACTCTAATCGAACGATACAAATCGAGGCCTGGGTGTACCAGTGTTGCCATATATATATTTTTGTTTTTTAATTTTTATTATTTTTTTATATTAAAATTTCAATTATATATATTTTTTGTTATTTACAGGTTTAAACATTTTTAATAATATGATGGCTATCATATTATTTTATGAAAATGACAATAGCACAAATGAATCTGTCATTGCAAAAAAATTTAACGGGAAAGTTTGAAAAGCAAAAGAAAATAAAGGAAAAAGTAATACTGATGGTGTTTTTAATTATAATAAAATAAACTTAAATAAATGTTTTTTAAATATACCTACAATAATGGAAAAACTCAAAAGAACATTTAATCAAATTTGGCTAAAAGAAGAATGGGCAAAAGTTTTGTTTATTTAAAATAATATTAGTTTATGTTTAATATCTCGCATTATTAGGCTGCCTCCGAGTGGAGTATTACTGGTTCATCCCATGGTGTTTAGTCCAAAGTATGTAAGGTAGGCTTACAATGCAAAAAAAAAATAATATAAGAAACAGGGGCAAACTGAAAAACATTGAACTAATTTGAAGTCATGAAACCAGTAAAATACTATTGACTGCTGTGGTAAGTTCAACTTTAAATTATACGAGGGCGGATCAATAAGTCCGTGACTTTTCGAACTTCCCTTGTAGTTATATGAAATGCAACACTATTCAAGTACCACCTGTCAATAGACCACTGTCAAATTTTGAGCAAGTGCCGTCATTTACTTTGCGTTTAACAGCTGTTCAAAACATACAACCTCGTGTATTTTTCTAAAAACGGAAAAAAGTAAATTTCGAGTGCTCTTTAAACATTATTTTTTGCGAAAAAAATAAACCGTCAATCAAACCAAGAAAAAGCTCCATAAATACTATGGGGACTCTGCACCATCGATTTCAATGGTAAAGAAATGGTTTACTGACTTTCGTTGTGCTCGCACAAGTACAAATAACGCTGAACGTTCTGGACGGCCAATTGAGGTCAGTACACCCGGAAGTGTCGAAAAAATCCACGATATGGTGTTGGCCGACCGAAGAGTAAAAGTGCGCGAGATTGTTGATGCCATAGGCATTTCATATGGCTGCGTGGTTTCGATTTTGAATGATCAGCTGTGTTTAAGAAAGTTGTCTGCAAGATTTGTCCCACGTTTGCTCTCAATTGACCATAAACGTAAACGTGTAATAACTTCAAAGGATTGTTTGGAGTTGTTTAACCGCAATCCGAATGATTTTTTGCGGCGTTTTGTACCTGTGGATGAAACACGGATCCATTGAGACCAAGCAGCAATCTAAACAATGGGTTTTTATGGGTGAACCTGCTCCGAAGAAGGCCAATGTAAGTTTGTCGGCCAATAAGGTGATGGCAACAGGATTTTGGGATGCTCGCGGGATAATCCACATCGATTACCTTCAAAAGGGAAAAACAATAAACGGCGAATAATATGCCAACTTATTAGACCGATTTAATGAGGAATGAATTGGGCTACGAATTGGTACCTCATCCGCCATAATCTCCGGATTTAGCCCCTAGTGACTACTTCCTATTTCCAAACCTAAAGAAATAGCTCGGTGGAAAGATATTCAGCTCCGTCCGTCCGTTTGGCTCTATCTCTTCTCGTTTGGCTTTAAAATCGATTTCTGGACAAAAACTGAGTGATCGGAGATTTTCGTCCGTTTGGCTTTAAAATCGATTTTTAATTTTTTCATACAAAAACCGATTTTTGGTGAAAATATAAGTGATCACAGATTTTTGTATGTTTGGCTCTATGTCTTCCCGTTTGGCTTTAAAATCGATTTTTAAGTTTTTCATACAAAAACCGATTTTTGGACAAAAACTGAGTGATCACAGATTATTGTCCGTTTGGCTCTATCTCTTCTCGTTTGGCTTTAAAATCAATTTTTGAGTTTTTCTTACAAAAATCGATTTTTGGACAAAAACTGAGTGATCACAGATTTTTGTCCGTTTGACTGTATCTCTTCTCGTTTAGCTTTAAAATCGATTTTTAAGTTTTTCATACAAAAACCGATTTTTTGTGAAAATATGAGTGATCACAGATTTTTGTCCATTTGGCTCTATCTCTTCTAGTTAAGCTTTAAAATCGATTTTTAAGCTTTGACCAAACAAATGCCCATTTTAAGGATCTCAAAAAATTCTACTTTTTACGCAAAGTAAATGACGACACTTGCTCAAAATTTGACAGTATTCTATTAACAAAGTGGTACTTGATGGGAATAGTGTTGCATTTCATATAACTACGAGGGAAGTTCGAAAATTCACGGACTTATTGATCCGCCCTCGTATCTTGTTAGTCAGAGCTGTAAATGAATCATTCATCTTTGAATTGTATGGATAAAAATGTAGCATTAAGTACTTACGAAAACCAGTGGAATAAATTACCACATATAGATTAGTTAGAATATACAAAAGATTCTATACCTAAAGACATTTTTGGCTTTTGGACAACATTTTTTGCGAATACGAAGCTAATTTTAGATGTTAGATTAATTAAATGAAATTTGAGTCAATTCAAATTAATTTGATAAAAATGAATTGCAATTCATTTCCAATTCAAATGAATTTGTCAAATGAATTGCAATTCACTTCCAATTCATTTGAATTGATTTTGAATTAATTCAAATGAATTAGAAAAAATAATTAGCAATTCATTTCCAACTCATTTGAATTGAATTGATTTTGTAAGTAAATCTACAGTAAGCATCACTGTCGTTACTCTCGTTTTGTATATCACCTAGTATAATCCAAAGACAAAAAATTCCCATGATATACTGGAATTATCAGGTAGAGGCAGAATAGGAATTGAATTATTAGGTATCGGCGAATATTCTATCAAAATGGGAAAATTTTGTATATTTGCTAAAAGAAACTTAAATTTTTATTTTTATCAAATTTCCATTTTTCATTCCCCCTAGATCTGATCTTGAATGCGATTGATAGCAACTCATTTTTGATTTCATTCATTGTTCTAATTCATTTGAATGAATTCAAAATCAATTCAATTCAAACGAATTGTAAATGAATTGCAATTTATTTTAACAAATTTATTTAAATTGGAAACGAATTCCAATTCATTTTACAGATTCATTTGAATTGAAAACGAATTGCAACTCATTCTACAAATTCATTTGAATTGGAAACGAATTGAAATTCATTTCTGCCTAATTCGTTTGAATTTATTCAAATTTCATTCAATTCTCTTTTGTTGTGAAAAGAATTAATTCAAAATTTAGCTAATTCGTAACGAATTAAAATCAAAAAACAAAAAAATGATTCATTTGCAGCTATGTTGACAGTTTAACATTTTTCATGAGGCTCCAGAAATGTGTATAGACATTTTGGAAAAGTTTCTATTTAAATAAAAATTTTAATGAATGTATTTTAGCAATTTGGTATTATTAAAAAATATGGATCATTATTGTTATTAAATACTTCAAAAGAAAATAAAATAATTGAAATAAAATTGGCATTATATATTGCAAATCACTCTAGCATTGCATCTGTTGACCATCTATGTGATATGTTTCCCAAGCCACTTCAAATTGATTAATAACACAACTACTGTAAAAATGCACAGAACGAAATGCTCAGCCTTAATAAAATGTTTTATGGCAACAACATTTATGGAAGATCAAATATAATAGTAGATGAGTCAATGGATATATCTAAAGTAAAGTTGATGGCGATTTGTGTACGATATTTTAACACGGATCAATTTAAAATAATGAAAGAATTTTTAAGGATTTTAGTTGTGGAGGAGGCTACAGCAGAAACATTTATATAAAAGTCTGTGTAATTTTTTTAAATAAGCTAAAATTAAATTTAAACAATTTGAGTGCCATTGCATATGTTAAAGCACAAAAACATATTCGAGTTAATTAAGTTGGGTACTGATTCAAACAAATTTTACAAACTTGTACAAATATCTAAAACTAGATGGCTAGCTGTGAAGTGAGTTTTAGAAGAATGGCTTGAGTTGCAGAAACATTTGAAGGTAATTACTTCTAACAACAATAATAAAATAAAAAAATAATAACATTAATAAATTATATTTGCTATTCTTAAGTCCTATTTTAAATGAAGTCAATTCAGTAAATTTATTATTTCGAGGAAATAAAATCGACCTCTATTTTAGATATGAACATTTGCTGTTAACAATTTTAACGAAATTGAAAATGACACTGATTAAAATTAAAAAATATTTTTTACTGTTATTGCTATGGATGTTGGCGTAGAATGTGCGCAAGAGTTGAATCTATACCCTCACAGCTTTCTATACCCTTTGCTTTCCTGGTAAGCTAGCAGGTATAATTGGAAACGAAAATAAACTACTTATTTTTTGCCTGAATAACTAGTTATTTTTGTTCGACTTGTCCACAAATTCATGTAGTTATTTTTTGACTCCAGGGGTTCTCAAAAATATGTACCTAAAAAAAACAAAAATACAAAAAAAAAACAAAAAAATTTTGCCGTCTCTATTTAGTTTGAAATATCTTTTTAGACATTTTGTTATAAAAAACTAACAGCTTCAGAATGGGGTTGAACCAACAACCTTCTGGTTGTTAATCCGGCGCTCTAGCCAACTCATCCACGTGATTGCAGTATTACTGTGCTATTATATTATTGAGTACTTATTAATGTAATACAGAGTAGGCAAATAATAATAACGCTTCATTACCAAGAAACTACTTTAATAAGTAGTTGTTATTACCGAAACCCAAAGAGTTTGCTGGGCTCATGCAGAAATTATACAATTTAAGAAAAACTGATTTCGATATTTAATTAGTTTGTCAAGAGTGATGCTTGAAATATTTCCGGGAAATTAAAAAAAAAACTTAGAACTATTTAAAAATTTGCAGTATAAAAACATTGAAAACAAAACTAGTTTTAATTCTGTACATGGAATTTTAAAAAATTGTATGGATAAAAATGTAGCATTAAGTACTTACGAAAACCAGTGGAATAAATTACCACATATAGATTAGTTAAAATATAGAACAGATTCTATACTTAAAGACATTTTTGGCTTTTGGACAATATTTTACGAATACGAAGATAATGTTAGGGGTTACTTTTTTCGTAAAATTGCGTTACCAATAAGCAAATGCCTTCCATGTATGAATACAACAAAAACTAAGCTTGGAGAAATAAAATAAAATTTGAAATGCAAAAATCTTTAATAAGAATAAAATCCTATATAAATTATTACAAACTCGCTGCAATAAGTTTCAAGTACCTGAGAATGTGATTATAAGATTTAAGACTAAATATATGTATAGACAATCTCTAAATAGAAGACCAAGATCAACTTGTCGCATATGAAGCTTTAATTTTCTGAAATTTTTAATTAAATTTATATTTTACTTAAAATTTTTTAAAATATACCATATCTAACCAATATTTTATTTCACCTTATTTTCAAATAATTTACAGTTTTTAGTTTTCTCTTCCCGGATAATTATAAATTGCTATACTTAACTTTTTTACAGTTTTTGAAAACCATTATGTTTTTTTTCGTAAAATTTTTTTATACAAATTGAATGTTAATCTTTTTAATAGAAATAAAATAACTCAAGCTATTTGCCGAAATGTTTTTTATGACTTTTTTTATTACCAAAATATTGGGGTTTTATTATTAAAAATTAGGATTTTTGGGAATATGAATCAAAATTTTTCTGGCGACACTGTACTTGCAAAGTAATAAAAATAAACAGCTTTTTTTCTTTTTTGCTGTCCTGAAAAGTTGTGTTTTTCGAGATAGAGGGTTTTGTATATAAACCCTCGATATATACTCTATGACCCATAAACTTTTAGTAAATTTAAATAATCTATGGAAAATACAAATTATTTATATTGATTTTTCAAATTCGAATTAATAAAATGTTTCCTATTCATAAATAAATCATTAAAGATATATTTATGGATAAATCTTTAATGAAATAATTATTTTTTGTTTTGCAAACTGTCACTTTTCAGCCGAAACTATATTTACAAAGTTTGTTATACAAACGTCATAGCTTGTTTTTTTTTTTCTTCTTTTTTTATTTAGTGAAAAATCACAAATGCTTTAAGCATATTCTTAAGTACGTACATAAATAAATGTAGAGAAATAGAGGCTTAATTATCTTAAATTAGTAGACAAGATAAGATATAAGCAAAATTTGTACATACCAGACACAAATTTCCTTTAACTACTTAATTATCGAAACAAATTAAAATACACTTAGGAATATGTTTATAAATTTATTCAATAAAATCAAAATGAAATGATAATTTTTTTTAATTACTTTTAATATTAGCGTCATACATATTTTCCCACCTAAGTGTTAAAAATATTTGATAAAATCTGATCCACCAAATAAATTGAATTGTATGTAGTTATTTCTGTTCCATCAAAATTTAATGTCAAATATTATTCCGTAACTCATATTAATAGATAATTGTTTATTTATGTACATACGTATTTGGAAGTATGGGTTGGTTGTCATAGCATTAAATGTGTTGCTGCTTCTTTTGCTAATTTTATTTATTTATTTGGAATATATTCCATTTGTATTCGTCTACCTATTTTCTTCATAATTATTTAATAAGTATTTTGTGCCAAATATTAGAAATAAATATACATATATATATTGCGATTTATTGTGTAAATATTTATTTTTATTGAACGAAATCTTTAAGATTTACATTTCGTATTTCCTTTCTTATCTTAAAAAATTTGTAATTACTCTAAGATTTTGAGAGAGTATTATATTTGCCATAGTGTGAGACTTTTATCAAATACAAACAATTTATTTTTTCTTTCGTAGACCTTAAAATGTGGTAATAGTTTCCATAGCCCCTTTTAAATATAGATCAGGAAATACAGTGTTGAACAAAACAATTTTGGTTTACATTAAACAAAAAAATCACTTTTATTAAATTAAAATATAATAAAAATGTGTATTAAATTAAGATAAAATTTATAATACAGGATAATGGATAAAAGCGAACAAGAATATTTTTATATGTGTATCTTTTATATGCCAAATGTCTATACTAGACAAATTTTTATCAAGACAAACGTTAAATCTATACAAGGTAATCTCAGTTAAATAGCTGATTATTATTTTTGGTTGTTACAGTTGTCAAACAGCATATATAAAAACAATAATGAATTCACTTTATTGTTGTTTTTGTGCAACTGTTGCACCTCCCATAAATTCAGGTTAATTTTGACGTTTGTCTTGATAAAAAAAATTGTCTAATATAATAATACGTTAAGGATTTTGCAGCACAACGTATAAGTATTCATATATTTATATATTTTTGTATGTATGCATATACAAACTGACTGCATATACACAAAACAACAATACACTAATAATCATTATAAACTGCTTTTGTGAACTAAACTGCTTGCTTATACAAAAAAAAAAAAAAAAAAAAAAAAAAAAAAAACACTAATAGCCATCTCAATGCTTAATATAAATGTTTGTGTATGTATATTATTAACAGATATTTTCAGTTATTGGCCCATAACTCGGTTGTTTATAAACCAATTTGTTTGTTTCAAAAACCGAAATTCAAAAAAATATTTGTGATCGATCTATATAAAAACCAAGTCCGTATTTCGGATTATCCGGATTGGACCGATTTAGTTCATTTCTTCAGCATAAAAATTCAGAATAAAATTTCCGAATCTTCTTTGAAAAACGAAGTCAATAGCTTATATAGAGGCTTCAGAAAATCGAAAACTGGTTTAAAAAATTTTTTTATATATCTCCGCCATTTATGAACCGATCTTTCTGAATTTCAATAGCAAAATTCTCGGAAGGATTTCCGATCGTTTGACATATATATTATATATGACAGTTATCAGTAGATTTCATAAACATCATTTCAGCCGACAAACGGATTGACGGACATCGTCCTATCGACATCATTTTTTTAAAGATCCAGAATATATAAACTTTTTTGCTCTCCGACGAAAATTGTGGAAGTTACAAATGGAATAACAAACTTATATATACCCTTTACACCTGTGGTGAAGGATATAAGATATAATAAAACTTTGGGAAAAACAAAATTTTTTGCGTTTAACTGTTAAAAAACATTTAAAAACCCCACTTCAATGGACGAATCCTTTAGCAGATTAAATTCTAATTATAAAATTTTTATTTCACAAATAGCAAAACAAAAACTCTTGGAAAAACGCAAAATTGTATGTGTGAAAATAAATTCGTAAGTTAAATACGTTCCACAGGGTGTTAAATACGTTCCATGATCTGTTAGATACGTTCCACACATTGTGCATTAAAAATGATTTTTTATTACTTTATTAAAAAAACGTGACAATTAAACATTTTTTGAAAAAACTAAATAAGAAAACACATATGGTGCAACAAAAATACCCATATTCAGGCCACATTGCGGCCACTATGGACAGACCTGAATGAGGTTGAGAAAGATCACGTGAAAGCTCTAAAGGAGTAGAACTCAAAACTGCACAGGGTATATCCAGTTGTTTCAAAGGAGACATGCTACGAGGTGCTGAAATTTGGCGAAATTAACTTAAGTCAAAGAAACAGGGGGCATACCTGAATGGGTTTGTGGTACACCAGATTAAAGGTCTAGTAGAGTAGAACCCAAAACTGTTTAGACAATGTTCACTTATTTCCTATTCCCTTATTTCCAGACCTGGGGTTGCGATACATCAGATGAAAGCCCTAAAATTATCAAGAATATTTTAAATGGTTCATAATGAAAATTTTAGTAATTTTGCAAAAATTTTGTTAAATCTTTTATTTAGTTTTATTAAATTTGATTTGATAACAACAACAAACGCCTTAAAATGGTTATAAATGAAAATAGTACATGAAAATAATAACAACAAACGTCTTAAAATGCCAAAATTCCTAGGAAAATCTGTAAAAAAAATAGTGTTTCTTCCCATAATGTAGCTAAAAATCATTAAAAACATAAAATTTTCCGCAAAAAATTTCAAATATTTTTTTACAAATTGTAAACATACACAGAGAAAAAAAATCATATATTTGAAAATGTTTTTCATAAATATTATGAATTGAACATGACTTTTTTTCCCAAACTTTTTTTATAAAAAATAAAATTTTGTTCATAAATATTATTAAATTGTACTTAATGAAAATTTTGCGAATTTTGCAAAAATACTGCTAAAATTTTAATTTAGTTTTATTAGATTTAATTCAAATTCTAAATAAAAATACTTATGCATGAAAATATTAACAAAAAATTCTCTTAAACTGCAATTTTCCAAAAAAAAAAAGATGTTAAAAAGGATTAGAAATTTGCTGCCGTTCTGTAGCACATACATCATTGTAATAAAAAATGCATCTGCTATGTTCCTCTGCCCCCAATCATTAAAAACAAAAAAAAATCTGTAAAGAAAATTTCAAACAAACATTTTACATTTATTGAAAATATAAATGAAATTTTAAACAATTTGTTTAAGTATACTTGACTTTTGATTCATTTAAAAAAATTTTAAAAAGTGTTAATATTTAAGACATTATTCTTAAATATTTTGAATTAAAATCAATGAAAGTAAATTCTTATATTTATGCACAAACTTTTTTCTGTGTTCTTTTTATTTATAATTTCATCTTCCATTATGCGATATAAAAAATTTATTAAATACGATCTTTAGTTTTTGAATTAATCCCGACTTAGTTTCGTTCAAAAGTATAAGGAGTATATCCAGTTGTCATCCAGAAGACACATGAAAAATTGAAAAACGTTTTTTTTTTTTTTTGTTTATTAACATATATTAACTACTACTGAGATTTACTCCCTTAGAGCTTTCATCCGGTGTATAACAACCCCAACTAGGAATATAAGTCTCTGAAATATGAATAATTATATTCCACCACTCGAAACATGTCTCCTGAGAAACAACTGGGTATACCCTATATAGTTCTGAGATGTACTCCATTAGGGCTTTATCCGATGTATCACAACCCCATTCAGGTCTGTTCTAAATGGCCCTCCCACAACTTGGAATAATTTTTCATATACTCTAAAGTGATTTTCGAAAGTGGGTCTTATATGTGGGTACTATAGCCAATAAGGATCTCCGTGAAATTTAGCATACTGATTAATGCTTTTATAAAGCTTATTTAAACCAAATTTAATAAAAATAATTTATGACATTGGTGAACGTTAAAAACATATACCGAGAGGACATTTCTCCAAATGGCGTTTTCTTTTCTGAATAAAATGTTGCCTTTATTCTGCCCTACACTTTCTTTTGTGTTCTGGAATTGGGTCAGATGTTGGGATAGTGTTGCCCTTAAATTAAAAAAAAAATATATATATATAGGTTACATGTTTTACCCTCTAATTGTATAGAAGGTGAACATGAATTCAAACTCAAAGATTTGTGCGATGTATTATCAAAAATTCGACATTTCACAAAAGAAAAAAAATTCCCAAAAACTTAAAATTATACCAAAAAAAAAAATAAAAATTCCATTGAAAACATAAAATTTCACCAAAAATTGGAAAGTTCGCCACGAATTACAAACTTCACAAAAAATTCAAAATTTCACTAAAAACTTAAAATTGCACCGAAAATTAGAAATTTCACCAAAAACCCAAAGTTTTCACTAATAATCCAAAATTTCACCAAAAACCCAAAGCTTCACCAAAAGGCCAAAATTTCACCAAAAATTTAAAATTTCACAAAAAAACTTAAAAGTTTACAAAGAATTCAAAATTCACCAAAAATCAGAAATTTCACCAAAAACTCATTTTTTTTTTATTTCAATACATGTATTGCTAGAGTAAGATTCGTGTTTTAAACTATCAATATTATTTATAAGCTTATAATAAAACTAGTAAAAAAGATATAGTCGGTCAAACCCGACCATATGCTACCCTACACCATTGTGTATGTCCATCAAAATTAGTGAAGGGGTGTTATATTAGACATGTAGACAATTGTGGACCGATACTTTTACTAAGTGTAAAATAAAATATACGAATACAGAATATTACATTAATACTAACATTTATATGAATTTATGCACTTTAAGGTGACTCCCGAAAGTGGGCTTATATGGGAGCTATGGTAAATTATGGAGCGATCTTCATAAAATATGTCACTGTGATTTCTACTTATATAAAACTTATTTGAGTCGAATATAAACTTGATACTAACATGTGTATGTGATTTATACACGTTAAAGTAATTTTTCGGAAGAGGGTTTTATACGGGAACTATGGTCAATTATGGACCGATCTTCATAAAATGTGGCACAAAGTTTGATACTTATACGAAACTTCCTTACACCGAATATTTAAGGCATTTATGGTCGTTAAAGCCATATTTCGGGAGGACATTTGTATGGAGGCTAGGTGAAATAATGGACCGATCATAACCAATTTCAATAGTCTTCGTCCTTGTGTTATGAAAATCCTACATGCGAAATTCCTTGAATTATCTTCAAAATTGCGACACGTACTTTGTGCACAATGTTTACATGGACAGCCAGCCAGCCAGACGGATAGACATCGTTAGACAGATTCAAAAAGTGATTCTGAGTTGATTTTTTCTGTGCGTTACAAACATCAGCACAAACGCAAAATACTCCAACCACCTATGGTGGTATAGGGTAGGAAATCGGTTTTCGAGACTTTTAAAAAAAACCGGTTTCGAATATAGTTTCACGTAAAAAACCGGTTAAACGGTTTTTATTAAAAATACAAATATTAAAAAAAATTATTATTATTTTTATTAATAGGTATCATTTGTAATGACAAGTCATATCGCCCTTCTGCAGCTAAAGGATAATGCTCAAATTTTGTATTTTTTGAATTGAATTCTGATAATGATTCTTCTGATCCTGATACCTATTTATTGAAATTCATATTATTCTTGTGACAAACGATAATACTAAAATTTACTTCTTACCTAGATTCTGTTAATAAAAATTAGTTTAAATCTATTAAAAAATATACAAATCTCAGTTCTTAGTACGTCTAAGTTTAGGAATTAAGTTTAGGAATTAAAAAAAAAAGTAGCCTTAAAGATTTATTAGTTCATAATGAAAATGAAAAATACTTTCAAATAATTAAGGGCCTGATTCAGTACAAGAAGTGAATTGTTTAAAAATGTAATTTGTATGTAAATGCATAAGGCCATAAATAAGGTTCAATTAGATATAAAAAATGGGAAGTATAGGTATAGGTTTAGCAAACAAAAATAAAAGAAGCATTTCATAAAAAAACGGTTAACCGACAGAAAATAAAAATCGGTCTGTCGAATTATTCGAAAATAAAAATTTTTCGAAACCGGTCGGTTTTTTAAAAAGCAAAAACCGGTTAACCAGTTTCCGATTTCAGTTTTTCAATACACTACTCCCCAGCCATATAAATATTACCAACAATGTTTAGAAAAACAAGAAAATGTGTAATACTATGTTTCACTGGCAAGTTTTAGGGAAGAAAACATTTGTTGTTTTTTCATAAACCAAATCTCCCCGTTTTACTGGTTTTGTTTCAAAGCATGTTGAAAATATTATGTTACGAACTGGGTTTATGTTAGCAACACTGTGATGTATCTAGGGTAAAAGAAAAAACCCCCGTGTTATCCATTTAAAATTAATGTTTTTATTTTTTTATCGTTCTTTAACTTTTCTAGTAAGCTGGGTATTTACTGAGTAAATTTAAAATATTTTTAGGTATCAAAAAAAATATTCAAATGGTACTTTTTCGCCCTCGGAGTACTAAAATTCTATTTTACAAAATGCAAGGTGCAAATTGCAATTAATATCGTTTTTATATCAAAAAATAAATAAATTAAATACGATACCAAATATTGAGCCATCATAATTAACGCTGACTTAAATAAAAATTATATCTTATTTTATTTTTATTCAGGGAAAAATGTAATAAAATGTCGAAATTTTAATACATTTAACTGTTTTCATGAGATCAAGTTCAAGCGAAACAAATACTCAAAGATAATTTACTTTACAGCTTTTATTTTGGTACCATTATAACTGTCTATAAAGCTCATAATTTAATAATTTAGTTTATTTCTTGTATACACTTATTTATATTACTGAATTGTATAAAATGTCTTTTCTTTTGGGAAATCTTAAAAAGAGATTTCAAGCGTTTGGTCAAAGAATATTATTCATCCAAATTGCATAATTACTTGAGAATACCAAGTAAATCAGAAAAGGTCTGAATAGAAAAAAATTTACATAAAATACTATTACTGTAATTCTATTCAAAAATAAAATCATTTTAAATTAGCCCAAATATATATTGCCATTTGAAAGTTTAATTTCGTGTCAAGTTCCAAAATATCAAAATACTCACGGTAGTACTACGGTACTTTTGAATACTAAATAGTATCAACTTTTCCATTCCTGGTGTAAACAAAAAAGTATGCGAAAGAAAAATTGTAAAAAGAAAAATGACAGGTAATAAACTAAGTATTTGCAAGTTTTACTAGTAAAAAAAAAATAAAACAAAAAGTAGACAAATGTAAAAAATGAAAGGAAAATATCCAAAAAATTAAAAAAATATATATTTATTTATATAATTTATATTTATTTATATAATTTATTAATTAAAATATTTATATACATAATACAAACAACTGAAGCTTTCGACCTATATTTTAAAAGTATGTTGCAAATTGCAATGCTTTAAAATAGTAATTACAGCTATTGCATTTACAATATTAATATTTTTTAAAAGTTCTGGTAGGCATATTTTTCCGTAAAATAAAATTTGTGTTGTTAATAAAATTACAATTAAAAATAAGATAATGGTGTGTAATTAGGGTTTTCCTAATCTAATTCGTATATATTTTCGTAAATCAAGTTTCGATATTTCATTTGGGTATAATGCTGCTGATCCATGCGGATTAAAAGTTTTGTAAAGGTGATGATTGCCACTTCTTTAGCTCTAGTGGCAGAAAATATTGTGCGTACAATGTCAGATTTATTTAAAGACGAATAAGTTAAAATCGGCGCATTTGTTGCAAATTTGGCAGCTTCAACAGCCAAAGAGTTACCTTCAATGCCGATATGACTGGGGACTCACGTGATTTTAAATTTACTTTAAATTTGGTAAGAATATCTCATATTTTGAAATAATGTTTTTTTATTTTTGGTATTTTGAATGGCAGTGATAGCAGATTTTGAGTCAGAGCAAATAATAAATTTGTCACGTATATTTTTGTACGTTTTGAGAGTGTGTAGAATTGCCGTAGATTCAGCGGTAAATATTGAGCACCTATGGTCAAGTATTCCTAAATAGTCTGTTACGAGATTGTGGTTGATTATCGCAAATGTTGTTGCATTTGAATTTTTGGACCCGTCAGTGTAAAGTATTTTCCAAGTTTTTGTTATGTAAAAAGTAGAAATGTCTTTGAATAGCGACATATAGTTGTTATTGAGTGTAGACCCTTTTGGTAGCACAATGAAATCATGCATGAAGCAGGAACCTTTTAGTTTCCAGTGTGGTTCTGTTGGAGTGTATGATTTTTGTGGGATAAGTGGTATGTTAAGACCTATCGAAATTGGGATTGACTTGAGATGTTCTGAATGCATCTAAAAATCTGCTGCTCTGTTATCCAATCTTATGTTTTATTTTATTTATGGGTAGTCCGGATTCGGCCATCAGATTTTTTATAGGTGTAGATTTAAGAGCTCCAAGGGCTATTCTTATAGATGAATTATAAATTGGAGTTATTTTTTTCATCTGAGAGCCTAATGTTTTACCGTAGATTATTAGACCATAATCTAATTTAGATAAAATAGTACTGCGTGCAATATTGATGGCTGTATTTGGATGAGTATTACACTTTTTAGCATTGAGACATTGAATTAGATTAAGACGTGAGTGTAGAGATTTTTTAGGCTATCTATGTGTGAAGAGTATGAGGAGTTTTTATTAAATATTACACCAAGTATTTTTAAACTATTGACTGTTACTATTTGTGTGTCTTGTATGATAAAACCTGTAGTGCCACACCAATCATTTATATAGGTGAAGAGTAGGTCAATTTCTATTTTAATGTCAACATTTTCCTTATTCTTACATAGTATGTATAGGTCATCCGCATACATTACATGTTTAAAAAAGTTATTGTCTGATATTATTTTGTTAAGCTTGTTTGTGGCAATTTGGAAGAGAACCACCGAAAGTGGAGAAACTTTGTAGAGGTTGTATAAATGAATATGTATTATAAATGTTAATAAAATTAAAAATTAAGTTTTGTTCACTAAAGTGCATACAATATTTCCATAAAAACTCTTTTTTTTTTGTGTTTTATGTTTGTTTAGAATAGTATTTTATTGGATTTTACAAATTTTCTGTTAGCACACTTTTTTGTTTTCAAGTTTTTTTGAGAGTAAAATTTTTAATTTACTCAGTAAATACTCAGTTTACTGGATTTTACCGTAACAGTAAAAGAACGGACCTAAACATAAAACACAAACTAAAAAAAAGCAGTTTTTATTAATTTTTCCTGTAGTTATAAATATATTTACTGTTTTTAAATGCATTTGAAAATTTGAATGCAAAAATACTATTTTTTTTTTTAATTTTTCCAACATTTTCTTTCCATTGTTTACATTTTTTTACATTTTGTTATGTTTACTTTATGCAACCATATGATCGTACTGGATTTTGGGTACACGAACGGTAGAAAACAACCAGAAATCTAACATGCAATAAAAAAACGTAACTCAGTTGTCAAAAAAGAACGAACTCTTTGTATGTTTAGTATAATTTTCTTCAGAACTAATTTATACGTGTGAAGAGTATATATATATATATATATATATATATATATATATATATATATATATATATATATATATATATATATATATATATTATGATTTTCAGAAATAGCAAAATTAAAATTAGGAATTAACATTATTTTCGGCTTATCCATGGAGTAAAAATTTACTAATAGATCACCCTATTTAACTCTCAGCCATAATTCATTACGCGATAATCAGATCAATCAAAAATATGCTCTAAAAAAGTGTTTTATGCGTATAAAGATACTATTAATAACGGAAAATATGTCCTTAAAATTAAAAAATAGGTTCTTAAAATATTACTTTTTCTGGTAAATTTTTAAATTCAATGCTAATCATTCATAGCTATTACATTGTGTCAGGAAATTACAAAATATCTATAAATTATAAGATGAAAATTATTACGGAATCGGATTTAAAAAGCGTATGTGACAGAAAAAGGAGAAAATTAGCAAATTTTGTATAATATTATGCTTTTAAGTATAAAATATGCTAGAATTTAAAAAAAATATGCTAGAATTTGCTCCAAAATAAGGATTTTATATGAAAATACGACAAAATACGCAAAAATATTCTACTAAGACAAATATGCTGTAATAAATCTTTGCAAAAATTCTTAAATATGTCTGAAATGGATAAAAATAAATAAGTTTGGTTCATTTAAAGCCCAGGAAAAATTATGATTTTGTATATTTTTGGCTGTTCTGATGATAATTAATATTCACTTTGTATGGGGACTACTTTACCACCTAGACCTACCCAGCCTATTTTCAACTCAATTGTGTAACTGTAAGTATATATAATATATGTAAGTATATTTGACTGAAAATTATCAAAGCAATATTTTTCTAATATTGTATTTTTATTAGTTTAAAGAAAATTAAGCAATAAACGAAAAAAAATAGATAAAATTTTAAATGTTTTTATTATTTTTATCCTCAAAATATTGCCCTTTTTTCAGTAAGGTGATTATCACTTCCGCAATAAATTGATGATATCCCATTGAGATCATCTGGAAGAAATTAATGCAATACTTTTATTTTTCAGTAACAAATTTTTCAGTTGTCGAAAAATTATTCACAAATGAAAAAATATTGAAGAAATTTGTTTGTCTTTTAGCAAAAAATGAATATTTTATGTAAGCTTTTCAGTTTTTGTGCTATATGATGTTAAAATTTATTTGCGTGCAAGCTTTAAAAGTTGAAAATGATTTCTTTATTATATTATTTCAAGATTTATTTAGTGATAATTTTTCTATATATTTATTACATCTTCCAGAAGACAATCTGATGTTATCTTCTTTTTTCTTCCAGGCGTATTAATTCCTTGTTGCTTAGATGTATCGCCTGTGACGCACAATCTCTGCCGATAGGGAAAACTTCCGCAATACAATATGATTATTATGGCAATAAAATTTTTCTTTAAAGCAATACGAATTCGAATCACTTTCGTATAATTTTGCTTGTAGGGAAATTTATTGCCATAAAATCTTAAGATTTTCAATATATTAGTTGTTTAGAAATGCTTATATCTCGCAATTGTGGACGAGAACCAATAATAAATATACTTTATGGGGTCTTAAACAAATATTTCGATATATTACAAGAAACTCAGTACGCATACAAAAAAATTGTGATACCTTATAAATTTCTCCACACTAATACTCGTAATGTAACCAACAATAAACGTTGTTCATGTTGTTGCGTATAGCCTGCTTTTTATAGTTTATACATTAAGATTTAAAAAAATGTTTTATTTAAAGAATAAGAGAAAAATATAAAAAATATGCTTAAAAAACCGCTGAAAGCAGTGAAGATCAAAACCTTCAAAATTCTAAAGATAATTTTTAAACCGCATCGATTGTAAATATAGTAATTTAATGAATATCACAAGACTTTAATAACATAGTAAATACAATAAAAAAAAAGTTTATTATAACAACGAATAATAAAGTTTACCTTATTCTTGTTGTCGTCAGTTTTTCTTTTCTCTTTTATTTTAAATTTCTAAATATAAAAAACGTTAAGTAAACATTTAATCTATTTTATTACTGTCGCTATTGTTGTTCTTATCGTTACAAAATTATTAACAATTACACCAACTACAAAAAAAAACACTATTTTTCATGTTAATAATAGTTGCGGTTTTTATTATTCATTCTTAAAATCATGATTTATTTTATTTAATTAACTTGTTTATTTTTATATATATTTCTCAGTCTTTTCAAGTATAAAATTCACAAAATTTAACTGTAGTAATTATTATAAAAATATCACTTAGTAATTGAAATAGAAACTAAAACGTATATATTTTCCACGAACTAAGTAAAGGCACGCATTTTAGATTGGAAAATTTTATAATTTTCCACAAATTGATATTTTTTTTCAAAGAAAACTCGAGACAATAGAGTACATTTGAAGAAAGAATCGAAAAAGAACTAAACAAAGAAACAGCTGTTGAATATAAAGTGACATTTGAGTAACAAGTTGCCATGTTTGATTGAGAACAAATGAAAATAACTCAGAAACAGGGTAACACAATCAAAATAAAACTGATAATGGTACACTAGAAAAAAATTGGTTTATTTTCTAAAATAAACGATTTAAGTAATTTGATTTATATAATTATTAAATTCAAAATATATTTTTTTGCTGATAATCATTATTTATAAAAACATTACATAGTTGCCTGAATAGTTCTAAGTTAACTTCTTAAAATATGTCTGTGGACTTTTAACAAAACATCATAAGCCGAGATATTTAATGACGTCATTTCACTGTTGAAGATATAACTCGACAAATAATATAGTATTTGTTGACTATTTTAACAGTTTTTTAGCTCTCCTGAAAAATTTGAAAATTCGAATTAAGTTGTTTTGTCAAAAGTCGCTAGATTTATTTTCCAAAAGATATTTTTTTTAACAGACTTTTTAAACTTTATTAATTTATTTCAAATTAATATTATTTATGATTAATTAAAAATTTTGCTCATTCCAAAGAATATTTTTGTTTTATTTTAATATTTTTAAAGAACTCACTTAAACTTTTTTATTCAACTCTAATCAGCAGCACACATTATTTCAAACTGACTTAAGAAATTCAATTTTACTTATTCTATAATAAATAGCACCATCTACAAAAAATTTTATCATTAACAATCTTATCTAGTATCCACAAAAAAGTGTGCTTAATTAACTTTTTTTCTAATTAAAATATTTCGATAGAAAAGGCATATGTGTGTATTCAAGATATTTATGAACTTAAGTAAATATTGGAAAATTAAATTGGGTATTATGTTGGATAAAAATTTTTGGCGGAAAAAATGTATAGTTTCCGGTGCATTTAAACAAATATTAGTTTAATTTTACTCTGTATAATAAAAATCGAGTTTCTCTTTATTTTGCCTTTAATATTAAATATCAAAGTTAAATCTTTATTTTTATAAAGTTTATATAAATTATTTTAGTGAAAATTTTATACATAATGTGATTATTCTTGTGTATTATCGTTTATTTTAGGAAAATTTTAAATCTTAGCCACTGGTTTTAAACCCAAAATATTGAAACAACTTTTCAATATAGCAGCTGTAGCTTCACACAATAAAATACGACTACGATTAACTTTAACAATATTTCCTTCCTTGTTCTTTTCAATGCAATAACAATTATCATAGAATTCGGAGAATACACTACACGTCTCGTAGCAAAACTCACAAAGTATGTGCAATAATAAGTCCTTGGAAATTTTCACTAAAATATCGGGGAATTTAAGCAAGGTTTTAGCCAATTTCCATTCTTTTTCGTGGTCCAATTCTAGTTTACATGTTTGTAAAACTTTGACCAAATCGGAAAAATCTTCACCACTGTTGCATGATATAGAGCAAATGCGTGTGTAGGCATATAGAAGATAGACGGCTGTATTGCCACGATCTTCTAACATTTTATCAAAGGAGAACACATATTCATTGGTGCGATTGTGACTTAAATCAGCATATTTAATACAACCATATGCTACAGATTCTTTAGCAGCCTTAAGTTCTTCGGGAGTCAGTACCTTGTCACGCTCTTTTTCCACAAGTTTTTCCAACGACCTCTTAAGACCTTCATCCAAGAGATCCGATAGTTTGACGGTATCACCGGAACGTGTTTTGAATTTTTTACCATCTTCGCCCAGTACCACACCAAATTGTACATGATCAGCACGATGTTTTTGAGGATCCATAATGCCACATCTTTGGGCAGCTAAATAAATATTTTTCAAATGTGTATTTTGTCCAGCATCTACTACATAAATTAACCATTCAGCTTTTTCTTCTTCGAGTCTATAGCGTATAGCTGCCATATCAGATGTATCATAAGTGAAACCACCATCCGATTTTACAATTGTCAAGGGTATAGAGTCTCTTTCTTCGGTGGCCCACATTATTTTACGACCTTCATCTAATTCTAAAAGATTTTTAGATTCCAAAAATTTCACAATATCAATCATGCGAGATTGGTAAAAAGATTCTCCTTTTTCAGTTAAATGAATATCTAAGCGATCGTAAATTTTTTGGAATTCACGACGTGACACATCACATATTAATTTCCAGGCATTTGTAGAATTTGATTCGCCACTTTGTAATTGTACAACGCGATTGTAAGCACGTTTTTTAAAGTCTTCATCTTCGTCGAATCTTTTTAATAATAAAGTTTCAAAAATAAAGTTATCAAAACAAAAAATTTAAAATATATTTACCTTTTTTTGGATTCTTTGTAGAAAGCTTGCAAATCACTTATTGGAGGGCTTTCGTTAAGAAAGTTAGGAAATCTGTCTTCTAGATGAGCAATTAACATACCAAATTGTGTACCCCAATCACCTAAATGATTAACACGTAAGACATCGTGGCCCATAAATTCCAATAAACGTGAAATCGATTCACCAATAATAGTGGAACGTAAATGACCAACATGCATTTCTTTAGCAATATTTGGAGAGGAGAAGTCAACAAGAACACGTTGGCGTTTAACATGAGGAGCTTTAACACCGTTAAGCAACATATTGGTTAAAGCTTCAATGGCATAGGCTCTGGTGAAGATGGAAAAATTAAATAGTATATTTATTAATAAACACAATGAGTATTAATTGAAATAAGCCAAATTAGAATTATTTTTTCGGCTGAAATGAATAAAATTTGCATTTGTATTCTTTTATAAAAATGTTATACTTTTTACATTTTTCTACTGGAAAATGGAAATTTTTAAAATTCCCTCACCCTCATAAAATTATACCCTTTTTATGATTACAATAAACAAAAATTTGTAACAAATTGTGTGGCAGAAAGAAATCGGATTTGATTTTTGACAAAATTTCGTCTTTTTTTAAATTCGAATTTTTTGTGAAAAAATTTTTTTTTTTTTGAAATTTTTGTGAGTTTTTATAATTTGCCAGAACACAAATTTTAAAAATAAATTCTTCTTGTTAGCTGTTCCTTGTTCACCTTCTATTAATTGACATTAAGTGACATAAAAAAATACATTTTCTCATTTTTTATGATTGCAATTAAAAAAAATATCGAATGGAATCCGATTTTCGGAATTTGGAAATTTTGCTAAAACTTAAAATTTTTGGCGAAAATTCCGATTTTTGGGAAATTTCGAATTTATGGTGAAATTTTAAGTGAAACTTCGATATTTTGTGTTTTGGTAAAACTTCGAATTTTTAACAAAATTTCAATTTTTTTATGAAATTTCTGATTTATGGCGAAAATACTAATTTTTGGTGAAATTTCAAATTTTTACTTTAGTTTCAGGTTTTTAGTGAAATTTCGGTTTTTTGGTAAAATTTCGAATTTTTGGTTAAATTTAAAAATTTTGTTAAAACTTCGAATTTTTTGTGAAAATTGTTGTATATAAAAAACTTGCCTCTTTAAGAACACATTGATGAAACCTGCACCAGCTACTTCCATTTTCTCCACAATAGGCGAAACTTGACAATGTTTCAAGACCTCTTGGGCAATGTCACGTGGCGATTTATTATCACCACTTACTTTAAGAGTCTTTGCCAAAGACATGGCGCTGTTGCATTGATAATCTCCAAACTTAGCTGAGTTTGCGTTTACGGGTGAAATAATGGCAGGTGTTCCGGCCAGTTGTGGATAAGCTTTGGCAATAGCATTTGTAAACAAATTCAATAAATGATCACTTATAGAAATCATTTCATTTATTTCTTTGGGTATAACGGCAGGTACAAAAGGTTTTGAGGCAGCGCCAGCCGAAGACTTTTTCTCAACTTCCAAAGCCTGAATTATAAAAATAAATTAGAATGTACTGGGTATTAGCTATTGTAGACAAAAGTAGCATAATAATTATTTATAAAATTAGTCATAACTGAATATCTAATTGCTTGTCCAATAGAAACAAACAAAGCGAAGTCCATAGCTAAGGCTCTAACCGAGAATGTTATATTAAAGTATGGTTTGTTTAATATACTTAAATCAGATAAAGGAACGGAATTTACATACGAGTTAATGAAAGAAATATGCGAATTATTGAAAATTGAACAGCGATTTTCAACTCCTTATCATCATGAAACTTTAGGCACATTAGAAAGAAACCACAGGGATCTAAACGAATATTTTTTATCTTTTGTGGAAGATGATGATTGGGACAAATGGATTCCTAATTATGCATACATTATAAATCCATATGTGGATACTGAATACTCTCCATTTGAATTGATATTTGGAAAATTACCATGTTTGCCAGGTGATGAAGTCATGAATCATCCCAGGGTTTACAATTTTGAGAACTATGCTAACGAACTGAAAACACGACTAAAGTATTCACTAGACTATGCAAAGAAATTGGCAGACAAAATAAAAAAGAATAGATAATTAGAATCAAATAATAAGGCAAATAGTATAGATTTAGAAATAGGAGATTTAGTACTGGTTAGAATAGAATGTAGAAAGAAGAACGAAGCACCGTATAAAGGTCCTTATAACATTGCTTTTCCTTGCCGGCAGTAGTAAATTACAAATACTTTGTTCTACATTAAAATACTTACATTTTGTAATATAGCCAATCGATGTTTAAGCTTTGAATTTTCCAACTGCAATTTCATAAGGCCTTCATCATGTTCTTCCAGGCCTACACCATTCTTTGTATCTTCGATTTGGGCACGCAGTTCAGCTGTCAGTTGTTCCTGAAAAATTTACACTTTATGTTGTACTTTAGCTTTTCAATATTAAAATAACATACTAATTCGTGCAATGTATCAATTTCACGTTTTAAACAGGACATTTTATTAAAATTATTAATATTTTTTCAACTTATAAAAATGCCACATGCAGATCTGTTAGAACAAAAAAATGGAATAACAAAAAAAAATGAGGCTGTCAAATACTTCTTTTTATATCACCACACTCATTATGAATTGATAGCACTACAGAACAGACACAACACTGTTATTATTTATAAACAAACAATCCGGCATCTTTTTGGTTTGAATCGCCCAAAAAGTGCTCGAAATAAAAAAAATGTTTGAAAAGCATCATCCAATTCGCGCTAGATTTAACGCTATTTTCAAAGATGCGTTAAATTGCCTTGTTTTACTTCCAGTAATATATCGATAACATAGTGTCTATATTAAACAATTTTTTTTAACAAGAGAAACGTCAAAATTAACGCGAATTTATGCAAGGTGGCACCAGTTGCACAACAACAACAATAAAGGCGCATACATTATTGTTTTTATATGTGCAATTTGACAGTAATAACAACCATTAATAATAATCAGCGGTTTAACTGAGATTACCTTGTAAAGATTTTCACTGATTTTGAAGTTTGTCCTGACACAAATTTATCTAATATAGTCCCTACGGAACGTCGGCAGAGGAGAGTAACCATTTTGTTTATATTATGTTAAATCTTAAATAACCTAGTGTCTACATTACCTAGTGTCTACATTAGGCAAATTTTTATCAAAACAAACGTCAAAGTCAGTGCGAATAAATACAAGGTAACCTTAGTTAAACAGCTGATTATTATTTTGGTTGTTGTCAAACTGCTTATATAAAAAACGCCATATTGTTGTTTTTGTGGTATACTTTTGTTATTTAATGGGCTAGGGGTGTGACATGGGGATCATATGAAAGCTTGATGATAACCATATTGTTCATATTCATTATAGTAAGAAATATATTACTAGTAAAAATCGGTTAATTTTTCTAAATATTAATTTTTAAAGTGCTATATTTTTGTTATTTAATGGGCTAGGGGTGTGACATGAGGATCATATGAAAGCTTGAAATGTTCTCTAAATAATTTGATATAAAGGATAGTACCGTTATATCGATATATTTTTGAGATAACGGTACTTTTGTAAAAAAGTCAAAATAAAAAGTAATAAAATATCATATTGCCTCATCATTGGTTAATGATTTGGCACATTTTATATATCAATCGAAAGGCCTCTTCAAGACCTTTCCTATGATGCTCATATTGTTCATATTCATTACAGGAGGAAGGAGAAAATTGCATTTTTATATTATAACTTCAAGTACCCATAACTCGTAAACTAAGAGCGAGCGGGCAAAATTTTGTACATTGCTTTAATCACAAAGTATGTAAGCTCCGTAGCTAATAAGACATATTTTGATCTTGTAAATCAAGAACAGTGGTATCAACATAATGAATATGTATTCTGATTTAGGTCATTAGAAAATCTAGCAGTCCAATATATTCTGATTTATAGAATAGGTTAACCAGGTCATAATTCTAGTCGATTTGTCCTACAAATCCTAACAAAGCCTGATTTTGAAATCTCTATAAGGGAACAGAGGTACGCGGATTTATTATTATTATTTCTTTTTTTATACTCATTGGTCTCCAAATCCTATCGGAAACGGATTTTTGTTTCGATCAAAATGAGGTGGAACTTCTTTTTTCATTTTTCTCATATAAAACTCACTACTTTGATTTACTCTTTATTCTATCAAAAAAGAAAAAAAGTAACAGTATAACAAATATTTTCAGTGAATAGTTTAAAGTTAAAAAAAATACAATTTTTAAAAATGTAAGCTCACATTCGTGTATGCTAGGTCCCAAAAGATTAGGAGGTAAATTATTTAGGAACTATGTTTTTTTTTGTACTTGGTGTATATTTTAAATTTTTAATATTATCTGGCATCTCTGCCTTAAGATAAAAACATCGTGTTAATTTTTGCTTGAAAAATTAATTGAATTTTTAAATTAAAAAGTGTAAAAAAAACTACTTAAATTTGATTTAACTTTCTTTTGTTTGCCAATGTTGCTCAAAAAAGAAGAAAGCATTGGGGCAATAGCTCAAAATTCAAGGTGCCAAAAACTATAGACGGTCCCAGTACTAGTTCCAATAGGTTTCAGCTTCTGTCTGAAGATGAAGAAGAAGAAGCAGTTGCTATCAAAGAAAAGATTCCACCAATAATTGCGGACTGTACCCACAGTTTTTCAACTGTGATCGGATTAATTGGGGATAAGTATACTTACAAACGGATGTCTATTGGTACAAAAATTGTATCAAACTCGTTATCGTTGTACAATGAAGCTTTGAGTGTTCTCAAAGACAAAAAATTCCAGTATTATACGCATGAACTTTTAAATTGGTTTTATTTGGCCTGCCACAACTGGACACAAAGATAATTGGCGAAAAATTTGTAAGCTCGCTCAACATAAGCCCGGTAAGCATTAAGGAACTAGCAACAAAAAGATCCAGTGTAGATGATGCACTCTATCTCATTGAGTTTGATCGTCAACATGTTTCAAAAAGAGAAGTTATGAAAATAAGATATTTTTGTAACATATCTATATATTGGAAAAAACCTCTAAAGGGCAATAAAGGTCCCACACAATGCTCCAAGTGCGCTATGTATGGACATGGTGCTAAAAATTGTGCGCAAGTCGCCAAGAATATTTAGAAATCCGTCATCGAGTAACATCTAAATCTAGGGCGACCAGCAGAAGAACTAACGTAACATATTTTAAAGAAGGCGAACATGATTTTCCTAAATTGCCAAGGCAAGAACCCCATAATAATACACGTAATTCCCGCGATTTTGGTAATTTGTATTCTGAGGTAGCTAAAGGCAAGAGCTACGACAATAATAATAATGATAACATTTCCAATGAAAGACTTCTGGAAATATTTTTTGATGCTGTCGATGTTTTGCAAAGATGTCAAAATAAGTACGACAAGCTACGAGTTTTGGGTATGATGCTTAAACATGCCATATAATTCAACCGGTAGACATAATGTTCATGTTATGCATTGAAATGCCCAAGTCATAACAACTGAGTCAGCAGCTGCCCAGCTGGAATACTTTTTACACAAAAGGAAAATCGATATTCTCCTTTTAAATGAGACTTTTTTGAAACCGTACCACAAATTTCAACTTGGTGGTTATAAAATTTATAGTGAGGATCGATCTACTCATTGCGGAGTAGTTCTAATTGATTTGGATAAATTAACTTCGTTTTCAAAAGACTATTTTATTTTCGGTGATCTGAAAGCCCAACATACACATTGGAATTGTATGTCAAATAATTCGGCTGGTAATGATCTCTACGGCCACTGTCTTCAATCCAGCTACTTCATTTATTACCCAAATGAACACACTCGCTTTGGACAAAATATCAACCCCGTTCAACCGTCCACAGTAGATATTCTTTTATCTAACTCGTGTCTCCATTTTTCAAACCTTGAGACACATCCAAATGTTTTACAGTCGGACCATGTACCTACATCTTGCGTTATTTATGGCCAGGTTCAAAACATGACATATTCAGTTCCCTTGAAATATCGTGCAGACTGGTCAGCAATCAGAAACTGGGTTGAAAATGAAATTAGTTGTCAGAACATTGATCAACCCGTTACTAATTCAGGTAATCTAGATTTTTATTTTAACAAATTAATATTTATAGTTAAAAAAGCGTTCAATAAAATACCTGTAGGTCATAACAATTCGTGGCAACGAGAAATCTCTGAAATTAGTAAAATGTTAATTAGTCAGAGACATAAATACAAACGTAAATTTCAAAGATGTAGCGATTTTAATTATAAAAATCAATTGAAAAGCATTTTAAAGCTATTAAATAAACTTATTGATTTTCACCTTAATAAAGACCGCAATGAATCCTGGTCAAAATTTATTTCGAACTTGCCCTCGGGCTCTAAAAAGTTTTGGAAAGTAAAAAACGCACTTAAAGGAAACAAAATGCCTTTTGCTGATCTTCATGTAAACGGTGAAGTTTTAAAAACTGGCAATGAAAAGGCTAATTCAATAGCAGACGTATTTGGCAATTCACGCACCATTACTTTAAATATTTATTCACCTATGGACACAGCCGTCTCAAGATTCATTCATGATCTTAACGATACAATTCTTGACAGATCTAACGTAGAGCTTACCAATATAGATGAAGTTAAATCATTTTTAATTTTATTAAAAAATAATAAAGCCAGCGGTTTAGATGGCATTAATAGCATTGTACTTAAAAAGATACCCGATTACTTTTTTGAAACTCTATGTAAACTTTTCAACTCTTGTTTAATAGAAGGCTATTTTCCAACTATTTTTAAGAAAGCAAAAGTTATCCCAATTCCTAAGCCAGGAAAAGATCCTAAATTACCGTCTAGCTATAGAACAATCAGCATCCTAAGCCTATTGGATAAAGTATTTGGAAAAATAATTAATAAGAGAATTTTAGATTTTTCCAACCAAAATAATATTATTAACCCTCAACTGTTTGGATTCCGCAAGGAGCACTCCACAATACATCAACTAAAAAGAGTCGTTAATTTTATTGAATCAAACAAAAGAAATCGTAAGAGCACTGGAGTTATTTTTCTTGACATTGAAAAAGCCTTCGATTCAATATGGCATGAAGGCCTGGTTTTTAAATTAAATTCCTTCAATTATCCAAAGTGCTTGCAAAAGATAATAAAGAGTTTTTTAGATCAGCGCTCATTTGCTGTATCTATAGATAACACCCTATCTAGTGATAGACAAATCCCTGCGGGTCTGCCGCAAGGGTTGGTATTATCACCTACTCTTTATTCAATATATATTTCCGATTTTACTATTCGCAAGAATCAAGAAGTAGCTTTTTACGCTGACGACAGTGCTTTTATTTGCTGCGGTAAGGTGTCAAACGCAATAATAAAAAAAATGGAAGATAGTTTAAAATCTACCAATAAATATTTTGATAAATGGAAGATAAAAGTTAATGTTAGTTAATGTTAGTATTTATGTTTAATTCATTTGCAAGGGAACTGACTCTGTCATTTAATGAAAAATGCAGAACGTCTACATATGAAATAATAAGAAATTTACTAAACAATCACTAAGACTCTTTATTACTTAAAGAGTTATAGTTAATGGTTGTTTTTAAAATTTCTTATAACTTTTAAGTATGTACAAGGTTTTTTTGACAACTTTTCCTTAACACTGTGATATTAGTAGTTTCCTTATTTAATTATTTAGATGTTAAATGTTGTATTACTTTTAAGTAAATTCTCATAACAATGTAATTATTTTATAAAGGTTTCAATAAAGTCAATAAAGTAAAGTAAGTAAAGTAAAAGTAAATTTTTAATATATGTATATACATATACCATACATCATGAGGAATTTTTAAATAATTGAATAAAAATCATATTTATTATTATACTTTTATAAATATTTGTTCAATAGGTACAAAAGGAGTAGCTTCCGTATAAAGTAAAAATTATTTATTGCTTAAATGAAGAACTATTAGAGCAAAAGTTTTAAAATTGTGGGAATAATTTCCCTATCAAGGTTCATAGGGCGAGCAGCTATATGAGAATTGTTAACCCCGTACAAGGAATATTTAGGGAAGGCTTAAAGGGGGTAGTAGCCGCCATACAAAGTAAATATTTATTATTGTATATCTAAAGAACTATTCAACTTATTTTTCCAGATTCATATTCAGCATGTATAAATTGGTTAGAAATGATATATGTTATGTTAATATTAAAAATAAAAAAACCCACTATTTGAGTGGTTTTGCACTCGAAAGTAAAAATAAAGTACATATTTATTTTGCAAGATAGAGGAATACAAAAATGTTTATAAAATTGGAAAACTAGAAACTTTCATTTGAAATTTATATCTCAGATGAGGGTATATAATGACACAATTTTATGAAAACCTGAAATCTATAAATAAAACTACATACGTAAATAACAGATTTAATCGATTTAAAAACAAATATTTTAAAGGTATTAAAGCAAATATTGCTTTAAGTTAAATAATTCGAAAATAAAATTTATCCAATAAGTTTTTTACTAATTATAAACCCTTTTTGCCCCTTTGGGCCAAATACATGATAAAGTTGCATGATATGAATTATGGTAGTATAAGTGAAAATTTGAATGTTGAGTCACACCTACGGTTCATGAAAGAAAATCAATTTTTTTTTCGTTTGCATGAAGGATGATAAATTAAAATATAAACTGAAATTAATGAAGTACAAATAATTCAGCGAATGAATTTTCATGAATAAACTCATTCTATTTTTAAGTATATATTTTACTCAGATTTTGCTATTTCTCTTAAATTTTTAACCACACTTTCAAAATTATAAAAAGTGTGTTGTCCGCTAACGACATGGTCTTTATAGCATAAAATTAAATGCAGATTTAATGTTGGAATGCTATAAATGCACGTAGAACATTACATGAACACGTGCATGGTCTTGACGTCGTGCAATTTTATCGTGTATTTGCTTTGTTGCCTCATGCTTGGTAATATAAGAAAATAACTATTTTTTCGTCGCAACTTTCTTCATCAACATTCGTTGAAACTTAGCAATTAGTAATTTCCGATTCATTTTAATTTGGATGGATAATTTCGGTATCATTCATATATATGACCAATCAATATTTTGAAAATTTTATGCATATTAAATTACCACTTTCTGAATTAATTAAAAAGAATTTCTGGGGTTTTCTATAAAAAAGAACTATTTTATTAAAAATTCACATTGATATTTTTTATTAAGGTTTTCTTACCTCAAATATATCTATTAAGTATAAAGAACTATACTATGTATTTTATGTATTATACATACTACATTTTTTTAATCTTAAATTATAAACTAGAAAATAAAACAAATATTTCAATTTCGTTGAACTATAACAAAAGGAAACGCTAAAAATTTCTTAAACCTTTAGTTTTTATCGTAATTTATAGAACATATAATTATATTAATAGTTATATTAATAAACATATAATTATATTAATATTCTATAATTTATAGAATAAACATATAAAAAAAGAACGTAATATATGGTTCATCACATTTAGATGTAGATGTTTTAAAATTCACATGTATACTATAGATATATTTATCTCGTATTATTAGTAGTAAAACTGTACGATTCTATAGTATGTTGCACAGTTTAAGATGAAATGTAATCCTATTCAAATACATGTCTTCCTCTTAGCACTAAACCTCTTTCACGTATGGCCTCAGCAACAGCATCTTCATATACCTCATAGTAGAGTGGTCTTAGACGTGGACGTCTGGCTGGAGGATGTACAACAAAACCATTATTACCTTCATTATCGTTTCCTTCACTCCGGCGTCGCCGTCTCTGTAGACCGTGTTGTTGTATGGCAGTATTTATGGCATAGTTACTCAAGTACTCAGCCCGTTCCTGACGATCTGCTTCAATACGTCGATTTATAAAATTGTCACATTCACTCAAAAAAATGGCATTATGTTGCCATAAAACTAATTGTTCGTCGGTCATTTGAACTGGAAAATGTTAAAAAAAATTAACAAAATGCATATAATTTAATTAGTAAACTGATTTACTATATGATCGATGTTGAGTGTAGCAGCAGGTTAGTTATGTACATACATAGATACTTACAATTCGATGGTGGTAGTAATGCAAATAGAAAATCCATATTCATATCAAAATTTTGCATTCTTATTTTATGTTATTATTTATCCGAATAACAAATTATTGGTTTTGTTAATATCTTTTTTTTTAATAAAAAGTTCACTATTTGTTATTGTTTTGGTGATAAACTTATTGCACTTACTCACACATATGTATTTACATTCAGATACACGTTCTTTGACATTTTCTTTTGATGTCAATTTCAGTGATGACAATCAAGTTTTTCTCATCATATTTAATGAGTTTGACACAAAAGTTGTAAAATATGTATTCTAGCGATTTCCTCTAGAAAGTGAATAAATAATTAACTTTTTAAAATAAATAAAAATAAAATTAAGTTAAAAATAAGATTTTTTTTTTATAATTAAAAAATGATATTAAGTTTATATGTTTTGTTTTTTCAGAATCTGAAATGAAAAAATTACCATCACTGATTTTAGTGCTAAAGGTACACAATTCAAAGCTTCGAAAGAATTAATTAAAACTTAGCTTAATTCCCTTGAATCTTAATTTTGAATTAAGAAATACTAGTTTCTCATTCCATAATACCATTCCCAAAAACATAATTATATAGCTCCATTCAAAGGCTTATTTTTCGAATAGAAAAAAAATAAAATTTTTCTTAATTAAAATCTTTTCCAAATTAAATAAAAACACTTTTCTTTAAATTTTTAATATTTTGCTTTTTAATCTTTTACGAAATGAAAATTAGCTTCAGCAAATATTCTTTATATTTGCTGAAGCTAATTTGTAAGAGATTTGTATTAAAGAAAATTTTAATAATTCCATATATTTTTTAAGCTTGTATTGTTTGATTGTAAATTCTTTAAAAATTAATTCTCTATAGAATTAATTCAATACATGTAAAATACAAAGAAAGTCTTTTAAGGAATGACGAGGATATCAAATTTAATTTGATTTTGAAAAGTAAATTAAAGAATTAAGTCTTTCGAACGTTTGCATATATAATATATAATTTTCAACAACAAAAATGTTTAATTATTTAACAATTTTTTTTTTTTTTTTTTAGAAAAGGGTAATTTTTATTTAAACTTAAAATTGTTTACATTGTTTCATATATTTTGTTATTTAAATATTTTTTTTTACAAGCACTTAATATTTTTAATTTAATATTACATTTATATGTTAGATTTTTAAAATTGTTAAGACTTTCTTTGAAATTAACATAAAGTATCCTTTTAAATTTTTAAAATTATTTAGTTTTAATTCCCGAATTCATTTCAACGAAATGTGTTTTTAATGTCTAGATATTTATTTTATTTATAGTTATTGAAATATCTCTCTGTGTTTTAGGCCAATATTGCTATTATTGGTATATTATTTTTTCCTTACTTAAAAAAAAAAACTTAAAGTTTATAATTAACTACAATTTTTTTATTAACAAAAAATGCATTTTAGGTTTAAAAAATTGAACACGTTGTATTTATTTGTTGTAAATGTTGTTTGTTTTTTACTTTTGTTTAAAAAAAAAAATTGTCATTAATTATAAAATTAAATTATTTATAGTGTATTTCATATTAAAAAACGAAAAATATCCTTGGAATAAAAAAATTTTAAATCATCAATCAGAAAATTGATAAATAAAAAAAATATTCACTTGTTGTAATTTTATGAGTATATTTATAATATTATAATTTAAAATATAAAATTTTTTTATTATTTTTGTTTTTTTTTTAGTTTTCTTTATAAATAGTATATTTCCTCTGTTTTAATTTTTTGTTGTTTATAACTTCATTTTCTATAACAATTATAATAGTTTCTTTTGTTTTTAGCATTGATTATATATTATCTTCAAAACGATTGGTATTAAACTGTCTATTTAATTTTTATTTTGTATATCGGTAATTGTTTAAATACATACATAATTAATTTATGTTATTCTTTCCTAAAAGTTTTTTATTCATTAAAAGTTTATGTATGTACTTGTATATGTTTATTTTGTGCTTAGTTTTTTGTTGTTGAATTTATTTAAACAAAAGAAAAAAAGTATAATTACATAGTGTAATAATATAGTTCAGGTATAATTAAATAGTGTAATTATACCTGTACTAGTTTGATAATATACAGATTTTAAAAATATGCATGCTAATTATTTTTTTCGGCACTATTCGAAAATATATATTCGAAATGATGGTAAAATTTAGAAATTGTTAAAAATTATTTTATAATAATTTGCATTTTTAAAATTCGGTGTATTTATACACTTCTGAAATATTACAAAAAGGAGAAAACCCTGAACTCTTATTTTATAGAGAATAATTGGAGCCATATAGACATAATAGAATAAATTATTTCATAAATATTATTCATATTTATATGTACACATATATTATACCAAAAACGAAAATTTTTTAAATTTAAAAAACAAATTAAATTTAAAAATAAAATAGTTAATTGCATGACTTTTAATTTTAAAGACCTTTACACCATTTTCATTGCATTTTAATGTTAGTATGCAATTTCTAAAAAAAAAACTATATTTATTATAATTAATTTCAATATTTTATTTTTTTAAATTTTATTTTATCACTCATTACTTTTTAAAGTTTAACATCACTGAAAAAATTTTCATATAAATTGCATTTTTCTTTTTAATTTGTTTAGAAACAGTTAGATGAAGTGTTTTAAAAAATAAGGGGGTTAAAAAATGTTAAACTTTAAAAAATATTTGTGAGTGATAAAATTAAAAAAAAAAATCTTTTATCTATGACACACATTTATTGCGTTTTTTCAAAATGAAAGAAACTATTTTAGGAATGTCTTAAAATCCTGTTAAAATTTGTTATAATATTTTAAAAATAAATTCTGCGTTAAGAATTTTGGCAAGTACACAGTAAACAATTTGGTAAAATTCAAGTTGAAAATAAATCAAAATCCAAAATTTAATTCTCTAAGCATATTTTGTAGGTTTCTCTCTTTCCAGAGATTTATGAAGCTCTCGACTCTCTTATGAAACTCAGTGTTGCCATATGAGGGTATTTGACCCCAAATCGTGGATTTCAAATTTAATTTGGGGACAGATTTTCGTGGGGAGGTATTTGGGAATTTTCGTAGAATATTACAGTTTTTATCGAATTAAAGTAACTTTTAATTAAATTTACCATTTATAGAATATTTTCGATAAAATTTTTTATTTATGGAAATTTTCTGTTAACAGAAAACTTTTGTTAAAATTTAATTTTATGGAAAACTTTCGATGAATTTTCTATTTTATAGAAAAAATTAGGCAAATTGTATATTAAAAAAAATCCATTAATTTATAGGAATTTTCAATACATTTTAATTTTCTAGTAAGTATTCGATAATTTTTCTTTTTATAGGAAATTTTCGAGAAATTTTTCTATCTATTGGGATCTTTTATAAATCTTTTTATTGAAAATTTTCAGTAAAATTTATTAAAAATGTTCGATAAATTTTCTTTATATAACGACTTTTTTAATACATTTTCAATAAATTTCCTTTTTATTTGAAATTTTGAACAAATTCCCTTTTATTGACAATTTTCTAAAAATTGAATTTTTTGAAATTTATTGTAAAAATATGATATTCATTTTTCTATAAAAATATTTTGTGGATAAAAACGGGGATTAAATTTGGGGAAATGAAGGAAAATTTTTCTGGCAACATTTCAATATTGAAAATATGAATATTTTTCAATATTTACAAAAATTTTGACGGTGAAACCCAATAAGATTTTAGGGTCTCGTTTTCGTAAAACGAAAATTCATTTCGAAAAGATATGAAAAACAACAAATATTGCTTTTGATATTTGTTAAGACTAATAAATTTTTCAATATTCTAATTATTTTCTTTTTTTTAATATAAAATGGACATTTGATACATGTTTTAGTGAAATTTTACTCACTAATGCCCTGATTTTGTAAAACGAAACAAAATTGGTGTCTTAATTTCTACAAATAATAACAAAATTTTAAAATATTTTAAAAGTACATACTTTTTTTTAACATTTAGTCATGGCAGTATATTTTGGCGAGAAAATATTAAATTTGACTTATACAAAAGAATGATGAAAATGGTGTAAAAAATCAAAATTTAAACATTTTCTGCCTGTTCCTTGATGTCGAACGAAAATGAGTTGAAAATTCGTTTCGAAAATTTGTGTGGAAAGCAACAAACAATTTTGAAATCTTTTTGTTTTTGTTTGAATATAAATTGTCGAAACAAATTTTCGACTCACTTTCATTCGACATCGAGAAACAGCCAGTATAAAAGTTAAAAATAATTTATTAAATATGTACTTAAAATAGTATATTTCAGGCATGAGAGAGAAGGGATACATACATTTTGGATTATAATTTGCAAATCTTAAAAGTGAGTTTTGAGTGTCTTTAATAAAATTTGTGTATTTATTGAAAATTGTGTAAATTTTTGGAGTTACATTACCATATTAAACGAATTGTCTTAATTAGTTGTTTTTTTTTTAGATTAAAAATAAACTAAAGAGTGGATTAATTGGTGGTGTTGTGGACTTAGGGTGATGATACAACTTAGTGAATTATATGGTTTGTTACATTTTCATTTTTAGTTACAAACTCATATTAGTTTTTCTTATCATTAGGATTTAAAAACTTTGATTTGTATTAATTTTGTATTTAAATTCCAAGACTGCAATTAAAAAAAGAAAATAGAAAGAAAAAATATTTTTTATATTTAAAATTGTTATATGCAACAAGTATGTAAAAATTAATTCTTTATGAATTTTTAAAACATGCAATGTTGTAAAAATTACGAAATATTTCTTATTTATATCTACTTCGTAGATGTTGTTGATTTTTTCTTAAGTTTTCATAAAACAATATTGTGGTTATAGTAAATAAAAATTAAAAAAGAAATAAATAAGATGAAAATATATAGTGGACTTTTTTTAATGAAAAGAAAATATGTAAATATAAAATAAATCATAAAATTAATCTCATTTTCTTTTTTTAAATATTTACTAAAAAAAAAAAGAAAAAACAATATGTATATCGAAATAAAAAATCTTACATGCGAGAGCCTTTTTGTTGCAGTACTTTTGCTCTATCATTTAGTTCAAGTTCACGACCGCTTGATGTGCCACATTCCTTGGATACAACACAAAGAAATTCATTATTATCAAATGCACCATAATTTGAATGATATTGTGTGCCAACACTGATCAGTTGTTCAAATCTCCAACCATCAGAGAGTGTTGAGATCATCTGTCATAAACAAATTTTAAATGAAGTCATTAACCAATAAATTTGAATTTAAATTGATAAAAAAAATATATATATAATTTGTAATGTGTACGGACCTGTGTCAATTCTTGTTCACGGCACTGCAGAACACGATATACACGCTTTTTGTCTGTCTGAGGTCTCTGTAAACAAATAAAATTTTAATTAAAACAAATGATAACATTATTATATAAAATAATAGTATGTACAGTGTCAATTATTTTTCACAAAAGGCGTATAGCAAAAAGAAGAATTCTAAAAAAAACTTTCCCAAGAAATTGTGGGTCAAAAAACGAAACCTAGTTTTCGCTTAGTGACATAAAAATTCACAAAAATATACTAAATTGTCACCAGGAGGACAAAAACTACATGGTGAAAATTTTTAAAATATCTTTTTTCCTAACAAGCTCACAATTGTGAATTTTTTTAGACACATTTCGGAAAAAAAATTTAAACTTTTTCTTTGACAAAATATAGTACCTATGATTTTTCCATCACTAGTAGGAAACTAATTTTAAATAAAAAAAACTTAAATTAAAAAAGTAATTTTATTTATTTATTTATTTATTTATTTTTTTTTTATTTACTTATTTTAAATTAAGTAATATACAGAAGCCTTTCCGTATTCTTGTCATCAATGCACATCATCATCCCGTATCAGAATCTCAAAAAAGGGTTTCTCGGGACACTTTACAATACAGTTTTTTTAAATATCTCAAACTAAAATCTTTATATCTCTCGGCGGGAGATAGGTTTTCATTTTACACCCCTAGTTTCTTATGGTAATTTTGTTAGAATTCGCTTATTTCTCAGTCGATCGCTCTTCTTTCGAAATTTTCTCACCCGAACAATTTGACCCATATATATGTATGTAACATACATATATCTATAGATCAATTCTTTCAACATGAGTGAAGCTGGATCGATTCGAACGCTGTTATGGACACGTAAGTTAGCAACAATTGATCCCTCAGAGTTTCACAACGGTACCAAATTGGACCCAAGTGAGCTATCTCCTATTGATTAGACATCTGCCCACTGAACCTGTCCTAACCTAAGTACCACTTTGATTGTCATATTTGTGAATTTATCAACGTTTTTGGAATTTTTTTTTTTATCTAAAATTAGTAAACTTTTTACTATTTTAACAATTTTTAGTTTTTTCAAAGTTTATAAAATTCTCGCTTTTTAACCTACATATATATTACATATTGTATATCATGTAACAACAAATACATACATATTTCTTTAATTAACCCCCAGAAAATATTTATAAAATATTCAACTTACTTGATCTCTGTGATGAATGCATTCTTTGAGCAAAGCTATCAGTTGTGTGACATTATAAAATTCAGCCTCTTCAAGAACTCCCTCCTCTGAAACACCGTCAAGTACTAATTTGCCATGACGTAAATAGTTTAAAACTGGTGCGAAATATTTTGGATCTCTGTCTATTAAATAGGCACCAGTTTCATCCTAAAATGAAAAAAATTAATTATGTATGTAAATAAAGAAAAGTAAAAAAGAAAACTCAAATATAATTAAAATTTAAATTAATTGTCAGCGAGTGAATTTTTAAGATGAGAATACATTTTGCAATATAATAATTATAAACTGAATAACAACATTACAACCTTCACATTAAATTAAGCAGCACTTCTTGTTCTTGTATTATAATCTCTTACCGCCTTTAACCAAACTACATACACATTTATTCTTACATATTTATGAAGATAAGAATAAAATTTTTCTACTAATTTTTATATAGTCAGTTATTTAAATACAAGTCATGTGTTTTTGTGCACAAAATATAAATACACAATAA
Source organism: Protocalliphora azurea (assembly GCA_932274085.1). Lineage (NCBI taxonomy): Eukaryota > Metazoa > Arthropoda > Insecta > Diptera > Calliphoridae > Protocalliphora > Protocalliphora azurea. Next base: position 142,833,119 of record OW026523.1, on the reverse strand, counting down.
ACAAAAATCAAGTTTTTTTTAAAGGTTTATATCATATTGTCTTACCATGAGTATACATTAATAACATTGTTATAATTTTCAATTTGTTCTCTGTGTATTTGTTGAGTGTATACGAGTAAAATGTTTTATTTACATATCGCCCATTTGTTGCAACAATGTCATAACTCTAGAAATATATTTTTTCTGGACAAGTTTTTAGTTTTTTTTTTTAATTTTTATTGAAAATAATATTGTGTTCAAAATTAAAAAAAAAAAAAAAAATTTTTTTGTGGCCCTATGTTATCAAATACTTATTTACTTCAAGAACGTCATAACTCCAAAAAAAAATTGTTTTGCAGAAATCGCATTCAAAGATTTCAAATATTATTTACCTTAATAGAAAAATGAATGACATATTTTCAATCGGTGACCATAAAAGATATTTTCACGATATTTTTTCTGAAGATAAATCTTCATATATTTTGTATTACTACATCATTAACTCAAAAATATCGTTTTTAAGTTATGACGTTCCTGAAGTAAATGAGCGATATATTAATTGTACTGTTGAATATTATTCTGGATCAAGTTCATTGAAATAATTATGAAAAAATACATTGTAAACATTTATTGGGCACTCAGCAGAATGGAATGTATTTTCTACTCAGCCACGACCATTATCAGCACTCTTCAGTGTCTCACCTTGGTGTTCCCTTTAATTTGGAATTTGGGACTTTTTTCTGAATGATATTGAATATCCATATGTATATACATAAATAATCAACTTCTATTGTTAAAATACTGTACAATGGGCAACGGTTTTAAAGAAATCAGTTACAAAATTTAATTATGCATTTTTATTATATTCAATGTATTTATTATATATCAATATAAAAATATTCAAAATTTGCCTTATTTTTATAATACATAATTTTTTTGGTATAAATTAAATGTTCTAATTCACTTCCGATTTTCAATTTTTCATCAATAATAGTACTTTTAACTGTAAAAAATATTTATTTAAAAATAGTACTGTCATTGATGAAAAAATTAAAAGAATCGTAAGTGACAAAATTTCAATTTATACCAAAAAATTTTGACATATACCAGAAATTATAAAGTATTAAAAAGTAGAGTATTAGAACTTTTATAAAAGAAAATTTACAATTTTAAGTGAGTTAGGGAGTTCAATGACTTTCTTTTTTTTTCATCATCCTAATTGTAAGTAGATAGTAAAGTTTTTTATATCTGGTTAAACTCATATAGTAACCTATATTCTACAATTGGATCCACTGTGTTAATATATGTGAATACTATATGTTTATGGACATTTGAATTTGTCTAATAGTATTCATACACCAAGCAAAAATTTTAAAGTGGTTGTATGTCTTAAATGTTAAGTAAACAAAATAAATTAAATAAATATACAAACATCTTCTAACAAAACAATATTTTTTCGCCTAAATGATTGCCGCAATGACAGTAAAATAAGATTACATAGATAATAGACCATGACAAAAAATAAAACAAAAAGGAAGTGATAATAAAAATATACAACACTTCACATGATTCATTTAACCGACATAAACAAAAACGATATAAACAGTACTTTTCATCATCCCATAAAAAGAGGGAAGTAAACAATGACAATTGATTAGATTACAATTGACAGTTTACTGACAGTAAATTAACCATTAAACAATGTTATCACCATCATCATCACCATAATAATAATCACTATTAGTGTATATAGGTGCATATGTATGTGCTAAAGTGTGTAATATATAATTATAATCACAGTAATCATAATTAACGTTGATTTTATTTCATTAGGACATTTTGATGGTTATATATGTATATATATATATATATATATATATATTTTTTTTTTTGCAAAATATAACATGTTTATTGAAAAGCAGCATTTTTATTTATAAACAGGGAAGGGTAATAGTATCGGCGTAAACAAATAATATTAAAACTTACCCGATCTGATATCAAATCACAATCCTCCTGTATTAAACGCGATAAAAATGAATTTGGATCACGAGAGAGTGTTGTTTTTGTGGTAAGAAAGTATTGACCACCTACATTTAATTTAACCCATTGATCTGTGCCTTGTTTTTTTAAAACATTAGGGCTTTTACGTGTATTTATATTTACTGTGGTCATATTTAGAAAACTTAATTTCTTCTTATTTAAAATAATACAAATTATTTATAATATATTTTGTTTATTGCTTTTATTCTATATGTATTCTTCACTTTTTTTGCAAAAAATTGGCTTCTTCGTCCAACACACAATAACACTGTCATAGACCAACAACAATAATATGGAAATATTTATCCTACGATTTTACTACTTTTTGTGTAATTCCTAATCAAAATTTTAATTGTATTTAGTAGCATTTGATGTCTGCACCTTTTTCGAACATTTTTTATTTGCAATTAGCTCTTGAAATAATTAAATTTGTTTTAATAAAATGAAAATGCAGAAAAATGCCACTTTTCTATGTAATTTTTTTCTTGTCAATTTTCTTTCGTCTTATCAATGCTGATAATTCAGATGTTTTCTTCTCAAATCTAGCGATTTTAATAGCAAATGGATGTGATAAATGTGTATCAACTCTTAAAAGAATGCTAGCGGTTTCTGTAAAAATATATGATCACTTTTTTTACATTAATTAAAAATATCGGAATTTATTAAAAAATAAGAGAAATGTTTAATGTAACAGGCTTTTTGGTATTTATATACAAATCATTTTTAAGTAATATATATATATTAAGTATTACAACAATTAACATCTAAATAATTAAATAAGGAAACTACTAATATCACAGTATTAGAGAAAAGTTGTAAAAAAACCTTGTACATACTTAAACGTTATAAGAAATTTTAAAAACAACCATCAATTATTACTTCTTAAGTAAAAAGGAGTCTTAGTGATTGATTAGCAAATTTCTTATTATTTCATATGTAGACGTTCTGCAATTTTCATTATAAGCCAGAGTCAGTTCCTTTGCAAATGAATTAAACATTTTATGGTTAAAGTTTGTATGCAGTAGATCAGTAAATCTGTGGTGTAGGTTATGAATTATTTTCAGATTTTTATTTTGTATTATATGTAATTTTCTTGTATAAATAAGGAGCTTGTTTTTTAAATTGAGTTTAGATCTTCTGTTGAGTAGGGGGTAAAGTGCACGGACGCCTTTGATTGCTTTATCAAAAAATATACTGTATGTGTTGTTTAAATGATAGCTTTTTATCTAAGATAATTCCTAGATATTTGATACTATCCTGCAGAGGAATAAAACTCCCCTACAATATGAATGTTTTGTAGGAATACGTTTCTGCAATCTATTATATGGAAATATAATAGCTTTTATATATAGATTTTAAAATATCTTCCATTTTTTGATTATTGCGTTTGGCACCTTACCGCAAGTAAAACAGTAAAATCGGAAATATATATTGAATAAAGAGTAGGTGATAATACCGATCCTTGCGGCAGGTCCGCACACATTTGTTTATCACTAGATAGCGTGTTATCTATAGATACAACAAATGAGCGTTGATCTAATTGGATAATTGAAGGAATTTAGTTTAAAAACCTGACCTGAATCGAAGGCTTTTTCAATGTCAAGAAAAATAACTCCAGTACTCTTACGATTTCTTGTGTTTCAATAAAATTAACGACTCTTTTTAGTTGATGTTAATAATATTATTTTAGTTTTAAAAGTTTAAAGTTCTCTTATTAATTATTTTTTCAAATACTTTATCCAATAGGCTTAGGATGCCAATTGGTCTATAGCTAGACGGTAATTTAGGATCCTTTCATTTTATATAGACCAGAAGTGAGATAGCTTTTGCCTTCTTAAAATTGTTGGAAAAAAGCCTTTTATTAAACAAGAGCTCAAAAGTTTACTTAGTTTCAAAAAAGCAATCGGGTATCTTTTAAGGATAATGCTGTTAATGCCATCTAAACCGGGGGCTTTATTATTTTTCAATAAATGTACAAACGATTTAACTTCATCTAAATTGGTAAGATCTATGCTAGATCTATCAAGATTTGTATCGTTAAGATCATGAATGAATCTTGAGACAGCTGTGTCCGTAGATGAATAATTATTTAAAGTAATGGTGTGTGAATTACCAAATACGTCTGATATTGAATTAGCCTTTTGTCAGTTTTCAAAACTTCACCATTTACATGAAGATCAGTAAATTTCTTATTGCTGTTTTTACCTAGTGTCTATATTAGGAAAATTTTTATCAAAACAAACGTCAAAATAAGTGCGAATATATACAATGTAACCTTAGTTAAACAGCAAATTATTATTTTGGTTGTTACAGTTGTCAAACTGCATATATAAAAAACAATAAGGAATACGCCATATTGTTGTTTTTGTGCAACTGTTGCCACCTTCCATAAATTCGCGTTAAGTTTTACGTTTGTCTTGATAAAAAATTTTCTAATGTAGACACTATGTAAAGGATTTTTGTTACTTTCCAGAATTTTTAGAGCCCGTAGACAAATTTTAGATAAATTTTAACCAGGATCCATTTCGGTCTTTATTAAGATGGAAATCAATAAGTTTATAAAAGCATCAAAAAACATTTTAATTGATTTTAATATTTTAAATCCCTACATATTTGAAATTTGCGTTTGTTTTCATTTCTCTGACTAATTAACATTTTACTAACATCAAAGATTTCTCGATGCAAAGATTTTTTACGACCGACAGGTATTTTCTTAAAAGCTTCGTTAACTATAGATATTAATTCATTAGAATAAAAATCTAGATTACCTAAATTAGAAACTGGTTGATTAATGTTTCATTTTCAACCCAGTTTTTAATTGCTAACTAATCTGCACTATAATACAAGGGAACTGAATTAGTTCGATCCTCTCTATAAAGTTTATATTTGTGGTACAGTTTCAAAAAGTCTCATTTAAAAGGAGAATATCGATTTTCCTTTTGTGCAAAACATATTCCAGCTGGGCAGCTGCTGATTCAGTTGTTATGCCAGTTGAACAGTTGAACATCTGTTTGGGCTACCAAATTGAGCGACGCTGATATCTGGCGGAATTCGGGCTATAACTAGCCAGATGGGTTGGAGTTCTTGCTCATCTGGTGGCCAGTAGCCGGGTACACACAAAAAAATATACCAGCTAAAATGATATACATAATAAAAAAAATAAAAAAATAAAATTTTATATAGAGACTATTTTCACGCTCTTGTCTAGATTTATTAATTATATGAAGGTTGCAGGATTCTCTCTACATCTAACCGGCCGGTGTTACGCCGGGATAAATTATTCCTCTCACAAGGACATCAAAGTGCCCTATCCATGGTAAAACTTGTTCGTAATTTGGTTATCACTACTACCTTATCTCACCAACCACTACATACTTACTTTAACAATTCTTTTACCACATATTTAAAAAATTAACACAATTTATTTTCGTAAAAACGTATAATTTTTTTTTATTTACAAGAAAAAATTATGAATAAAAATTACAAAATAAGGAAAAATTCCAAAATAAATGAAAATTTACAACCTTTAGGCAAAATGCATAAAAAATGAGTATTATTAATTGAAAAGAAAAAATTATTTAAATTAAATTATTTAAACATTTCTTTTTTTTTTTTTCTTTCTTATTATTTAGGAAAATAAGTATTGAAAATGACGCAGCTTCTATTGATGTTTTCTTCGAACATTTTGGCAGCCACATTAATTCGCCTTCACGTAATTTATTTTATTTCAATTTAAAAAGGTCACATATATTACTTTTTATATATGTATATATTTTCTGTGCGGGTCTACATACCCAGGAAAACTGCGACTGCGACCTAAACTGAACTCACTTTAGTTCCTAACAACGCGCATCTTAACATTTTTGCTAAGGGACGGAGCTAGAATTAAGGTATAAATGCCCTAGCTATTATTCTTACTACTTTGTAATCTTTTCTATATATTTTTTATATGTATATTTTTTATATTTAATTTAATCAAATTTTATATATGTGTTTTTTTCTTTTCTCAGCTTCGTCCGTCAATTGGCAGTCCGAGTCCGGCGATACCTGCTAGCTTGGAGAAATAGCTGGTGATTGTCCCACGCTGGATGTGGCAGAGGCGAAGACGAATTTAGTTTATTTTTTTAACTTTTGTTCCCTTTACTTGTAACTTTTGTTTTTTATATTTTTAAGTTTTAGTTCTAAGTTTGTATTTCTTTTAATTTAGTATAGTTCTCAATTTTAGCTGATAATTGTTTTTTTTTCTTTTGTTCAATTTTGTTTTTATGTAGTTTTTTTAGGTTTTATCTTTTTAAATTTTAAGTTTTAACTTTTACTTTTTCTTAAACTGTAGATAGATTTTTTTTATTTTAATTAGTTTTTAAGTTGTAAAATTTTTCTTTAAAATTTTAGGTACTTTTTAAGTTTTTAACCTTTTTATTAAAATTTAGGTAGTTTTTAAGTTTTAAACCTTTTTAAAAAAAATTTATTAGTTTTCTTTTTTTAAAATTTTTGTTTTACACTTATTTATATATATAGTTTAGTTTTAGCTTTTAAATGTACCGGATAGTGTTTAGTTTTTTTAAAGTTATAACTTTCAATAAAAACTTCTTTTTTCCCAACTCGCTGTTTATTTCATTTGCCACACCAAAAAATAATACATTTTACCTTGCAGACGCCACAAGATGTCTTCCCCGTTCGCTATCAAAAACTTCATCAGCAATTTACTTCATGCAAAATTAAAAAAAAATCTTCTTTTCCTTTAATTCTTTTCTTTTTCTACATTTTCATTTATGGGATGCCAACTACTATTTAGCGCCCACAGGATGCACACGGCACATTCCAGTGCATAACATGAACATTGTGAATACAAGCTGAGTTATGTGGCATGTTGAAGCATCATATTCAAAACTCGTAGGTTGTCGTATTTATTCCGACATCTTTTGCAAAGCATCGTCAGCATCAAGAAATATTTGCATAAGTCTTTCGTTTAATATCATCATTTTGTAGTTTTTGTTTTTAACTACCTCAGAATATAAATTACCATGAGGGCGGGAATTACGTGTATCATTTTGGGGTACTTGTCTTGGCAATTCAGGAAAATTCATGATCGTCTTGGTTAAAATACGAAACAGTTTTTCTGCTGGACGCCCTAGCTCTAGATGTTACCCGATGTCGGACCTCTAAATATTTTTGACGACTTGGGCACTTTAGGTCATCAGCTTTATGGTTTACGTTCTTTTTTATGCAGTTGTAGCTCTTATAAATTACACTACAATTACAATTACCTTTGTTAAGTGAGAAAACTGCTTAATCGTGATTTCCGGCGCAGGCTAAACACACTTCGATACAATTACAATTTTTTAGCACCATATTCATATATAGCGCACTTGGAGCAGTGATTGGGACCTTTGTCGCCCTTTAAAGGTTTTCTCAAATACACAGAAATATTTCATAACCTCTCTTTTTTAAACATGTTGACGATCAAACTCGATAAAATAGAGCGGGTCATCTACACGAGATCTCTTTGTTTCTAGCTCCTTTACGCTTACAGGTTTTATATTGAGCGAGCTGATAATTTAATAATTTGAAATTGTTTGCGTCCTTCAACTCATGCTTATAAAACTGGAATTTTTGTCCTTTAGAACACTCAAAGCTTCACTGTAGAGAGACAGCGAGCTGTATAAAATCTTCGTACCAATAGTCATTCGTTTATATGTATACTTGTCGCCAATCAATCAAATCACAGTTGAAAAACTGTGTGTAGAATCCACAATTATAGAAGGATTTTTTTCTTTAAAAGTAATCGCTTTTTCTTCGTCTTCAAATAGTAGCTGAAATCTGTGGCACTTGTGCTGGATCCGTCTAAAGTTTTTTTAACATCTTGAATTTGGGGCTATTGCCCCAATGCTTTCATCTCTTTTGATCAAACATTGTCAAACAAAAAATTAAAGAAAATTGAGAAGTTTTTTACACTTTTTATTTTAACAATTGTAGCATGTAACGTTGTTTAAATAATAAAAATAATTTTCATCAGTATTAGAGTAGAAATCAGCGAGTAGCATGCATCTTGTTTCCGGCTATTTTCTCGTCGGCTAAAGGGTGGATTCGTTGCTTTTTCAACTCATCTAATAAATCATCCTACAGAAGGTAACTTTAATGTGCATGCTGAAATATCAAGGTGAATAAAAAGGCCCAAATTGTTCAAATAACAAATTGCTATGTTTCTTTAACATTACAGTTGTGATAGATGTTGCCACAACCAAAATTTCCCTCCCAACCATGATCATGCAAAAATCACAACGACATTAATGTTATACATGATCCCAAATTCTTATACCTATACTATCAATAGTCTTTCAAATCAAACTCCTTTATCCAATTATTTTTCCATTATATACATAATATTTATTGGAAATTGAAAATTAAACCGAGCATGTATTATTAAAAAAATTAACTTATTGCAAAATTATATAGAATTAACATTCTTACAGAATAACATAATTCAAAAAAAACTGGGTTTGCAAAAATCACCAAAAAAAATATGCTGAAAAAGAATTTATATAGGCATCCAATTCGGCTACCTTTATTAATAATTTAATTTTAAAATATTAAAAAAAAGTTGAAATAATATATAAAATTTAATAAAAAAAAATAAAACAAATTTTGTCCCCGCTGGGAATCGAACTCAGGCCGCACAAGAAAGAAATTATACCGAGAAATCAGTTAACCAATTTGCATTAAACAAAATATACATACATATATATATCTTCAATGATTATTTTGATATTTTTTTTTTTTTTTTGAGAATTTAATCAAAAACATTAAAAATAATATTAAATTAATCAATATTATTTATTTAACAATAAAAAAAATAAAAAAAAATTAAAAAAAATTTTGTTGGTCCATATAGGACTCGAACCTAGGGATCACTGATATTATTCATTTTTTTTTTATGTATATATATTTTTAATATTATTATTTTTTTCAAATAAACATTTTTTTTTTTTTTTTAAATTATTTAAATATTTTTTTTTCTAATCATTATTAATATAAAAACTTGTAATATTAAGTCGATGCAAATGAAAAAAAAAAAAGTCATAAAATGAGTTTAACAAAACAAAATGCAACATTACACTTAAGAAAACAATCTAAAAATAGAATTTGGTGTATTTGCACAATACGGCGAATTCATATAAACCAATCAAACTTTATATATTTTTAGATTGTTTTATAATGTTAATATATAATAAATTAATTACATTTTTTTTGAATATTTCCGTCAATTTTTAATATTTTGATATGAAATTTGGACTCATTTTAATCGTTTTTTTTTTATTTCGCGTACAACTCTTTTAATATTTTTTTTTTTAATCAAATGCCAAAATTACACAAATATACGCAAGTATCACATTAATGTTAACATTGTCTAAAATTTTAACATCTCCCAAATGTTGTGAACAGCCAAACAAATATTTATGATTTGATGCTGCTTTCAACAATAGTGGGTATTATTAATTTTAGGAAGTGGAAACTATAAAGTTAATGTGGTAGAACTTACTTTGTATATATGTATGTACGGGAACTCCAACGATGAAAGATCTTTCAGGTTGTAGTGGTGCAAGTTGAAGATTTGATGATTTTTTCTTTCTTTATTTTTTTAAAATTTTTTTTTTTTTTTTTTTTTTTACACTAGTTAATATTTTTTTCGTTTAAATATTTCTTTTAATTCTTTTCTTTTTTTTTTTTTATCCAAAAAATGCTTATTTAAAATATATATTTATTTTTTTTTTTTATTTTATTTTTTTTTTTTTCTGTAATTACGTGTATTTTTGGTTACTGCGTTTAAACTTATGAACCGCACTATTATGTTATTTATAACTATGCTTATAATGCTTATATCTGAGCCTGGATGAAAGATTTTTTTTTTTAGCGATTTTCTTTTTTTTTATCTCGATTTTTATTTTTGTTTTGGTACTATTATTTTATGTGATTTATTTTTAGCTTTTTATGACGTTTGTTTTATTTTTTTTTTTCTCTATAATTTTCGCACGATTGGTGATTTTTGCAAATTCACAGCATATAATAATTAATTTAAATTCAAAATTACAACATTACGTTTTAATTTAAAGATTTTTTTTCATAGTAATTTTAATTAACATTAAGTTTTCAATATAATTATTTGGGATTTTCTTTTTCAAGGTAAGCTTTTATGTATTGTTTTAGCTATTTTTTTTTTGAGCAATTTATTTTTCTTCTTCTTGTTTTTTTTCTTTTATTTTTTTATTTTCTTTTTTTTTTAGATTTCAGGAATGGGATTTCACCTATAGGTAAGATTTTTTTATTTTTTTCCTTTCCTATTGAGTATTCCTTTTACTATTTTATTTTAAATTTTCCTCTTTTTTTTATGCAAATTTTCACTGCGATCACAAAAATAACTCACTCACAACACTTTTTCCTGGCGTTCCGGGGCACCTACTCTGAATCGTGGTTTCTTTGCCGGATGTGGTTGGGGCTCGTGGTGACGATATAAAAGAACTTCTCCTAAACTCGTCTACGAAGGAGTTTTTATACTGCTTCCTAAGCCTTTTTTTTTTTTACAATAAATTTCGAATAGAAACAAAAAAAAAATGTGTCCAACTTTTCTATTTGAATAGATCCTCCGGAATTCCTTAATAATATTGCACCAGGTAAAAGAATTTAAGTTCCCTCTTGAATATTTGCTGAATAAAAAATTATTTTTTTAAAAAAAACTTTTATTTTTTTTCGATGGCAGAGTTAAAAGTTGCAGGTGATGGTATAATAGAAAAGGAAGATTCTGGACACATTCCTGGCTTTTATACCTCAGTTTTACACGAAATTCCTTGGAAAAGTCATGTTAATCCCAATACATACATACTGTAGCATAAACATTAACAGCCAACTTCACCCCAAATACTCGTTACTGTTTTATCATTAATACAAATGCATGAACAAAAACACAGAGTGGTATTTATGCTTTTATGTTATGTTAATAACATAACAACATAAATGATATTAAATGTAAAACATAATGATCTATACAATCATTCATTTATTCAGTTATTTTATGTATTTATTTATTTAAAACAAACTTTCAAAAAAAACTGAATAAAATAAAGAAAATTTCTATTTATAAACTATCTGCTTGTTTATTTTAGGAATTAGAAAAAAGTTAGAAACATTTTTTTTTTTTTTTTTTGAAATTTGATAAGGAAATTTATTTTTGTGAAAAGTGGTATAAGGAAAAAATATGTTTCGCTACAAGCGCCCCTACATTACCCCCCTGCTAAAATCTGATTTGGGGTGTAAATACCACAAATCTGATACCGCTTGTAGCAGATGGAATACTGTGGTTTGAAACAAAAAATAAAATATAGAAATAATAAAAGTAAGGAGCATACCAATCTATTGTCGTATGTCCTTGGCGTGGTAGATACCTATTGGATGACCTGAAAGATCCTCTAGTTCGTAGTAACATGAGCCAGTTTTTTTTCTAATTCTTGCCTTTAAAAATGGTGGTGCTAATTTGGCATCAAATCCCTTCTCAAAACTACTTTGTTTAAAGTTTCTTCTGAAAACCTCTTGACCTACAATGTAATTAACTTCCTTTGATCTCAGGTTGTATGATCTTTCATTCCGTTGTTGTTGCTTCATCATATTTTTGGCTGCTCTAGTTCGAATCAAATCAAAAGAATCCTCCCGATTAAAGTTAATAGACCTATCATCTAACATTTTTAATTTACGAAGCAATTCATAAGATTTACCATTGTTAATCATATGTTGTCCAAAAGCCATATAATAAGGTGAAGTACCAATAGAAGCATGTACAGCTGAACGCAAAGCACAACTTATACTGCTGAGGTATTCATCCCAATTTGTTTGGTCATGTTTGATATACGCCCTTATCGCAGATAATACCGAACGATTGACACGTTCAGAAGCATTGGCTTGGGGCGAATATACAGCCGTATACACGTGATTTATGCCATAATTCTGTAATAATTTATTAAATTGATTCGATCTAAATTGTGAGCCATTATCAGACACAATAGTTTCTGGAGTGCCGAAAGTGTGGAAAAGTTCCTGTTCGAGATAGTTAATTACAATGTCGGTAGTAAATTTCTTAACAGATTTTAAAAAGCAAAATTTTGAAAAGTGATCTAATACTATAAAAACTCCAACATTTCCAGATTTTGAGCGTGGATAAGGACCAAGAAAATCTATATAAAGTTTCTGAAAGAATCTACAAGTTTTAGATGTTTTTCCCATAGGGGGTCGCATTACGTGATTTGGATGTTTAGTGCTTTTACATGTATCGCAAGAATTGACATAATCCCTAACATCATTTACTAGATTGGGCCAAAAATAGAATCTTCGAATTCTCTCTAGCGTTTTGTTTATACCACCATGTGCAGAAAGATGGCTATCATGAGCCTTTTGAAGAACGTCTTTTACTAACTCTTTGGGTATCCAAAGTTTCCAGGCGAGATCGTCCTGCACTTTTTCTCCGGAACAGTGCTCCGTCCTTCTGTACAAAAACCCGTCTATTATCTTTAAGTCTGGAGTGTTATCAATATTTGCCCTAACTCTGTCCAGTAATTCAGTGTAGTTTGTCCCTTGGAAATGAGTAGAATTTAGATCTACGAAAACCCCAGTGTCTTCTAAAACGGACAATTCTAATCCTAGGATTTCGGACAAATCTTCTGTGTTAGCTCTCGAAAGTGTATCAGGAACTATGTTACGACTGCCTTTACGATGTTCTATTTTAAAACTAAAGCCTTGAAGCTTTAAAGCCCATCTTGCCAACCGAGAGCTTAAATCTGTTTGGGACATGAGCCACTTCAACGAAGCATGATCGGTGATGACAGTAAACTCATGTCCTTCTACGTAAGCTCTGAACTTTTTAATGCTAAGCATCGCAGCTAAACACTCTTGTTCGGTTACAGAGTAGTTACGTTGGGCTTTGTTGAGTTTCTTTGACATGAAGGCGATTGGAACCTCTTCACCCTCCGCAGTTTTTTGAACCAATACACTTCCTATTCCAGTGTTGCTTGCATCACAATGTATATAAAATGGTTTTGTAAAGTCTGGACTATGCAACACTGGTGTGGTTGTCAAGATGGTCTTTAATTCCTCAAAAGCTTGTTGAGCCATTTCACTCCAAGCAAATTTACGATGTGTCTTTAACAAATCTGTTAAAGGTGCAGTAATTGTAGCATAATTCTTGATAAACTTACGATACCAACCGGACATACCCAAAAATCGTCTGAGTTGCTTGACAGATCTTGGCTGTGGGAAATCTATTATGGCCGAAATTTTATCAGGATCTGTGCGAATTACCCCATCCCCAACTATATGACCAAGATAGCGGACCTCCCGTACACAAAATTTTGACTTTTCTACATTTAAAGTCAGTCCTGTGGCACGAAATTGTCGGGCCACTTCTCGCAAAACGTGCAAATGCCTCTCAAATGTATCAGATACAATTAACAAATCATCCAGATAAACGAACACTTCCGTTCTCAATTCTGCTGGTACCACTTTGTCCATTAAACGCGACATTGTTTGAGGCGCATTACAAAGCCCAAAAGGCATAACCTTGAAATGATACAAGGGGCGACCAGGAACAGTAAATGCCGTCTTATCTTTCGAAGACTTGTCGAGAGGTATTTGCCAAAAGGCGTCCTTCAAATCTAGGCTAGTTATAAATTCTGCTTTCGGTAATCTAGACAAAATGCCATCTATAACGGGTAAAGGATAAGCATCCTTCAAAGTTACAGAGTTTACTTTTCTACTATCTAGACATAACCTAACCTTCCCAGGCTTACGTACTAATACTATAGGCGAAGACCAAGCACTGTCTGATTCTTCAATTACATCCATTTCCAACATCCGGTCTAACTCTGCATAAATTAGTTTCTCAATAGCTGGTGACACCGGAAAATGACGCTGTTTTAAAGGGGTTGCATCACCTACGTTAATAACATGGGAAATTATATTTGTCCTACCTAGACCTTCTTTAGCAAAAGATGGAAAAGTGTCTATAACGATCTGTAACTGTTGTTGTTGTGTTTTTGTTAAAAGCTTCTTCTCTAAAGAAGATTCAACTATTGTTTCTAATAAAAAGTTAGTTTTGATTTCTGAGACTAGTCCTGTTGGCAATAAGTTGAATGAATTCCAAAAATCAATACCAAGGTATAAATCCTGTGACAAATTAGGTATTATATATAAAACTATGTTCTTTGTATCACCACGAAATGTGATGGGTGTTTTCGTAAAACCTAACACATCTTGCGATTTACCATCTGCTGTTTTGACAGCAGATTTTATTCTTTTGAAATTGTTGTTCGAATCCAAAAATTCCTTAGCAGCCTGTGCACCTAAGCAGCTGATTGAGGCCCCGGTGTCCAATAATCCAGAAATTTTCCTACCAAAAAGCTGTACTTCAGCATAAGGCCTAATATCAGTCTGTTTTTCATATACTGTACTTAACAGACCACGTCGCGAATGATTAACATTCTTCCAAAAATTACGCATACGCTCCAGTGAACGTTTATGTTTTATGCTAGGTGTAGCTTCATTAAATATTTCAGCTCGTCTAACATTGTATTCTTTCATTCGAACATGAAAAGGTTTTAGATATGTAGGAAGTGTAGTACTCAAAATTTTCTTATTAGAAACACTCAAATCATTAGTGGGATCTGGAGATTTTAAAGAGTTACATGGCTCAGTGTGAGATTTTGTTAAAATGGAAATTGGCTTAGATTTTGTCATAGCAGGTAGGATTGAAACAGTATTGCAGTTAACTACAGGTATTACATTTTGTGAAAAAGCAGGTGTTTGAATAGGATCGTCTTGAATAAGGTTTAGTCTGTGCTGGTTGATTGATTCCGTCTGCGTGCACCGGTCAGTGCACTCGACTGGCAGTTTTTTGAAAAGTTGTTACATTGGGAACATTTAGGTTTATAAACATTAGGTAAACCACAACCATAGCAAAAGACCTGTCTGTCCTCTAAACAATCCTGATATCTATGACCAGATTTGCGGCAATTCCAGCATACAAGTGATATTGCCGAAATATTTTCGTCATCGGACAATGGAATACCACCGTCTTCCAATTCGTTGACATGTCGTTTAACTGATGGTAATGCTTTATGACTCGATAGTCGTCTATTAATATCTTGTAAAAAAAATTCTCTTCGTCGACAGATGTCACGAAGTTCAGAGACAGAGCTAATTTTCAGATTTAAAATTTCATGCTGTATGTCAGGTAGTAAATTCCTTCTCAAAATTTCTACCAGGATTCCTTCACTAAGCGGTTCAGCTAGCCTATCTGATATTTCAAGAATTGCTTCATAAAAGGTATCAAAATTCTCATTGTGTCTTTGCTTTCTATCCCTTATCATTTCTCTCAGATCTATATCAGTTCTCGAGTCTTTAAATTGTTTACGCAAAGCATTACATAATAGAGGCCATTTTATTGCTGTAACTGAATGGTGATAACGCCAAAACCAATCATTTGCCTTAGCGTCGAAAAGAGTGGAAATATGATCGCATAAAAGGTCAAAATTTCCATTAAGAGTTTGATTAGTCAAAGCTTCTACTCTATACAGAAAATTGTCAACAGACATACCACGAGAATCTCCAGAAAATCTAATTTTCCAGTTGTGGATTATGTGACCAATTTTGTCTGGACGAACAGAAGTCATATTTGAACCACCGTCATTATGACCTTGATTTTCCCTATTGTTATTTGGATGAGCCTGTGGTAACCCTAATAAACTCTCTAAAGTTCGCTGTTCCAGAGCTGGATTAGCATCATAAGAAACCTCTTCATTCCTCTGTTGATGTCTAACTGAATCTGTAGCCCTTGATTGGTTAGAAATTTGCATCCTGCGAAAACCTGCCTCAATATTTGTTTCAATTAGTCTTGTCAGAGTTTGACTTAAACTGGTGAGCATTTCAGCCTGTTGTGCACCAACAGCAGCAGTTACAAGATTACGTATGTGCTCACGTTGATCCTGTGGAGAACTTTCCGATACCGACATACGCTGTGGAATTGGCTGATTCTGGACCTCAATGAGAGAAGTAGACGCACCTATCGATCTATCGTTATCAAAATTTATTGTTCTTTGAGCCTGCGACCTCGTAACCATAGGAGGAGGTACATCTTTACTAGAGCTTGGGGTACTAACAATTGCTAACCTTTTATTGCAGAGCACACAATTAGGTCTAGTTTTTACATTTTTTTGATAACATGATTTATGTAGGGGATGACCACAAGGTGGTTTATATAAATAGATGTTATCACTAATAACATGACTACAAAGTACACAATTAGGCAAAATTCCACCTGAATTTACACTCATTTTATCCTCAGGATTCTGAGTAGCCATAGCGATAAAAAAAGTGTAATAAGGAAAAAAACTATTAAAATGTATTCACGAATAGTGAGTTTTAGATCTAATTTGATCCTATTTAGAATATAAAAAAAATCAAAAAATAAAAAATAATGATTAACTAAATTTTCTTTCTCCAAGATAAGAGACTAAATTATAAGTAATAATTTGCGAAAGAAAATTGGGGAAAAAAATGTATTATAATTTGGAAATTATTATTTTTTTTTTTTTTTTTTTTTTATAAGAAGAAAATTCTGTAATTGAATCAAGAAATAAACAATTAAAGAAGAATGTATTTTCAAAAAAAATGTATATATATTACTTTGAATCAAGTAATTTACGATCTATTTAAAACTATGTTATAAAATAAACGTATTGTATTATGTAAAATAAAAGTATTGGTGTTCCAACATTTAAGAAAATTTAGCAAAACTTTAACAAAAGCAAAAAGAAAAACTAAAAATATTTTTTTTTTTTTTTTTTTTTTTTATAAATTCAAATTTCAGATAATTTATTGTAGTTACAAACAAGAAACATCAAAATGTAATAAAGCAAAATTATAAAAAAATTTAAAATTTAACCAAAAATTTAAATTCCTATGAACGTCTTTGTTCTTTCCAACATGTAGGGCATCGCCTGAATAAATCGAAATATTCGTCTATGCAATCCAAGTGAAAAACGTGTTTACATTTAAACAGAATTAAAATTTCTTCATGGGGATATATACAGCTATAGCAAACTGTGCAAACTTCATTTACATGTTCTGGGATTTCGTCTCCCATGATGAAACTAAAAGAAAATAGTAAACCAAATCCATTCTTAGAATAATAACTTCATAAAGTATTTGTAAGTGTCTTTCAATACGCGATTTTCAATAATAAATTGAAATGAAAAAGGAAAATTAAGATTTAAATTTACTTTAAAAATTGCAAAAAGAAAAATAAATATAAAATTTTAATAAAATTTTTCCAAAAAAAAAATAGAAATGTTAATAAAAATTGAGACCAATTAAATATCATAAAATTGAGTTTGATTTTTAAGCATATTGAAGTATAGGATTTAAAATAAACAAAAGAAACTAAACAATTTTAAACTAAAACAATCTGGTAGAAGAAAAAAAGGAAAAGTAAGTCAAAAAGTTAGAATAGAAATAAGATATAATAGAGCTAATCTTTCAGATTGGTACTAATTCGTCCTAAGACAAATAGTCATTCCAAATCTAAAATAAAACAAAACTGTAGGGATAAAATCAATGAAAAATAATGTAATCAACGGTATGAGTCCAGTAGTTCCCAAACTTCATCAATTCCAGGAAGATACTATTAGCCAATGATTAAATCAAAAACATTAGTTTGGATATGTAAAGAACAATGTTGGTTAACAGCCAATTCGATGCGACTGTTAATTCCTAACATTTCCACACATAACCCAAAGGAAATGAAAATAAGGAAAAATAATAATAAAGATATACTAGCAAAGAAAAATTTTCAGAAATAAAACTTTAAAGGAAAAAAAGAGAGCCACACACTAATTTGAAATTAATTCAAATGATGTTCGAAAGTTACAATAAAATTTAAAAGTGTGGGCCCCACGTTGGGCGCCAAAAATTATCTATCTGTAGCATGTAACGTTGTTTAAATAATAAAAATAATTTTCATCAGTATTAAAGTAGAAATCAGCGAGTAGCATGCATCTTGTTTCCGGCTATTTTCTCGTCGGCTAAAGGGTGGATTCGTTGCTTTTTCAACTCATCTAATAAATCATCCTACAGAAGGTAACTTTAATGTGCATGCTGAAATATCAAGGTGAATAAAAAGGCCCAAATTGTTCAAATAACAAATTGCTATGTTTCTTTAACATTACAGTTGTGATAGATGTTGCCACAACCAAAATTTCCCTCCCAACCATGATCATGCAAAAATCACAACGACATTAATGTTATACATGATCCCAAATTCTTATACCTATACTATCAATAGTCTTTCAAATCAAACTCCTTTATCCAATTATTTTTCCATTATATACATAATATTTATTGGAAATTGAAAATTAAACCGAGCATGTATTATTAAAAAAATTAACTTATTGCAAAATTATATAGAATTAACATTCTTACAGAATAACATAATTCAAAAAAAACTGGGTTTGCAAAAATCACCAAAAAAAATATGCTGAAAAAGAATTTATATAGGCATCCAATTCGGCTACCTTTATTAATAATTTAATTTTAAAATATTAAAAAAAAGTTGAAATAATATATAAAATTTAATAAAAAAAAATAAAACAAATTTTGTCCCCGCTGGGAATCGAACTCAGGCCGCACAAGAAAGAAATTATACCGAGAAATCAGTTAACCAATTTGCATTAAACAAAATATACATACATATATATATCTTCAATGATTATTTTGATATTTTTTTTTTTTTTTTGAGAATTTAATCAAAAACATTAAAAATAATATTAAATTAATCAATATTATTTATTTAACAATAAAAAAAATAAAAAAAAATTAAAAAAAATTTTGTTGGTCCATAGGACTCGAACCTAGGGGTCACTGATATTATTCATTTTTTTTTTATGTATATATATTTTTAATATTATTATTTTTTTCAAATAAACATTTTTTTTTTTTTAAATTATTTAAATATTTTTTTTTCTAATCATTATTAATATAAAAACTTGTAATATTAAGTCGATGCAAATGAAAAAAAAAAAAAGTCATAAAATGAGTTTAACAAAACAAAATGCAACATTACACTTAAGAAAACAATCTAAAAATAGAATTTGGTGTATTTGCACAATACGGCGAATTCATATAAACCAATCAAACTTTATATATTTTTAGATTGTTTTATAATGTTAATATATAATAAATTAATTACATTTTTTTTGAATATTTCCGTCAATTTTTAATATTTTGATATGAAATTTGGACTCATTTTAATCGTTTTTTTTTTTTATTTCGCGTACAACTCTTTTAATATTTTTTTTTTTAATCAAATGCCAAAATTACACAAATATACGCAAGTATCACATTAATGTTAACATTGTCTAAAATTTTAACATCTCCCAAATGTTGTGAACAGCCAAACAAATATTTATGATTTGATGCTGCTTTCAACAATAGTGGGTATTATTAATTTTAGGAAGTGGAAACTATAAAGTTAATGTGGTAGAACTTACTTTGTATATATGTATGTACGGGAACTCCAACGATGAAAGATCTTTCAGGTTGTAGTGGTGCAAGTTGAAGATTTGATGATTTTTTCTTTCTTTATTTTTTTAAAATTTTTTTTTTTTTTTTTTTTACACTAGTTAATATTTTTTTCGTTTAAATATTTCTTTTAATTCTTTTCTTTTTTTTTTTTTTATCCAAAAAATGCTTATTTAAAATATATATTTATTTTTTTTTTTTTTATTTTTATTTTTTTTTTTTCTGTAATTACGTGTATTTTTGGTTACTGCGTTTAAACTTATGAACCGCACTATTATGTTATTTATAACTATGCTTATAATGCTTATATCTGAGCCTGGATGAAAGATTTTTTTTTTTAGCGATTTTCTTTTTTTTTATCTCGATTTTTATTTTTGTTTTGGTACTATTATTTTATGTGATTTATTTTTAGCTTTTTATGACGTTTGTTTTATTTTTTTTTTCTCTATAATTTTCGCACGATTGGTGATTTTTGCAAATTCACAGCATATAATAATTAATTTAAATTCAAAATTACAACATTACGTTTTAATTTAAAGATTTTTTTTCATAGTAATTTTAATTAACATTAAGTTTTCAATATAATTATTTGGGATTTTCTTTTTCAAGGTAAGCTTTTATGTATTGTTTTAGCTATTTTTTTTTTGAGCAATTTATTTTTCTTCTTCTTGTTTTTTTTCTTTTATTTTTTTATTTTCTTTTTTTTTAGATTTCAGGAATGGGATTTCACCTATAGGTAAGATTTTTTTATTTTTTTCCTTTCCTATTGAGTATTCCTTTTACTATTTTATTTTAAATTTTCCTCTTTTTTTTTATGCAAATTTTCACTGCGATCACAAAAATAACTCACTCACAACACTTTTTCCTGGCGTTCCGGGGCACCTACTCTGAATCGTGGTTTCTTTGCCGGATGTGGTTGGGGCTCGTGGTGACGATATAAAAGAACTTCTCCTAAACTCGTCTACGAAGGAGTTTTTATACTGCTTCCTAAGCCTTTTTTTTTTTTACAATAAATTTCGAATAGAAACAAAAAAAAATGTGTCCAACTTTTCTATTTGAATAGATCCTCCGGAATTCCTTAATAATATTGCACCAGGTAAAAGAATTTAAGTTCCCTCTTGAATATTTGCTGAATAAAAAATTATATTTTTAAAAAAAACTTTTATTTTTTTTCGATGGCAGAGTTAAAAGTTGCAGGTGATGGTATAATAGAAAAGGAAGATTCTGGACACATTCCTGGCTTTTATACCTCAGTTTTACACGAAATTCCTTGGAAAAGTCATGTTAATCCCAATACATACATACTGTAGCATAAACATTAACAGCCAACTTCACCCCAAATACTCGTTACTGTTTTATCATTAATACAAATGCATGAACAAAAACACAGAGTGGTATTTATGCTTTTATGTTATGTTAATAACATAACAACATAAATGATATTAAATGTAAAACATAATGATCTATACAATCATTCATTTATTCAGTTATTTTATGTATTTATTTATTTAAAACAAACTTTCAAAAAAAACTGAATAAAATAAAGAAAATTTCTATTTATAAACTATCTGCTTGTTTATTTTAGGAATTAGAAAAAAGTTAGAAAATTTTTTTTTTTTTTTTTTTTTTTTTTTTAAATTTGATAAGGAAATTTATTTTTGTGAAAAGTGGTATAAGGAAAAAATATGTTTCGCTACAAGCGCCCCTACACAATTCAATTAATATTTCCTAGCAAAAATTAACACGATGTTTTTATCTTGAGGCAGAGATGACAGATGAATAATTTATATACTATTTGTTCAAGTCCTTAGATTTACTAATATAAGTTAAAACGATGTATTATAAATAGTTAAAAATAACCGTTATTGTAAAAATTTGAACCTTTTATAAAAACTATTTATTTATTTTCATCGCTATCAGCGTTGCCACAAAGAAAATATTATTCCTACCAAAACTTTCTCTAAAAACTACCAAAATGTGCCAACATTTAAATAAATTTTTTTTTGCGAAAAGTTTTATTTGGAAATTAGTGCAAGCAAAATGCCCAATAATAAAAATTAAAGATTGTGTTCAAATAACTCTCTGAAAAATATGTATATATACTTTTCATAAAATTTTTCTCCTTGATAATTAAAATGTTTAAAAAGTGAAAAAAGATGATTTCAGTTTAAAAAAAAAACGGGAAAAACTATTTTTATTTAAATGTTTATGCTCCAAAAAAGGTCTAGCTCTTTTTTAGTAATTTTTCAATAACTTCCAAAGAAGTGAAAATATGCACTTTGTTCTACTTTTGAAATGGTGAATATGTGTATTTTTTGGAAGTACCTATTCGTTCTTTGCTGTAGTTTCATTACTTTCATTGAACATTTTTATTTATTTCTTCTGACAAAAAAAAAAACAAAATCTATATTTTTTAAAATGAAGAATTCTACCAAAAAATCATAATATATGGAACAAACCAACCAAACCTTCGAATATTAAAACAAATCTACCAATTTTGGTACAATCGGACCAAAACGGCTTCAACTGCTTTTTATTCGATTTTTAATGTTTCTTCAACGTAGTTATAGAACTAACACTATAATATTTTACAAGCAGAAGCAAATATATGATCAAAACATAACTCAAAACTACTGAGTCGAGAATGCCATTAAATATTGACTTCCATTCGCGAGTCCTTTATTAATAATATAGAAACATATATTTTATTTAAACATTTTCTAAGAATTTTTATTTCAGAAAGTTTTTTATATAAATAAATAAAATTGTTAAATATAAGCAGCTTCCAAAGAGACTTCATTCAAATACATATTTAATGTAACCAAATCCAAAACCGATATGTTACAAACCCAAGCAAAACGAAAACAATAAACGCTTTGAAAGCTAAAACAAGTCAAGAACGTCTTAAATCAGTTAATGGAACGTACATAACGCCCATTAAACGAGTATTTTTCACATTGCCATCTTCATCTTTATCATACTGTAAATGGAGTATGTAAAAAACGTAATTTTTATAATAAAATACAAATTTTAAAACTAAACTTACCTGCATCATATATTGTTCTCCACCTTCGGGACCTACTGGTACTATTAATCTACCACCTTTAGCCAATTGTTCTATTAAAGCCGTTGGTGTTTCTGAAGCTGCTGCGCCAACATGTATAGCATTATATGGAGCATGATCGGGGTGTCCCTTACGACCATCACCCTCTAAATACATACGCAATATGTCATGTAAAATTTGTGATCATTAAAGAAAATATGTATGTATATACCCACCTACAATAATGAGTTTCCCGGATTGCAACATTTGCGGATCATCATTGTTCAAGTTTTCCTTGCTAATGCCCACCAATTCAGGTTGATGTTCAATACCCACAATTCTTGTGTTTTCATTGTCACCTTGAGCTTGTATGAAACGATAAAAACAAGCTGTTAAATAGCCAGAGCCTGAACCAACATCCAAAACATGAGCACCGGGCTTCATATGATCTCTTAAATACTCCAAAGCAAAAGCATGCTTGTACATGTATATTGGTATTAATAAACAAGGTATTATTAATACAAATACTTCATTTTATTAGAAAATAATATATACCATATGCGGTGCGCTTATGGTCACACCATGACCAATACTTTGTGGAGCATCCATATAGGGATTGCGAGGTGAATAGAATTTTCTATCTGTAGCAATCATGGACTCTGCAACAGCATCAGACGCAATAACCCGGTAGTCTTTATATCAAAAGTACATTATACACATATGTGTGTTATTAGTAGAAAACATATAAAAAATATCATACGTATTATTTCTGCTACATTACCTTTTAATTGCCTTACCAGGTCTGTGTTATTCGCTCCTACCGAACGCCAAGCCATTGCTGTGGTAATTAAAACAATAGTAAGGAAAGAAATTTGTATTAACTTAAATTTGGCCGTCTTGAATCCTTTTTCTTTTGTAAAGGACTATAACAAAATCTTTGCACAACAAAACAATTTTTGACAAGTTGTCAAAGAAGAATTTTGTTGTTTCGAGAAATGTTTGACCTTCTTTATAACTTTTCATTCGTTGTGTGAAAATCTAACGAAAACAAAGAGAAAGAGAAAAAAACAGCTGGATTGGTAATAAAAATAAATTATGAATGCCCCATTACCGCATGTCTACAACTAAGACTAACCACAAGTCTACAACTGAGATTAACGCTGATATATGTGAGATAACGCCGGCAGAAGAGAGAACCATTGTGTTTACATTATATTAAATCTTAAAGAAGGCGTACACGTATTCAAATAAATTTTATAAAGCCTTGCTCAGACCGGCGCGAAATTACGAAATTTCATGCCGAAATTACGAATGAAATCTAGAGTGTTCATACTGGCTAGATGACATTTGATGTAATTTCGTGAACAGCTGATACTTATTGTTTATATTTTAAATTGTTATAGGGGTAAATAAAGTATTTTGAAATGGAAATAATAATAAAAACAATCACTTTCTGAATTGGAAATTATCAATTTGCAACAATTAAAAATTTAAAAAGGATAGGTTTCATTTTGTAAAATCACTTTAATAATTAATTTTAAGATTTGTGTTTAAATTTAAAATCAGTTGTCAATTGTTTTTTTTTTTTCTTCTCACGGTTAAAACATGCAGTACATAGTTGAAAAGAAAGTATTTTTTCCAACCATGTATAGAGTTGCACCGAAATGCGCATCGTAATTTCAATGTAATTTCGCCGAAATAAGCAAAATTATGTAATAAATTTCAACTTGATTTCGGCCGAAATCACGAAAGTACGTAATTTCGCGTCTGTCTGAATGCCCTATAAGATATCATTATTTTCAATTAGTCACAGAGTTAAGAAGTTATTAAGAAATTCGCACTTTTTTTAATATAAAAACAAACATTAAAAGAAACAATTAAAAAAAAAAACATTGTTTTTTTAGTAATATCCAAAATACACACACATATATGTGTATTTTTTGACATGTAAGGTTTTTGAATATGTAAGGTTTTTCTATCAGAGATTGTCAAATTCGCTCTTTGAAAGCATTATCTCACTAGTAGATTCAAATATTAGTATTATAAGATGTATTACTTAGTGTCTACATTAGGCAAATTTTTATCAAAACAAACGTCAAAATCAGTGGGAATATATACAAGGTAACCTTAATTAAACAGCTGATTATTATTTTGGTTATTACAGTTGCCAAACTGCATATATAAAAAACAATAAATGATACGCAATATTGTTGTTTTTTTGCAACTATTGCCACCTTCCATAAATTCGCTTTAAGTTTGACGTTTGTTTTGATAAAAAATTGTCTAATGTAGACACTATGTTATAAAACTATTGTAATGAAATTTCTCAACACAACTGTTTTATAAGATGAACTGTCAAAAAAAAAAACACATATACGAAAGCTTGTTTATGTGCGTGCATTATGTTTTACATGTTAAAAAATATTTTTATAAAAATTTTGCTAAAAAGTGCAAATTGCTTAAAAAAAGGGACATATTTACTCTGTGACTGATTGAAAATAATGATATCTTATAGGATTTACTAGAACACTTGTACCCCTTATTTAAGATTTAACATAATATAAAAAAATGGTTACTCTCTTCTGTCGGCGTTATCACACATATTATGTCGAAAATTTCGAATAAAAGGAATTTTTTTTCTAAAATATAAAAAGAAAATGTGTTCAAAAATTTACCAAAAATTCCTTTCAAATAAAATTTATCAAAAATTTTCAATAAAATAAATTTTACTGTAAATTTATAATAAAAAGGGTTACAAAATTTTCCCATAGAAAAAAATTATCGAAAATTTCTTATAAAAAGAAATATTATCGAAAACTTACTATAAAAAGAAAATGTACTAAAAATTTCCTATAAACAAGTTATCGAAAATTTATGAACAATTTTTTATAAAAATACAATTTATCAAAAATTTGCTATAAAATAGAAAATTTATCAAAAGTAAAATAAAAATTTAACAAAAGTATTGTCTTACTAGAAAATTTTTATAAATAGAAAATTTATCGAAATTTATCTTTGTAGTATACATTAAAGAGCCTCACGAAAAAAAGTTGCAAATGTACCCCTCTAAAAATGAAGATTGGTCTATTCTTGTATGATTCCCAAAATATTTCATCTGATTGTTGAAATAAAGAAATGAGCAGGGCCATTTTCAAAACATCTCTAAAAATATGCATTTCTTCCATATCATTATCAAAATTTTCGATAAAAGAAAACTAATTTCAAATTGTAAAAGTGGCCTGGAATATTCATTTAAATAATTGTTATACCTCTTTTCAGTCGTTGAATATTAAAATTTTATTAAAGTTTTTTGTTTTATTTTCTTTATTCAAACATATTGTTATGTTTTTACCTTTTAAAAACGGTAGTTTATTTCTTTTAAATAAACCGGTAATTTGATTGCAAATAACATAAGTTTAGTAGTTTAAAAGTTGTAACGACTCTTTATTTTATTTAAAAATGTACAAAAATAACAGTTTAAATAGTCATTTGCGTTCTAATATAAACACACACTTAAATTACACACTTTATACAACACACTTTAATAATGTACAAGATTATATAGCCGACGCTTCCAATTAGACTGACTCAATGGTATTCTCACCTACTAGATGCTTCTTGAAAGCTCTATTTCTTTCTACAATGTTCTTAACGGACAAACTAGAGCTTTTAATGTTAATGTTAGCAGTTTCAACATTTAGTGTTGCCATACTTACAAACAATGGTGAAAGCTTTTTATTCATTATTGTATGTTTACAACTATGTTAATAATTTCTACAGATATGTTAACTGCTGTTAACATAAGTAGAAATATCTAGAAGCATTGAGAAAGATTTAAATCAGCT
The DNA here is from genome assembly GCA_932274085.1 of Protocalliphora azurea. NCBI lineage: Eukaryota > Metazoa > Arthropoda > Insecta > Diptera > Calliphoridae > Protocalliphora > Protocalliphora azurea. The sequence goes on along the minus strand of OW026523.1, from coordinate 142,806,599 downwards.
GTTAAAACCGTTATATTATATAGGACTCAAGTACAATTTCGTAACACTGCCGCCGCTTAAGCCTGTTCGTTCCGAATAGGCACAGATTCACTTCTCCCATAGGCAGCAAGTCGTTCTAGATGTACGACCTTCATTTTAGATCTCGGGATCCTTTCTGTATTCTGTACACCACGTCGTTTAATTTCTTTATCACTTTGCATGGTCCATCCCAACGGGTTTGTAGTTTGGAGACAGTCATTTCTTACGTTGTGGATTATACAACAGTACAAGCTGGCCTTCGTTAAATCCTTCAGAATTCGCTGCTCGATCGCATCTGGCTTTCATTTTATAGCTGGTCATTTTTATTCGTCTGCGTACGAATTCATGTAGTTCGTTCAGGTCATCTTGCTCTTGGGAAGTGTTTTAATTATTTGTTGATGAGGGCTTAATATTGAATTCTAAATCACCAGGCAACTTGAGTTCTGTCCCGAAGACAATTTTTGCAGATGTTCGAGAGGTTGAGTCATGTATGCCAACAGAAATTTCGGTATGTGTTCATCCCAGTCCTTTTGATGTGCACTGACCACTTTTCTTAAATATTCCTCCAGAGTGCGATTGAATCTTTCGACTATACCATCAGATTGAGGATGCAGTGGCGTTGTTCTGGTTTTTCTTATTCCGTATAAATCGCACATTTCAGAATTGCACATTTCAGAATGCAACTCCAGTGGAACACCATAGCGGCACATCCAGTTGTTCACAAATACACTTATAACCGTTTTAGCTTCTTGATCAGGTATGGCGCTACAGACCAATCTTCACTGGACTCTATATGCATTAGTCGAACATCGATGATACATTCCTTTTCCTCGGCTTTTGTACAATGTCGTCAATTCTTACTAGCGGGTAGCTGTCTTTCTTGGTGACGTCATTCAGTTTTCTATAATCTATGCAAAATCTAGTGCTGCCATCTTTCTTCTTAACTAAAACAACAAGCGAGCTCCAAGGACTTGAAAATGGTTCGATTATACTGTTCCGCTCCATTTCATTGACCAACTCCTTCGCTTCACTTCGTTTTGCTAGAGGAACACTTCTGGGCGCCTGTTTTATTGGCCTCGCTTCGCCAGTATTTATTTGATGCTTTACAATTGCCATTCTACCATGGCTTTGACTTTTTATATTTCTTCAGAATCTGTTTGGCCTTATTTCTGTCTGGCGGCGCTAATCCTTCTACCCATTTCCCCACATATTCCGCTAGTAGCTCATGTTCTTTGGTGGATTTATTGGCAGGTTCTGGGTTTTTCTCGCAATTGATTACTGCCTCTGCTGAAGACCTATTTCGGAATTTGGCTTAACGACTTTTTCATAGCCGGACAGGTTAAGCACTCTTACAGGAACTATTTTGTTGTTGCAGGGTTTAACGAGGGCTTTTGCTGTTACAAGATCACTTGTTATTTCTGCTGGTTCTACCACCCACAAACTGTTGTCCTCACAATCTCCCTCCATACGAGCCCACACTAAAGTTTCTGACTGTGGTGGTAGCTTCTGATGCTCTACGGTAATTAGCTTTCTTACTTGAGTTCTATTTTCATATCCGACGTCAAGGGGTATATCCACATTTCGCCAAATCATAACTTTTTGTCTCATATCCAAAGTAATGCCGTGGCTAATCATGAAATCAGCACCAATGATAACTTCGTCCACAATATAGGCAACAATGAATACATGATTGACGCTAACGTTGGCAATGGTTAATTTCACATTTACTTTACCATAGACCGTGGCCGGCTCTCCAATAGCTGTGCGCAGGCTTACCCCACATAATGGTTCAATTGTTTTCTTGACTAAATCTGGCCTAACGATAGACTGTGATGCCCCGGTGTCTACAGTAAAAACGTGCTTCTGACCGTTGATGTACCCAGAAGCAGTAAGATTGCTATTTTCTGCTGCATTACGGATATGGAGATTGTGGGGACCTCAGATGTGGGAGCTAGTTCTTGCCCCATACTGCTAGCTTGTTTTAGTTTAAAGGTGATTCTTGTGATGATTTGACTGCTGGTTATTTCTTTGAGGCGAGGCAGATCTGTTTCGTTTTCTTGGTGCTTTGCAGTTTCACTGAATATGTGCCGATTTACCACAGCTTTATTTTGCTTCTTGTTAAACGCCTCAAAACTTTTTTAATTCGTCGACTATATTGCTCTCATTATCAGGAACAACTTCAACATTTCGCACCTTGCATATTAGCGGCTTTGAAATTATTTTCGCCGTTTCTTGTACCAGCGCAAATGAGGTTTCAGTGAATGATAGTTTAGGTGTGGGACAAACCGCGAGTTTTATTTCAGGATCGCGAGTGTCATTAACAAATGCCTCTATCTTGATATGGTCCAAAAACGGACTGTTTTCCCCTGGATAAGTAAGCTGCAGCAAACGTTCGATTTCCAACGCAAAGTCTTGTAGTGTCTCATTGGGCTTCTGCACTCTACCAAGCAATTACATTCGGTATAAGTCCTTTTTATGTTCACCAGCGTACTTACGTTGTAGCGCCTCCATTATGTCATCATAACTGTTTCTGTTACATGCTGGTACGCTTTCAAGAACTACTGCTGCGTTTCCTTTTAAGGCCAATATCAACTCTATAGCTTTTTCTTCGTCGTTCAACATGTTTCTAATGGCAATTGTATCAAACTGGAACTTGAACACATTAAATGGTGTGGTGCCATCAAAAATAGGGGCTTTTACTCTGCTAGAGGATTCTGGAATAATTCGCACCTGTCCAACTTGGCATTGAAGATTATTCATCTTTATTTCTAGATCATATAGTTTTTTATCAACAACTTTGGCTATTTCATTCTCTAAATCTGATAGCTTTTTATCAACTTTATCAACGACTTTGGCTTGTATCTCTAGGCAGCTCTGTAAGTCGGACTCCTTTGTCTCCATGCCATCCACTCTGTTGTTTATAACTTTCGAAATTTGCTGAAGTTTCTCGTCTGTCGCTCTAGAAGTTTCTTTAACTTTAGCAAGAAGTTTCTCATTATTTACTTTAGAAGTTTCTTGAAATTTCATTTCCATTATTTTAGAAGTTTCTTGAAATTTCATTTCCATTATTTTATTTTCTTCTTTGACTTCAGCAAGAAGTTTCTCGTTATTTACTTTAGAAGTTTCTCGTTATTTGCTTTAGAAGTTTCTTGAACTTCTTCTTTAACTAATTTAAATTGCTCCATCATAGCAGCAAACATCGTGGATAAATCCATGCTGCTTGTTGTTGCACGGGTAGAAACTTCCATTTCTTCTTTATACCCGAATTCATAAGATCCGATGTCAATATCACGCCGCTTGAATTCATCTATCTGCCTCTTTTGTAATTCTGCTTTATTACCAGCTGTAATAAACTCCAACTTATTCAATTCTTTCTTGAGTTACTCTACTTTTAGCTCTTCAAACTTCATGACTACTTATTATTTTGTAATCCCACTTCTAACATCAATTGTTACGTTTTTACCTTTTAAACACGGTGGTTTATTTCCTTTAAATAAACCAGTAATTTGATTGCAAATAACAACAGTTTAGTAGTTTAAAAGTTGTAATGACTATTTATTTTATTTAAAAATGTACAACAATAACAGTTTAAATAGTCACTTTGTGTTTTAACACATACACACACTTTATGCAGCATACTTTAATAATGTACAAGATTATACAGCCAAGGCAGTTAATATGTCTTTACTTAACCACGCTTCCAATTAGACTGACTCAATGGTGTTCTCACGGCTAATTTATATACACTGTATTACCTACTAGATGCTTCTTGAAAGCTCTATTTCTTTCTACAATGTTCTTAACGTACAAACTAGAGCTTTTAATGTTAATGTTAGCAGTTTCAATATTTAGTGTTGCCATACTTACAAACAATGGTGAAAGTTTTTTATTCAAAGTTGTATGTTTACAACTATGTTAATGATTTCTACAGATATGTTAACTGCTGTTAACATAAACGGAAATGTCTAGAAGCATTGAGAAAGATTTAAAGCAGCCGTTAAAACCGTTATATTGAATTCAAGTAAAATTTCGTAACAATATTTTAATTTGCCTAAGGAGGTTTGTTTATATTACTGTGAATTTTAAATATGTAAATATTGTCATTTTAGTTCGACCTTTTAGTGCTTTACGCCACTTTATATCTCATGCTAACAAATATCTGCGGAATTTCTGAAATAAACGTTACCGCTGAAATGCCATTACCGAAATACTGCTAAAATACCGTTAACAAAATAATTGAAAATACTGTTACTGTTAAAATACCCTTCTGTCCACAAATGAAGTTTGAAATCCTCGATTTGGAGACAAATCCCCTCATCGGGCATCACCTGACAAAAAGAAGACGAATCTAATGAACCCTTTGTTGTACAGTGGAAGGCAAAAATAGCAGTCGAAATTTTCATAAAAAAAGATTTTTTAATTATCGTACTTTTTTATGTAATTTATCCTTGCATAATTTTATTGTAATTAAAATAATACATACTTAAAATTTTAAGTTTCCAACAAGTTCATTTAACTTATTTTGAAGTCAATGAATTTTAATTAATTGAAACCATAGCATAAATTTTGCCATGATTTTAACTTTCTATAAAATTTTGATTTTTTATTCTGATTGTTTTTATTATTTACATTTTTTAATTAGTACTAATATCCGATTATTAATAGGTAGCTTTTTTAAAAAAATGGTACATCTTTTAAAATGTAAAGGACTTTTTACCTATATTTCGGTTGCCTATATTTAGAAATAAAAAATATTTTTTTAATTTTTTTTTTTTTTTAATTTTATCATGATTTTTTACATATTTGCAATACATAAATAAAATATTTAAATGTTTAGATACATATTTGTGTATTATTTAAATTTTATATAACCATTCATTACTAACGTCGCAAATCAGTTAAAGGAACATACATTACACCTACCAAACGTGTTTCACTTACATTACCATCTTTATCTTTATCATACTGCACATTATAAAAAAATAAAAACAAATAATCAAAAAAAAAAAAAAAAAATATATATATATATATATATATATATATATATATAAATAAATACCTGCATCATATATTGTTGACCAAGCTCAGGTCCGACTGGTACAATTAAGCGACCACCTTTGGCCAATTGTTTTATCAAATCCAAAGGTTTTTCAGGAGCAGCAGCGCCAACATGTATTGCATTATAGGGGGAATATTCTGGACAACCCTTTCTGCCATCACCCTCTTTTTAATTATGGCGAATTAAAAACTTTTAAAGCTATTCGCCTTATCTAATTATTTTTTTAAAACGTACCCACAATAATAAGTTTACCCGACTTAAGCATTTGCGCATCATCGTTGTTTAGATTATTTTTGCTAAGACTAACCAACTCTGGCTGATGGTCTATACCAATAACTTTAGTGTTAGCATTTTCTCCTTGAGCATGTATATAGCGGTAAAAACAGGCCGTCAAATAGCCAGAACCCGAACCAACATCTAAAACATGACATCCAGGTTTTAAATGATCCCTTAAAGATTCCAAAGCAAATGCGTGCTAACGACATTATTAAAAAATCGTTAATCACTAAATATATATGAGAGTTTTCAATTTTAATGTTTACCATATGAGGTGCACTAATGGTAACTCCAAAACCAATACTTTGCGGTGCATCCATATAGGGATTACTAGGCGAATAAAATTTACGATCTGTAGCTGTCATTGCCGCCGCTACGGCATCAGTAGCAACAATTCCATAACCTTTGTGTAAGAAGGCATGTTCACTTATTACACACATTTCATAAATATATCATTACAGCTTAGATATTTACCTTTCAACTTTTGTATTAGATCGGCATTATTTACTCCAACTGAACGCCAAGACATTTTAAGAAATCTTCGCAATAATTTGAAACTTTTTAATGAAAATTGCTTATTTGTGGTTACAAAATTTTTGCAAAAATTCATATTTTGCAAATAAGAAGCACAGTTGTTTTTTGTTTACAAACAATATCGCATATAAACAAATTTGACATTTAAATACATTGTTGAATAATTGCAGTACCGGAAACAGATATATTCTTTAAAGCGATATTTATAAAAAATTGTAAATGTAAGTTGGAGTGTTTCTATAAACTCACTCTCCCAAACTCACTTTAAATCGTAAATATTTCATATAAAATTTATCCGATTGCACAGATTAAGATAGATGCCAATTGAAAGTTTATAAAAAACAACTATGTTTTATATTTTGTCGTTTCTAGTGTATAACAAAATTTCTTTTTGGCAAAAGAGTTTTTACTTTGTGGTATGTCCCTTTTAATATTAAAAAATTGTCTGATGTGAGTTTCTTAGGGAAATACATTTTTCAAAGACCTATAACTTCCAAACTATTCAAATTATAGCAACAGATTTTTCTAAGAAGACCATTGGGCACAAATAAATGATTTGAATTACCACCGATTATCTATGAAATAAAATAAGTAACAAGAATCTGCTTCCTGTTTTTTCTGTCACTTGCTTATACTTTTATGAGCATGATTAATATGACCCCCTTATTAGGCGATCACACTAGTATAACTCTGGAATGTTTTATTCAATTGGGATAAAACTCCAATAGATGCTGACTAAAATTAACTTCAAGTTACTTTAATATTATTTTTTATTCACTCAATAGTTTCGAAGTTATTCGGAAGTTAGTGTCGAAAAAAATTCATGCAAAATTAGAAAAATGTTTCTCCTTAAAAATGATTAAATACTTAAAAATTACTCATTTTAATACTTTATCATAAAGCTAGATACACTCCAATGAAAATAAGCCATATATCATAAAAATTTATGAACAAATAATAATTTTATTTTAAATTAAGTGAAGATACCTATAATAAAATTATAATGTTAAGTATACGTAACAATTTTTTTACTTATGTAGGCATCTACTTAATTGTGAATAAAGATCTACGCATCAGTATTGATGATACATTTGACTTATTTTGTTCGTAGCATTATGATTAAGTATAAACTTAAAATTTGTATCATTTTCTTTTTCGATAGGAAATTTTAATTTTGCATAAACAAATAAAATGCTCCGATACTTATTTCTATATAACTCTAAACTTATTAAGTAGATAAAAATAATGTTAAGAATTAAAACACTTTTTGGTTAGCAAGTTAACTCTAGACGATGTTCAAAAGCGGCTTATAGTACACTGTGGAGTTTTCAAAAATGAAAACTTATTCGAAAACATTACCGTTCACACTTTTCAAAAGACGTTTTTTAGTTTTTAAAATTGCAAGAGAAAAAAATAATATTGAATTAGCCTTTAGTTTTCTAAAAAAATTTTATTTTTCATTTCTGGCACATTTTTTTCAATTTCATTGCAAAAAATTGTAGAACTAAGTGTTGTTTTGGAAATTTAAACGTTTTCAAATTAGTTTTGATTGAAAACTTGTTGTTTTGGAGTTTTCGTTTTATATGGAAAAATTTGGGTTTTCAATAATGTTTTTGGGTAAAAACTCTTTTAAAACCTTGAAAACTCTTTTAAAGAGTTTTCATGGTCAGTCGGAACTATTAGCTTCAAAAAAATTAATTTTTCCTATATAATTTTTCCTATATATATATATATATATATATATATATATATATATATATATATATATATATATATATATATATATATATTTATAATAAGTAAAAACTCTTTCAAGGCTCTGCAATGACAATTGTTTTTCCAATTTTTGTTTTGAATTGCAAAAATAAAATTTCATTACAACTGTTTGGACATTAAAGTTAATTCAGTAGAAAAAAAAACAACATTTTATTAAAAATAATGGAGTCTAAAGTTACCGTTCTTACGCCAAATGGTAGACGACAAAATATTAAGGTTACTCCCAATACTACAATCATGCAAATATTGGAGGAGGCTTGTAAAAAACATGGTTTTACAAGTGATGAATACTGCCTGAAACATCACAACAAGGAGGTGTCCCTTTCGCAAATGTTTCGCTTCAGTGGCTTACCCAATAATTGTCTTTTGGAAATGTTCGAAACGGATAAAAAACGTGTAACTATGCCTGTGGATATTTGTGTACAAACTGAAGATGGTACCCGTAAACAAGACCAGTTTGTGCCGGATGATAATTTATGGCATGTTTTGAAACAATTGCAAGGAGATGTTGAATTGCAGAAATTCGAAAGTCCCGTAATACTTTATATGCGTCAAGAGATTTTGGGCGAAGAACATTTGTCGAAAACAACTTTAAAATCTTTAGGCATTATGGAAGGTAGAGCCTTACTGCGTTTGGTGGACAAAAAGCCAGAGGAATTGAAAACGTATGTTAAATGTTTATATATTTTATATTATATTTCTTTAATTTTCTATTTTCTTATTCTTCTTTTAGACAAGCAATGGTTTATAAGCCTCCAGCACCCAAAATTGATTCAACTATTGAAACAAAAACTTCAAAAAGGATAGTGCCAGGAGGTAATGGTTTTGCCATAACTAAAGATTTGGTACAATCTCTTAAGAAAAACCCATCCAACGAAACAAACGACTCTAATACAACTGAAAACAATGAAGCAGCAAGTAGTTCGAATAAAAAAGAAGATATTACACCTCAATCTGGAAAACCAAAATATGATTGGGGGTCGGCTCCAGGTCGTTCGATGCGTACATCCGAAATACAAATGGAGGTTGATGAAAATGAACAAGGTGAACCGGAAATAGAACCGGAATATATTATAGTAAGTATTTAATACGGTTTGCACTATATACTATAATAAAATGTTCCTTTGTACTTTACAGCTGGGTGAACGTAATGCCTTAATTTATTCATTAGATTCGGCTCAAAGTCAAATTGATGATTTACCAGATTCATTTTACGACCTAACGGTTAATGACTTGAAATTAGTGTTACGTGATCTAAAAAAAATAGCTGCTGGCAATGAAGATGCTCCACTTCTCACTGAAAAACTTCGAGAATTGGAAAACAACAATACAATGCTAAGAAAAATTGCTCAATATAAAAACTGTGTTATACGTATACAATTTCCAGATCGTTATGTTTTGCAGGGAATGTTTAAACCCATCGATAAGATATCAGATGTTAAAGAGTTTACACAAACGTATTTGGAGAAACCTGAAAAACCTTTTTATTTGTGTAAGTTTAATTTCAAGCTGGTAATTTCTCATATTACTCGTTTCATTTTTAGTTACCATACCGCCTAAAACCAAACTGGATTTGGATAAAACTTTGCTTGAACTTGATTTTGTTCCAAATGCCTTAGTGCATTTCTCTTTAGAAGATGAAACAGATAATTTAGAAAATTTTATAAATACAGAATTTCTCAGTAAATTAACATCGGCAGAAGGAGCTTTTTATGCCGCAAGTAAACTTAGGTAAGTTTTAAGCTAATATGAAAAATTATGATTATGATTAATTTTACTTTAATTAACATTGTTTAGAAAGCAACAACACAATCAATCTGGTAAATCAGAAGCTTCTAAAGTTCCAAATCATTCAACTGGAGCTATACCTAAGCGCCCTCGCCAATGATGAGTCAAAGAAACAATATACTCTTTACTTTTCAAATGAGCATTTAATATAGTCCTTAAAATAAAAAATTATTTTTAATTTTTGAGAAAAGAAAAAATGAAATATAAATAATTACTGTGCTTTTCATTTGAAGGTGTTTTTTATGATTACGAAAAATTGCTGGTTTTTCTCAAAAAAAAAAAAAAATGGTCTGATTCTTTTACTTTTTTCTCCAAATTTAATAAAAAATATATTTTTTCGCATATTTGAAAAGACGAGGCTTTAGAATGGACAATAAGGAACTTTTTATTAGATTTAGAGTTGCACACTACATTTAGCATTGGTCGAAAATAATAAATAAAAAAAATTTTGTACAAAATTTCAACTTCATCTAATCATTTTAAATCTAAAAAATAGTTTTATATATATATATATATATATATATATATATATATATTTACTTGATACTAAACTATTTCCCGCCATCTAAAAAATGTAGACAAGAGAATCATGTTTATAAAATGCATGATTATTGTAATTGCCCAATTCTCCTCTGTCGTATCATTGTATGTCGTAATTATTTTTCAAACTAAATTTTTGAAAGCAAAAACAAATTAATTTGAAATTACTTACGACATACATCGATACAACTATACTACAGAGGTAGTGACTTGAGAAAATGTGTTAGGAAGATAACGGTATTTCGTGTACCAAAAATCATTTTGGTAGCTTTAGCGGGCAATTTTTAATAATTATAAAATATAAACAAAATTTTATTAAAAATTATAAATACTAAAATTTAAAATATTTTAAACAAAACTACTTACATTTCAATTCAATACGTCCGGTATTTTAGGAGATACAGATTTATTACCAAAATTTTTGCACAACTGTGCGTTGACCCTTTTCAGTAGTGACGGTAATACCCATTAAACTATTGAACAATATTTTAGCGAAATCGATATCATCTTATGTGCCGAATATAATATCATACTGTTTGCCGAAAATTATGTAATTAAAGTATGTGATAGAAAACGATTTCGAAAACGAATCTATTTGAAATCGAAAAAAATGTGATGTATTTATTTTAGCCTTTTCGTTATTAATGAAAGTTAGATGTAAATCACTTTCTATTCGATTTTATTTCATATTTATTTATATTCCCCTCAAATTATTTGTTTATTTTTCACATGGGCTGTATAAATAAAGCATTGTTGAAAAAATGATTATTGAAATTAATCATAACCTTTGAAACCGATGTATATTAAAATTAGAAAATGTTCAACAAACACAAGCTGAGAATAAATAGAAATAAATTTTTAAGTAACAGATTTTGAATGGTCAATCTCTTTAGGTACGTAATTGTAAAAATATGTCGTGTGCACCCTGTGGCAGAGAGCTGCGCCGAACGGCTGAAATTCGGTTAAGCCGAGCCGTCGAGAAAAATTTGGAAGCCGCCGCCGTCGTAAAATTTTCGGCTTATAAAAACGAAACTTTTTTATTATTTTAATGCAGTATTTGCTGTTTATGTTATATTTAAATATAAAAGATAAATATTTGCATCATTTTTAACTTTAAATAATTATAAATCAACTAAGTATTTTTGATGACTTATAATTGAATATTTTTTATGCTAATACTGTAAAAAAATAACATTAACAGTTGCTAATACATTTTTAAGAGCCTTAATCGACATCCTGCGAGATATCTAAAAAACTCGCACACAAGATTTTGTCAGCTAATAAATCACTTCTATTCACTAAAGATATGTGGTTGGGAATTATCAAAATAATTGATATAAATTCCATTATTTATTGTACTTTTTTATTTCTTTAGCATATCTTAAGAATTGATATTTTGGTGCAGACCATTCCTCATTCTAATATGAAAACAATTATTTTAATATTTTATGTAAAAATCCAAAAATATCCTTAGATAACTCTTATATTTTTTCAATAAATTAATAATTCTGTTTATACTTTCGCTGGAAAAAATCTCGTCCTATTTTTATGAACAATGTTAATCAATGGGGCATGAAAGTATAAAATTTTTAATTAGAAAAATGTGTGTATAATATCAGCCGGCTGACAGCCGATTTTAACATAGTGTCTACATTAGAGTTTTTTTTATCATGACAAACGTCAAATTTAATGCGAATTTGTGTGAGGTGGCAACAGTTGCAAAAAACAACAATATGGCGTATTCATAATTGTTTTTTATTTATGCAGTTTGACAATTGTAACAACCAAAATATTAATCAGCTGTTTAACTAAGGTTACCTGTATATATTCGCATTGATTTTGACGTTTGTTTTGATAAAAATTTGCCTAATGTAGACACTAAGTAAGCCACAACCGAAGCTTTTTTAACACAAACCGCAGCCGAAGATTTTTAACACAAGCCGCCGCCGATAAAATTCCTCGGCGCAGGTCTCTGCTAGGAAGTGGCAAGGAAAAAGTTTTTTTGAAGAAAAATTTAAATTTTCCCAAAACTAATTAAAGCTTAAAATTAATTTAAAAACTTGAATTACTTAAAGCGTATAAAAAACAAGTTAAAAACAAACTACTATCTACAAACTACATATTAAAAAGAAAAAAAGCTTAAACTACTTAAAACTTATAAAAAAATAATATAAATAAAACAAAAATTAAAGATACACCAACAACGGCAAATAAGAATCCTGCCGCCATCGATAATCAGCCACTTGCCACTGGTAACTCATCCAACGCTGGAGAAGCTGCATAGTACACCCACGCTAGGGGAAAATTTTTCGACCATTAAGCGAGTTTGTCGTGTGCACCCTGTGGGCGCTAAATAATAGTTGGCAACGCCTAAGTGAAAGTTGACAGTTGTAGACAAAAATAATAAAAGACATTTTTTTACATAAAAGTAAATTGCTGAAGAAATTTTTGATGGCGAACCGGGAAGACATCTTGCGACGTCTGCAAGGCGTCGTGATGGAGTTCTGGAGAAAAATGAGATTGTTTTTGATTTGAGCTAACAACGGTGTGGCAAGTGAAATAAACAGCGAGTTTTAAAAAAGAGTTTTATTTGAAAGTGCTATCTTAAAAGATTAAAGCAATATCTAAAAAAAGGGAAAAAAGTTAAAACTTAAAAGCTTTTTAAAATTATACAAAACTTTACAAAAACAAAAAAGTTAAAACTTAAAAGCTAGTTAAAATAATACAAAACTTTACAAAAAAAGAAAAGGTTAAAGATTAAAAACTACCTTAAATTGTACAACAGTTACAAAAAAAAAACTTAAAAACTAAATAAAAATCACAACAAGTTAAAACTTAGAAATTATTTAAAATTGAAAATAGGCTAAAAGCTACCTAAAACAGAAAAAAACCTATCCATATTTTGAAAAAAAGGTAAAAAGTTAAAACTGAAAAGATAAAACCTATCTAAAAAAACCTAAAACTATAAAAAAAAGAAGAAAAAAAATTACAAAACTTAGAATTAAAACTTAAAAAACAAAAAAATGCAAATAAAAAGAACAAAAGTTGAGAAAAACTAAATTAATCGTCACCTCTGCCACATCCAGCGTGGGATTGCATCAAATATATCACCAGGTCAGCAGGTACCACCAGACTCGTACGGTAAATTGACGGACGAAACTAGAAAAAAAAAAATAATATAAATATAAAATTTTATTAATAAATAGGATATAAAAAATATACAAAAAAAAAAAGATAGAAAAGATTAAATAAAAAAAAAAAAAAAATAGTTAGAAATAATAGTTAGGGCATTTATACCTTAATTTTCGCTCAGATCCTTAGCAAAAAGGTTAAGGTGTGCGTTTTAGGTTCTAAAGTGAGCTCAGTTTAGGCCGCAGTCATAGTTTTCATGGGTATATAGACCTGCAAAAAAATGCCATATCTATGCTTAATATAAATAAAAAAAAGTTTAAGCATAAAAAACAAAACAAAATAAATTACGCACTCGTACCATCCGTGAAGGGTACTTATTACTTATGTATACTTACCTTTTATATGCTTTGTTTTAAATTTGGTAAATTTTCAAATTGAAATGTATGGAAGAGTTGTAGAGGAGGACCTAAGCTTTCAGAAAAATCATCTTGTAGTCACCCTGTGATAACACGAGATAAGCTACAAGGTGTCAAAGTTGACTACCTCGAGTATGTAAAAGTTAAAAAAAATCGTAACTTGTACAAATGAAGTCCGATTTTAAAGATTTTTATATTTCTGGAAAGTGCTTGGCAAGATAAAGAAAAAATAAGCTTACTCATCTAAGTTATCTCTTACAGTTAAAAAGATATTTACGCTTGAATTTTGAATTTTTGATTTTTTGGCTCGACTTTCATTCGTTTTTCGGGAATAAATCCGGAGATATATGAGGTAAAAATTTTTTAAAAATATTCTGTAATTTGCTACATATTTAAAAATAATATGCTGAAAGAATTTTTGGATTATCTCAATTCGTCTAGACGTGAAAAATATTCAAAGTCAGCACTCTGAAATTGGCATGAAAAATGGATATTTTTTTACAAAAATATAGTACATTTCATTCACTTTTTTCTCAAAGTTCCGTTAATAAAAAAATTTTTTCCTTATTAATTTCAAAAGATAAGGCTTCATAAATGGTTAATAAAAAAATTTTGAATTGATTTAAGTTTGCACCCTACATCCAGCATTGGCCGAAAATTGTCAATTTTAAAAAATAGTTTCATTTTTATCGATTAATAAAAAAAATGTCACGCGAGCTTTTTTAAATTTGGTACCCATATTTTTTATAGAAATAGATTTAAAATGATTTAACACTAAACTGCTTCCCGCCCGGCCAAAAACGAATGCAGGAGTGGAGATTTTATGTTAAAAGTCAGTTTTTTTAACGACTATTTTTAAAAGCATATTAAAAGCATATTAGCATAATATTTTTAATATTATTTCTTATGTAATGTATAAAACACAAATCAAGCTTTCATTCCTAAAAAAATCAATAAAATAGCTCCAATAACCTATTTTTGGTAATTTTTCAAAAATAATTTTTTTTTTTTTTTTTAAATAGCTGAAAATCCAAAAAAATTGAATTTTTTAATACAACTCCACTAATTTTGTAAATACTTTAAAAATGTTAAAAGAATATAAAAATAGACTTATTTACCAATTCAACGATATATAAAATGTTGATATAGGTCATTTAATAATAGTAATATAATGGCCTCAAAACTACCAAGTCACGTCAAAAGTTGCAAAATTCACTATTTTGTTCCGTATTTCCATATGTGTGTATACGTAACATTTTAGTTTTCTAATGTATTATGTAGGTATATATTTGTTATTATAAAGTAGTAAATTCTTTATTTGAGTAATGTTTATTTAATTTGTTCTACATATTTACATATTTATTATACATATATCCTGTATATTTATTTTATTAAGAATATATTATCGAAGATATTATTAGAGATTTTCTTGAAAATAATCAGAAACATCAAACGTTAGCAAATTTTTAACTTCCTTAGCTTCGGAATCCTCTTTTTCTATTTCAAGAGTGATTTTTGGTAGCCATCGTGTTCTTATAGAATATATAACTGCATCTGATGATATTAATAAATATTCCATTAAGTCCATATTTTGCGCTATTTTCGAACATTTTCGGGTATTGAAGAGTCGGAAATGTTTAACATCTTTATTTCGGGCTTCCTGTGCTTCCTCTGTTAGCTCTCCCAATGGCAAAATACTATTTTCTATTATTTCTTTACCATAAGCCAATACTTTGTGAATTGTTGGAGTCATTGATTTCCAGGGGTATGTAATGTTAAGTAGTTCTTTAGTTTCGTAAGGAAAAATTTTAAATTTGTCCGCATTAATTTGTTTTTTGCTATTAATGGCTGCCAATATAATCTTAAAACGCTTCAAAATATTTAAGTCAATGCCTGCGATTGAAGATGTGAGTTCCGGATTTTCAAAGAAACGTCTTGCTGTATTTCCATCATTTGAGCTTCCATAGCCATGTAGAGGTTTATCAATTATTAATCCGAGTTGTTCTTTGAATTCTAATTGAATTCTTTTCTTCTCCTCTTTTCGTAATTCGTGAAGTTCCAAATTGTTTTTTACTGTAGCATTTTCCTGCACGGGAATATTTCTGTACTTCATATCATATGCAAGATGTAAGCAGAACTCCAAAAATCTTATCCTTGCGTGGAGTGGTGATATTCCAAATTTTAAAGAATTTTTATTAACAAGGACTTCAGAATTATCCTGAAATTGTGAACTTATTTTTCCACATATATTACATTTCCATGTAGATGTAGTATCTGTTATAGCGTTTGCAACTTTTCCATCAATCATCGTTAATTGTTGTTGAAATGTAACTTTAATAGTTCTGTTTGACACTTTTACATATATTGGGGTCAATGCTTTAATTTCTTCTTCCAATTGGTTGACAATGCTGTTTATTGTAACCGTGGTTTCTTTTGTGTAATCAGAAAGGATTGGACGGCACAAAAATTTGGAACCTGGAGTTAAATTTATCCATATATCATCAAAAAGTGAGTCATTTCTTGTCGATGAGGAAGGCTTATTTAAGCGCATTCGAAGTGGTACCAGAGACGCTATAAACTGCGAGGAATAATTATTTCCAGAATTACTTCCATCCAGTTGTTTGTATTCCGAAAATCCTGATGTTCCATCGCAGTCCCATTTGAATATTAAAATAAGTTTAAAGTCTTTGCATTTTTCAATGTTATCATTGCTGAAGGTAGATATAATTCTAGAGGCAGTATTTTCAAGTAATTGCAATATATTAACTTTAGCACTTTTAACAGAAGCATTAACCGGGTGCTCCATAGGCTGTAAAATATTACTTTTCGCTTCTCTCACTGATTTGCTACTGGGAAAGTTATCATATCCTTTTTCGCTAACAGATTTCCTCAAAATCTCGTATTGGTTTCTTGATAATTCTGAATTTAATATTAGAGCTAAAGCATCTTCAGAGGTAAAGGACGATGTTGATTTCGGTGCCACTATACTTTGGATTATCCGATGTAATCGATTGGGAGAAGCTGTTGGTAACACATCTATAACATTTTCTACTTCCTTTTGTTGCGTACGTGTTACTAAAGCTTTAAATGTATCTTTTATTTCGGCATTCGTATGTGAATTTAGAATAGATTCCTGTTTGGTCCTCTTTGTTCTTAGCTGAACTTCATCGTAACTTTTTTTTGGTCTACCCTTTTTCTGCTTTCCGATGAAAATTGGTATTTCTCCCTCCAACCACTCTTCATTTTTCTTCTTGAACTTTGGTATTGACCAATCTGAAGCTTGCATCCTTTTTTCGTATGATTTATAAAAATTTTCGAGCTTTAAACTGTCTTCTGCAGTAAGAGTTAAACCAAAGATACTACTGTATCAATGAGTTTTCTTATTTTTTCTGGACGATTTATAATATCAGATAGATTATCCCAGATTACTTTGCAAATAGAAAAGTGTTTTAATGTAATCTCCATAATGGCAAATTCACTAATAAATCTGCATATTTATAAGGATACTTATATATAGAAAAAGAATATTTATATCAGGTAAATGGTGACAGGCAAAAATGAATTAAAAAATTTAAATTTTTGCTCAAAACCCCCAATTTCATTCAGTTTATTTTTATGACCTGTAGTGTTAAACAGGTACGTCAAAAAATGTACCTATGCGATTGTAAAAAAATAATTTTTGTTATAATACATTAATTAAATAGCTAGGTAAATTATTTAAAAACTTAAAAAAATGTAATAAAAAACGAAGGAAAATATACTTATTTATGTACTTAGGTAATTTTAAAAACCTTTTCAGTAGAAAAAAATTATGAACACTTTAAATAAATTCATTAATAAATATTATTATCTCGTAACAAAAATAAGCAATGCAGTTGAGTGTTACATATACACACATATGGAAATACGGAACAAAATAGTGAATTTTGCAACTTTTGACGTGACTTGGTAGTTTTGAGGCCATTATATTACTATTATTAAATGACCTATATCAACATTTTATATATGGTTGAATTGGTAAATAAGTCTATTTTTATATTCTTTTAACATTTTTAAAGTATTTGCAAAATTAGTGGAGTTGTATTAAAAAAATTAAATTTTTTTGGATTTTCACCTATTTTTGGAAAAAAAAATTATTTTTGAAAAATTACCAAAAATAGGTTATTGGAGCTATTTTATTGATTTTTTTAGGAATGAAAGCTTGATTTGTGTTTTATACATTACATAAGAAATAATATTAAAAATATTATGCTAATATGCTTTTAATATGCTTTTAAAAATAGTCGTTAAAAAAACTGACTTTTAACATAAAATCTCCACTCCTGCATTCGTTTTTGTCCGGGCGGGAAGTAGTTTAGTGTTAAATCATTCTAAATCTATTTCTATAAAAAATATGGGTACCAAATTTAAAAAAGCTCGCGTGACATTTTTTTATTAATCGATAAAAATGAAACTATTTTTTAAAATTGACAATTTTCGGCCAATGCTGGATGTAGGGTGCAAACTTAAATCAATTCAAAATTTCTTTATTAACCATTTATGAAGCCTTATCTTTTGAAATTAATAAGGAAAAAATTTTTTTATTAACGGAACTTTGAGAAAAAAGTGAATGAATTGTACAATATTTTTGTAAAAAAATAGCCATTTTTCATGCCAATTTCAGAGTGCTGACTTTGAATATTTTTCACGTCTAGACGAATTGAGATAATCCAAAAATTCTTTCAGTATATTATTTTTAAATATGTAGCAAATTACAGAATATTTTTAAAAAATTTTTACCTCATATATCTCCGAACTTATTCCCGAAAAACGAAAGAAAGTCGAGCCAAAAAATCAAAAATTCAAAATTCAAGCGTAAATATCTTTTTAACTGTAAGAGATAACTTAGATGAGTAAGCTTATTTTTTCTTTATCTTGCCAAGCACTTTCCAGAAATATAAAAATCTTTAAAATTGGACTTCATTTGTACAAGTTACGATTTTTTTTAACTTTTACATACTCGAGGTAGTCAACTTTGACACCTTGTAGCTTATCTCGTGTTATCACAGGGTGACTACAAGATGATTTTTCTGAAAGCTTAGGTCCTCCTCTACAACTCTTCCATACATTTCAATTTGATCCGACCAGTAGTTTAGGAGATTCAGATTTATTACCAAAAAATTTGCGTTTGACCCCACTGTGCGAGCGCGGTTAGGGTTGAGCTCAGGCCTAAAAATTCGTCGTAATAGTGAATCCTAAAATGAGGCATTAGCGTTCTAAATGTTTAATCTATAAAAAAAACCTGAAAATAAAGATCCCTGAAAAGAAAAAAGGGAAAATAAAGTACTTAACAGAACCAGGACAACATACGGACAGACAGAAAACCTTAGAAAGTACCAGGAAGCGTCTCAAGGCCAGTCAACAACAATCGTAACCTGTAAAAATAGAATTAGCAGCTAGCACAGACCCGATGAAAAAAAGTCCATCACCACTATTTTAAAACCGAAAACTAGAAATAGGAAAAAGAGAATGCATATTAAAACTTTTCATTAATAAAATAAATTTGTATGGAATCAAATTTTGTAAAACAGTTAAATATAAATCTTAATTCAAAATTTTAATTTTCTGCTTTTGTTTGTAAAGTTATTTTTCCTTTTTCCATTGTAATTTATTTGGGTGAAGCTAAAGAAAAATAAAGCTAAATGAAAAATATTGCTGTATAGTTTTGAAAATAAAAGAACCTAACAATGTTTATAACGTGTAAATGAAATTTTTTGAGTTTTGTCATTTAAAATGATCTGTTAGTAAAATTCAAAAGCGGTAAGTAAACGGGGAGGAGTGAAATGGTAACGTGTTAAAAATAATTTAGGGACATTCCGAAGAGAATTATGTAGGAATGTAATGGTGAGAGTTAGTTAGCTCTGGGAGGGAAGAGTGTGATTTGGCAAAAACACCAGTCAAATCATTATTTCTAGGTGTGTGAGTATCAGGGTGTTGGTTTTAAATCAAACTTACTTCGGGCCTCAACATATATAATATTTTTAATTTTTTTTTTTTATAAACTCCTTCTACAGCTGGTATGATTATTTTTGTATGTGGACAGTTATCCAGGTCTGATGGCAAGAACCACCCCATTCGGCGAGCTCCAGCCCGGCATAAGCGAGCATACCAACCAAGAATAACCAAGCTTGCAAATAGCATAATGGATAATATTTGCATAAAAATATGTATTTATGTGATGTATGAAGATTTTTTCATTTTGGTCCATGACGAATTTATTTTTGGAAATGACGATACCGAAAACGATACCATAATTTCATGGAAAAACGATATCATAAGGAGAGGTACACTTGAGCCCGTAAAAACTATTTTTTTCGATTCGAAAACGACTATCTTTAGTGATCATTTTATAACCTATATGATATCGTTTCGATATCGTTACAACATCGTTTGGTTTATTGGGTAGCATGATTTTTAATTAAAGGCACTTTCAAAACTACAATTTTGAGATTTATTTCAATTTCAAAAATTTTAAAGTTATGTGTGAAAATAAAAATTTTAAAAGTTGTTTATGAGTGTTGTAGGACCTTTTATTTTGTTTTATCGTAATCCCCAAATAGAACACTTTTTATATTTTTTAATTTTTATTATCTAATATTTCGACAAACTTTGTTGGTCATCTTCAGGGATGTGTTTACTAAAAACTAATAAAACAATTATAAATATAAATTAAGAACGATAGAATCTTTATTCTCATTATTTCCTAGTTATTTCTTATTATTCCAGTAAATTTAGCAATAAGGACAATTGAAAGGAAATGGAGTTTATTAAAGGAACATACGAAGATACCCAAAGGACCATTTATGGAATTATTTTGCATGAAAGATTGTAGATACTTCATATTTAAGGACATGTCTTACGAACAAAACAAGGGATTCCCTGGTCTACAATTGAGATTACCGCTGATATAATATGTGTTTAGTTTATATTATGTTAAATCTTAAAAAAAAAAACACATTAAAAGAGTTTTTCATTGTTTTATTTATTGAGACCTCAAGCCGAACAATAGGGGAATATGATGAAAAATCTTAAAAGTTTTAAAACTAAACTACACAAAATAAGAAATTATCAACAAGTAGTTTGACATTCAAATGTTTTCTTAGGAGCTCTTTTTATAAAGAAAGTTGTTCTTTAATTAACTGAAACAAATTGAATTGGGAAACAAATAACACAAAGAATGTGTAGTTGTAATATATCGAGATCTGACCGCCAAATGTCATAACCGACAACATTTTCGATATTCGTTTTTTTTTTTTCATTAAAAAATTCTATATTTTTAATTCTATATTTTAAGAATCAGAATCATTTACATCATCAGTAAATATTTAAATATTTAGTTGTAATATATCGAGCCTTTACCGCCAAAATATCGTAACCGACATTCCGATATTCATTTTTTAATAAAAATATATAATTTAGAATCATTTGTATCATTTGTAAAAATTTCATCGATGTACCAAGTACCGTTTAGGATTTATAGCGAAAATAATTTGACATTTTCCATAGAAACAACAATGCGCAAACAATCACAAAAATGCTACTCCTGTGAAATTGTGTGTTCTTCACTTACAACATTTTCATGGTTAGTGCTCGATATGTACCTATACAATATCACTGGTCAGCAAAAAAAAAAATATTTTCCTTTATGAATATAGAAAATTTGACGTGGTAAGCAAGAATATGCTTTGAGTTTTTTTCTATTACGTATTGATCGTTTATAATTACGAGTATATTTTACCATTTCTTTAGAACTGTTTATTCGATTTAGATAAGTAACTAAAAGATACGGGCCAAAATTGCCTTCAAGTCGCCTTAACAATTTATTTTATCTGCTCAATAGTTTCGGAGTCATTCAGAAATCAATCTCGGAACATTTATTTTTTTATGATTATCATGATTTTATTCACAATTAAATAAAGACATTTATATTAAAATGTAGCGTAATATTACGTATAGTAAATATTATACATATTACTTATACGTACACACTTTTCATGGAATTTTTACTATGAGTATCTTCAGAGTTAATCGTGAATAAAATTATTATTTTTTCAATAATTTTCATGATATAAGAAAAAAATTGGCATTGTTCAAAATTTACATGCATTTGTTATTATTATTGTAATTTTCCAGTTTAAAATAAAAGACGATTTTGCACGTTTAAAGAATTTATTACGACTAAATTAAATTTACAAGAATACTCAGAAAGAAAACGACGGTTACATTCAAATGATTCAAATAAAGTTAACAAAAGATAATATCAAAAGAGAAGATAAAAAACAAATAATATAATCTGGCATTACTGGCATTAATCTGCAAGACAGGGTTGTATTCAAATTCAATATTACAACACTCCTCCTCAACACATATATTTGAATACTTAAATTCACAAATTTATAAAGCCTAAAGCTTCTAATAATTTTACATGATTATTCCTTAATAGATTCTTTGTAAAAATATCAGCTATATTATCACTACTATTACAATATTTTAAATCTATTAATTTTTCGAAAAATACATTTCTATATATGCTTGCTTCTACTATGATATATAGGATTCTTAACTAACTTCAAGGCTCCAAGGTTATCTTCATAAATTAGAACCATTTCGGGACAATATAATTGAATCTCACCAAGAAGTTTCTTTAAGTATACTGCTTCCTTCGCGGCTGATGAAAGTGCTATATATTCAGCCTCTATGCTACTCAAAGCAACTGTAGCTTGCTTTTTAGACTCCCATGAAAATGCATCTCCAGCGAGAATAAACACATATCCTTTCTATTTACAGCATCGCCGCCCCAATCAGCATTAGCGTGATACCTTAGTTGGACATTTTCAGTTTTATCGAGATATTTTAAAAATCTCTTCGCTGCTACCATGTGTTCCTTATGGGGGTCCTTGTTTCGTTGTGATAATTTGCATACTGAATGTAGTATATCAGGCCGGGTACAAATTGCCAAATACATTAGAGATCCGATGAGAGATTGATAATTTGTTGGATTAACCTTCTCACATTTATCACTGTGGCATACTACTTGAAACTTAGCTTCCAATGGGGTAGTAACCGGACGACATTCTTCCATATGATAATCAGACATGATCTCCTTTATATATTTATTCTGATGAATTACAATCTGTCCAGTGGCACCATCTCTCTCAATTTCAATGCTTAGGAAATGTTTCGCAGGATCCTTATCAACCACCGAAACTCTTTCTGAAATTAGAGATTTTATATTATTTAATTCTGGCAAATTAGAACAAGCCAATAACAAATCGTCGACATATACGACAATTAGAATGATGTCACGACCGTTTCTCTTTTGGTATAAACAGGGCTCACTTTCACAGGCATGAAAACCAATCTCTTTCAAAATTTCGTCTAACTTGCGATTCCATTGACGTCCGGATTGCTTAAGTCCATATAAGGCTTTCTTGAGCTTCAAAACACTGTTGGAAAAATTTTCATCTTTGAATATTTCCGGTTGCGCCATGTATACTTCATCAGTCAATTCGCTATTTGGATAAGCCTTGGACACGTCCATTTGATGTACATGTAGCTCATATTCAGCAGCGAGAACCATCACCATTCTTATTGTCTCATAGCGAACGACAGGGGAGAACGTTTCCGTATTATTTATACCATATGTTTGAGCGTAACTCTTAGGAACTAATCTTGCCTTAAATCTTTCTATACAGCCATCCTTGTTCCTTTTCAGAGCAAAAACCCATTTACATCCTACGGCTCTCTGGCCATCTGGTAGCTATGACAACTCCCAAGTATTATTATTAATGAGAGCAATATTGAGAATATTCACCTGACTAAGCTTCGTTGACCGTTACAGGAACCTTAATGTTGTCAACGCATATCATATTTAACGTATTGTACTGCTTTCGTGGTCTTCCCGGCTTGAATGAATTTTGGTCTGCTAGGCCCAACAGAGACTGCCTCATCAAAACGAAAAACAACTAGTTGTAAACCATCCATGACTGCACGAGGATTTGGGTATTTTTCTTCTTCTGCTGATTCGAATTCGCTATCACTTCGGTTCTGCACATTACGTTCTCCAGCAATTACCTCATTTGGTGTAGCATCTTGCTGTATTTGAATACTTAAAATTTCCTTTTTAACTTCACTTTGTTGAACATTATTATTTTCTTTCAGGAAACAGTCATTTACTTACTTATGGTGTTGAGTCTTATCTAATGTGATTGCCAAAGAACCAAATATCTTCAAATGATGAACAGTTGGCTTACGTTTATACCAAACTTCATATGGTGTCGAATTATCTAAAGCTCTTGTTGACGACCTATTACGTAGATAAGCGGCAGTATTCACAGCTTCCGCCCATAGCGATTCATCAACACCAGAAAATACAAGCATCGTTCTAGCCATTTCAACCAACGTTCTATTCAAACGCTCAGTCACCCCATTTTGTTGGGAGGTGTAGGGTACAGTAAGTTGTGGAATAATTCCGTTGGCCTTCAAAAAATTATCAAAAGTGTTGTTCACAAATTCTGTACCATTGTCGGTTAGAGGTATTTTTATTTTCTTTCCCGTTTGACACTCGATAATAGCTTTAAACTCTTTAAAAGTTTCGAATGTCCGATCCTTGCTCTTCAAAAAATAAACGAAAACATATCGGCAATATGGAGCGTGCTCCACCAAAGGAGTTTTTGTTCACTGAACCACAAATATCTGTGTGTATTAAGTCCAATAATTCTGTTGCTCTATTTTCGGAACTAGAAAATGGTCTTGTAGCACATTTACGTTTCAAGCATGTGGAACAATTAATTACATTTGGAAATTTTAATTTCATACCACTCACCAAATTATTTTGAGACAGTTCATTCAAACTTGATACATTCAAGTGACCGTAACATTGTGCCATTTCATAACTACTCTCATGTCTGTATTTGACAAACAAAAAAAACAATTCACCCACCTTTTTCGCAGTTAATATTGTGTCTCCATTTCCATTAATTATTTCTGCTTCTCTGCTATCAAACTTCACAACGTCTTTTACCGCTACTCTGCCAACGGAAAATAAATTACACTGCAGGTTTGGTACATACAACACATTATTTAAAACAATGTAACATTCATCAACACGAAATGTACCTCTGCCTTCTGCTTGAATTTATTTTCCCCTGCAAGTGAGATTAATTCTGCGTAAATCTCGAAAGTTGCAAAAGAATTTCGGTTACAGCACAAATGAGAAGAAGCACCGCTATCTAAGCACCATACATTGTTATTCAATATACTGTTGTTGTTGGTTGCTGCAAACACTGAGTATGCGTGAATGCTTTTGTTTTTCTGCTGTTCATTCTTGATATTGTTGTTTTCTGCTTTAACGTTTCTACATTGTGCTGCGTAGTGACCTCTTCGACCGCATTTGAAACATTTAAAATTTTGTTTTTGCCTGCCTGCATGGCGACTAGGCCTTTCGTTGTTCTCTATAGATTTGTTGTTACTTACAATATTTTTTCTGTTTGATTGTGACAGTAACACTTGTACACCACCACTACCTTGAGCAATATAATAATCAGCTTTTCTTCTTTCACTCTCTTCCGTCAATTTTAACTTTAAGTCACTGAGCTTTGGTAGGTCATCTCTTGTTTCTAAGGCTATGACAAAATTTTCATAATATTTGAGTAAACTTGCTAAAAGCATATGGCAAACAGCTCATCTTGCAGCTCAATTCCAGTTTCGGCTAGCTTCTCCACAGTTGACGAAAAATTGCATACATATTGTTGAACACAATCTGATTCCCCCATTCTCATATTAAGAAGTAAGAAGGTAAGAAGGGTAACTTTCCTTACCGGTCGTTTAGGTCTATGCACCTCACGCAGTGTGTCCCATGCAGCACTCGCTGATGGACAATTCTTAATATAGTTGATCTGCATAGGTGTGACACTTAAAATAATTGTTGATGTGGCCTTTTCATCTCGCTTCTTCCAAGCAGCCAGTTCATTCTGCTCCGTTGGTTTATCATCACTAATGGTAGACCACAAATCTTGATGAATTAAGACAGCTCTTATTTGCAAGCTCCACGAGTCATAATTTGTATCATCCAACTTTTCGATGCTGTACATTGAATAACTCATCTTCGACACTTTCAACTCTCGCCTTTATATTTTATTAATTATTATTAATATTTTCACTAATATTCACTTGAGCACTCCCGGGCCTATAACCTATTGTAACTTACCAGTTTAAAATAAAAGATGATGTTGCACGTTTAAAGAATTTATTACGACTAAATTAAATTTACCAGAATATTCAGAAAAAAAAAACGACGGTTACATTCAAATGATTCAAATAAAGTTAACAAAAGATATCAAAAGAGAAGATAAAAAACAAATAATATAATCTGGCATTACAATAAATACAATATGAGTGTTGCAAAACAGAATGCAAAAGTGTCAATAAACATTTCATAATTTTACAGGGCATGTAAAAAAAACTTAATAACTTTATGGGTATAAAACGGTTTTTTTTCTATCTCCGCACAAAGAAACACATTTGCATTTAAGAGTTTACTACCATTAATGTGGCATAATATGTATGTGCCTACGAGTTTTTATTTGTGAAATATAAAACTAATTTGTTATGCGCTTTTGAATTTCTCTAATAAAGACGGTATTTTTGACTATAGAAATCACAATAGAAAAATTGTGATATGTATTTTGACGTCATGACCATTATCGATCAAAACCCCTATTTAGAATTTTTTGGTTGTTACGCCCTCTTGCATTTCAGGTGACTAAATATTAAATAAAAAATCAATTGTTTCTGTTTGGAATATCATCATGTCTTCTTAATACAAATTTGAAATTATGCAAAAAGTTTTTTGTATAAAATATTTTACAAAGAAATATGCTTAATAGAGATTGTACATTACTGTTAATTAAAAACAAAAAAATAAACACATATAACTTTTTAAATAGAATGTGTACAAATCATAATAATGTTTGCAAAATACATATATGTACATACAACATTTTGTATGTTAAAAATGTAAATGGGTATAAAAGATAAAATGGTTGCCAATAATACATAATATGCACATAATATGCACATTCATTTTGTATAAATAAATATATTGCTTTTTACATTATTTTTATTAAAATATGCAATTTAATTTTCCAAAAAACGGAATACCTACTATACAAATTGATAAATAATTTTAAAAATATTGTTATACATATCTTTAAAAAGATATACAAACATTTAAATTTTTCTCTTAAAAAGATATCAAAAACATATACAATTAATTGGCATAGAGTAGTTATTGCAATAATCAACTCTGACAGCTTGATAATATTGTCAGTAATCCTTATCCAGCATAACAACACTTTGCTCTTGAGCTATAGCAGCTAATTCCTTTAACCATTCATCTAATAATACAGCACATAAGGCTAAATCTCTGGTACGTTCGGTACCTCCACTAGTGATTGCTCCCATTGTCGATGATATCGAATCTAAGGAAGCTGGCTCGGAACCATTTCCTCCACCCACTATAAAAGCATTTGAAGCATTTGTTAACGTTGACGTTGAACTGGTTCTATCGCCCAAAGAGCTTAATGTTGTAGCGGATAGATTGTGTTGTGGAATATTGTGATAAGACGTTGCTGTCAATGAATTATTCGATTGTAATGTAGTCGTACTGCTAACACTGCTACTACGTTCGTTTGTGCGTTCATTTGTTGTAGCCGCAGCTGAGGAAGATAATGCTGAAGATTTTGCTCCTGAAGGTGGTAGATTTGTTAAGCTAGTTTCTCTTGTTATAGATGTATTTACTGAAGTTGTTAGATTTGGATTATTTATTGAAGATGTTGAAATTGGTGTGGCATTTGAGCCCGAACCAGTAAATGATGATGTGGAACCTATAATTAAAAAGTGCAATTAAATACATTTCATTTTTAAAGTTATTAGTTTTTGCAATACATAGTATTTATAAAGTATAAACAATAAGAATTAAAAACAACAGAAAGCTGTTAATTTTTTTAATTATAAGTAAATATGTATTTAATTAAGTATTGACATGCTTTAATTTTACGAAAGCTTTTAAAACAAAATCAAAAGTTATCAGTTATAAGTTTTAGCAATAAATATTTACCCAATTCACAAAATATGTTATATGAGTTATTGTGTTGTAGGTTATTTAAAAAACACATTATTACATTTTTTTTTTTTTTTTTTTTTTTTTTTTTTTTTAAAATTATATGGAAATTTAAATAACATTGTAAAACCTATTATTTTGTTTAAGCATTTTTTTGATTTCTTACAAAAAATTTAATTTATTCAATTCAAATTTTCGCTAAAATAAAACTTTAATAAAATTTTTACCAAAAGTCCACTCAATCACTAAAATTTCGATTTTTCAGTAAAAAAAGATTTTTTACTGAAAATTAGATTTTTTTACTAAAAATTAAATTTTTTACTGAAAATTCAATTAAAAAGTAGACATTTTTTTTTGCACCAAAAATTCAATTTTTCATTGAAATTCGATTTTTTTATAAAAATTAAATTTTTTTTTTTATAAAAAATTGATTTTTTAATAAAAATTGATTTTTTCACAAAAAAAAAACAAGATTTTTAACAACATTCTTTCAAAAATTAGCTCTGTCTCAGTACTTGTCAAATTTATAGGTTCTAGTCAAAAATTGTCAGAAAAACAATAAAATACAAATAGATTATAAGTACGGGAACGCTTAAGTTCTGACTAAAACTTGCAAGTCTAACAAATACTGGAACGGAGCTATTATATTATTTTAATAAATTTGAAAATTTGTATTTTTGTTTTTCAAAATTTTTTTTTTTTTTTTCATATAATACATAATTTTAAACATTTTTTATATATGGATTACAGATGTGGAGTTCATAAAAGCATTTAGTCGGGGTTCACACACAACAATTTTTCTTACTGCAATTCTGACTTCGTTGGCAAGAGAGGTAAAGAAAATGTAAAAGCATAATATTCCCTTCCCCTCTCTCCTACGAACTCAGAATTGCAGCAAGAAAAATTGTTGTGTGTGAACCCCGGCTTATATCATTTATTACCTTAATAACACTGGTCGGCAAGGAAATCCTCCTTTAAGCAAAAATCTGAATTTTCCTGTCAATGAGGCGACTAAAATTATCTTCAAGTTATCTTAACATTACTTTTATATCCGCTCAATAGCTTCGGAGTTATTCCGAATTAAAGACCAGTATCGTTTGATCTATTATTTATCTAAATCGGATAAATAATTCTCAAGATACTACTGCAGTCATATTATTCATGTAAAAAAAATCTGTGTGATTGAAAAAAAAAACTAAAAAAAGATTTTTTGTTTAAAGAAGGGTGATGCAGACCAGTGCCACTTTGTAGCAAATATTTGTAACAATATTTGTAAAGAAAAAAATACGCTTTGAAATGAAAATCGAATTCAAAAGAATACTACTTGAAGGAAAACATATGTAAATCCTTATGACAAAATATTTAGCATTAGAATAATGTCAACTTTTCCTAAGAAAAAAAAACACTTATTATGCCTACTAGTTATAATAAATATTTATCAAATTAGATACACTAAATATTAGAAAAGCAACTAAACTTAGAACAATTGCTTACTGTCTGCACAAAAAATATATATTTACAAAAAATAATAAGCAATAACAAATAAATTAAGCACTACAATACATACAAACTACAACTATAAGTAATTATGAAATATAATTTTATAATCTAATAATAATCTACAAATTTAGATCAAACAAACAAACAATGATACCAAGTAAAGTGAAATATTTACCGGTGAAGAATGCATAAATTTGTGATAAGCCAGATGTAGCTAAGGAAATATCGTAAGAAAAAATAAAAACAAAAATCAAAATATGTTAAATATGAAAAATGATTTAATATTTTAAGGGTCTTTTTGTTGTTTTTAAAAAATGTTATATGTAATGCCCAAAAAATTGTGTATGTGTGTGATTTAAAAATGTAATAGAGATATGTTATATAACAAAAAAAAAAAAAAAAAATATGTAATAAAATAAAGCTAATTTGAAACCATTTTTTTCAATAAAACTTAATACCACCTTAAAATTTTCCCCAAATAACATTAAACAAATAATTAAGTATTAAAGTGTTCTTTAACAAAATAATGTATTACATTTTTAAAACAATGTCATGATATTTGTGTATATGCACTTCGAACTTACCATTTGGCTTGCGGCTAAACATACTTGTTATAGATTTGCTAATACTCATTCTCTTTGTATCATTACGTTTAAAAGGATCATACGAAGATGAAGGTGTCACTTGCACAGGTGAAGAGGCCGAAAGAGCAGCATATGTAGACTGTTGCGTTGTCATAACTTTGGCAACATGTAAAGGAGAATTTTCTGATGCTTTACGGGCATTAATCAAACGAAACTCACGATCAATCAAATATGAACGAGCTACATCAATTATTTCTAGAGAATCTTCAACCACTGGTAGTTCAGCATCGATTTGTTGTTTGAGAATACGCAAAACTTGATGAAAAGATGGTGTATCTGATGTTATAACTATATCGGGACGCAATAAAATGGAGTGTATAAGTGGTAAGGGATACCAGGCCAAATGTGTAATAAGGCCCGTAAGATGTAAGTTTACGTAGAGAGTATTACTGGTAAAAGTTTGCAATTTCCCACAAACAGCATTTAAAAAGGGACCTTAAAATAAATAGATGTGAAATATTTTATTTTATTTGTATTTTTTTTTTTTTTTTTTTTTTAATTACACTTACCCAATGATACGGTCCCCTGGGCAAATAAATCTTCAGAAAAGTCCAAATCGGTTAAATGTAATTCATTACGGTTTTTCGATATTCTCCACGATTCCTTCTTCTGTGACATAGATTGCAGTTTGTTGCTACAGCTACTGGAATCTAAATCAATATCACAAATACTAACGGATATGTTGGTAGAGTGCGGTAATTCCTCTCCTCCAGCTGCTTCTTCATCTGCCGGTCTCCATTTAAAAGATTCATAACCACTAGATTCACCTATAGACTGTAAACTATCTAATTGTTTTTTATCATCATAAAATGTCATTAAATTTGATTGTTCCAACAAGGGGCTGTTATTGTATTCATTGAAAAATTGTTTAACCATTTCTAAAGTTTGATTAGTTGCTTTACCCTTTCTTGGCCACTTTTGATATTTGTAATCGTGTGTCCAGTTTGAACAAGCCGTCAAACATTGCGTTATGCGAAAGTGGGCTTCAAATAGATAAGCATGATAATTGGCATACAGACTATCGCCGGTATGTAAACCATAATAATTCCAATTAGCTCCAATTGTTTTGCTTAAAGTTGATGTGGGTGATGGCATGGTGGGATGTGTATGATGCGCTGTATCACCCACATGTTTATGTTTCGTCAATTCTCGAGCTCTTTTCATAACTTCAGGTGTTAGATCCAAAAAGAATTCTGCTGCGTTTGTATATGGATCAATTTTATTAATTTTGTGACGATAAGATATGGGTACATGTTTTCCCGGCAGTAAATATTTCAACAATAATTCCAACATTAAATCCTCACAATACAAACCCAACAACGTATCGAACAACGCCATTGCAACCATACATAAATTTGGATCTGTCGAACTCAAACGTTCAACCAATGTGTCCAATATACGTTCTCCATCAAACTTTTCTGCATCCAATAAAAATTTTACAAATAATTTCATGAGTTCAGGTTCGGTCACGGAACGTAATATTAAATCCAAATATGACATGGCCGAAATTTGAGAATCCACATTTGTCTGGAAATGTTTGCCTTTCAATGTCTGTGAATATTTCCAAAAAAAAAAAAAAAAATTGTTTCGATTTTATGTTTACCATTGGTTGGTGTGGTTTTATAATTGCGTTTATGTTTGTTACACGAATAGAGAATTTAGTTAACAGAAAGTTATACGAGTAAATATGTATTTAGGTAGGGAAATTTTTAATAGATTGTTAAATAGCAAATAACAAATGACAGTAGTTAAAGGACAGTGTATACAGAGTAAATGTTGTCAGTCAATAAACATACAAAACAAATAACACTGGCCGGGAAAAAATAATTTTTTTATCTCAAAAGAAAAAAAGAGAATGAAAGATATAGTTGGTCAAGACCGACTACGCATAATACCCCAAAAAAATATGTAAACTAAAAAAATTGTACGTACTAAACAAGAATCAGCATTCAGTTTTTTTTTTTTTTATCACGTACTGATTTTTTATTGGTGTCTAATATTTACCCATTAATAAATAGTATTTTTCACTACAACCCGAGAAGAATTAAGTAAAGTCACCTATATTGACAATTTTAAATATCTATATAATTAATAGCATACTTGGGAATTTTTCATTGAGCATTGAATTTTCATTATCATTACGTGAAAATAATGATAACGTAAAAATATTTAATTATTACATTATAATTTTAAACTTAATTATTAAATTAGCATTTTTTAACTAATGGTAATGAAATTACAAAAAAAATGCTCAAACACTAATTACAATTACTAAAAAGAGCATTGTTTGTATAAAAAAAAAAATTCAAATCTGTTTCTAATAATTTTGGATTAGTTTAATACCGTTTTAATATAAATTTTTAAATCATTTAAATATACATCTCCATTACAGTTATTTTTGAGGAATATAAAATGTAATATTTTAAAAAATTATGCAGAAAATATATGTACCAAATAGAAAAGAAAATTAGTACAAATTATATATAATTAAAAGAATAGTTTGAATTGTACGAAATTACTGATAATGAATATATAAAAATTGATAATTATTTAATGATTTTATTTGATTTTATTTATTTAAATAATTATTAATGAAAAAAATATTAAAAAGAATTACCATTATTAAAAATAATGGTAATGAAAAAATTATATGTACCACTGTTTAATTTAATAGTAATGAAGTCGGCAATTCACTAGTCGATTTAATAAATTACTGCAATGTATGATTAATACGAAAACACGTTTCCTGTAATTCCTTTTATGCTCACAGTATATATTCGATATTAATAAAAAGTATATTATTTCATTCAGTATTTTTGAAGTTAACGGTGTTACACTTATATATGTGTATAAGCCTCAAACAAAATATTAAACTCTATTTTATTTCTTATACAACTCTCTCAATTAAAAGTAGTGTCAAAAACAAACTAAACAAGTTGTAAGTTAAGAAACTTTTACCTTTAGCCGATCAACAAGAAATCGTCAAATTTTTATTCCTAGCATTTTTAATTCCTTCTATGAAAAATCTTTTTCAGTTCGTATTGCTGGAACCTCTTACCAATTGAATTGAGCATTTTTTCGCGCTCAAAAAATACTTTTCGTATAAAAGTTTTAAGATTTCTTTCAAATGTTGATTCTTTATAATAACTTTGTTAAAATGTCACAAACGAATTTAAATTAAAAAAACACTAATATTTAATTATTATTTATTATATATATAAAGGGTAATAAAAGTTCAGAGTTGATTTATATTACAAGCGTTTAAAATGTTAATGTCGGTGTTAATTTGGAAATTTTTTATGAAAGTGCTTTTTTATATCTTTTCTTTTTTTTTTTCTCTTTTGCATTATGGTTAAAAATCGCCTCAACTACAAAAAAATCGTCAAAACGGAAAAAATCAACGAAACCAAAAAACAAAAGCGCTAAAAG
The DNA here is from genome assembly GCA_932274085.1 of Protocalliphora azurea. Taxonomy (NCBI): domain Eukaryota; kingdom Metazoa; phylum Arthropoda; class Insecta; order Diptera; family Calliphoridae; genus Protocalliphora; species Protocalliphora azurea. The sequence continues at coordinate 142,773,326 of OW026523.1, read as the reverse complement.
AAAAAAATCACAAAAAACGAAAAATATAGCTAAAAAGAAAAAAAAGAAAAATCGAAAAATGCCAAAATAAAAAAATTGTCTAAACTAAAAAGTCACCAAACCGGAAAAAAACAGTCGCAAAGCAGCTCTGGGTTGGAGAACAACTCTCGCGTGACCGTAATTATTTCTTAAGTACAGTCAGACGGGTTTTTGTTGTTTGGCCTTCGAGAATTTAGCAGCAAAAAAAAAAAGCACATTTACTGTAGAAAATTACAATGCCAAAATGACACCTGTCAGATTGCGCAAAGTCTAAGTCAACGTATAACGCCATCTATTGGATTTTGGCCGAGAATTTTCTATTTTTTCATTTGAAAAGGCATTAAGGAATAATTGCAAACAAAATTTCGTACAAGAAAATAAATTTTCGATTTTTCCAATTTTCCGCAATTTTCCATGATTTATACTAAGAACTTTCTATTGTTTGATTTGGAAAGCCATTAAGGAATAATTTCACACAAAATTTCATACAAAAACTCGATTTTTGATTTTTTCCAATTTTCCGACTTTTCCGGAGGAATTTTCCAAAATGTTCTTCCGTAAAAACCTTCTCCTCGAAAATACGAACAACTGACATTTTACAGAAATCGGCAAAGCCGTTCTCATTTTATGAATTACTATACATTTTTTACACCATTTATATATATATATATATATATATATATATATATATATATATATATATATATATATATATATATATATATATATACATATATAGATTTACACTAAACTTTTTTTATTTCAATACGATATGGGTACCGAAGCTCCCTAGGTATAATCTAGTTATAAATATTACTTATAAAAACACATTTTGCATGGAATATTTACTATAGGAGTCTTCAGTTAATTGTGAAAAAATCATTATTTGTTCATCATTTTTATTCGTGTATGATAAAAGATTAAAAAAAGAAAAAGATTAAAAACTGAAAATTTTGCATTTTCAAATTTTAATAACTTTTAAGGATAAAAACAAAATTTATCTAAAATAGAAAAACCATTCTCGAGTTATACTAGTGTGACTGACTATACTAGTTAGAAAAAAATGATAGTAGATTCTTGTTTAACACATCAAAATCCATCTACTCCACATATTTTTGTTTAAAGTAGGATTTCCTTGCCGACCAGTGTAATCTTTCTATTGATTATAAAACACAGATTTATAAATCAGCTACATGTAAATAATGACAGCATTGTTTTTAAAATAATATATAACATAATGAGTTAAATAAACATTGATAATTTTAATAAGAGATATTCGAACTTTCCTATTTTCGAATTTTACTTTAAATTGGACACCTCATAAATTACAAACAAAAAAAAATAAGATTTTGGAAGAGAAACGTAAATGCATCCGAAAATTATTAATTGTAAAGGTTTCACGTGGACTTCTGGTATCTGATTATTTAATTACAGCTTGAGACTCCAAATAATATTGGCAAGGTGGATTATTAATTTCAGGTGTCAACCTTTGTTCACTGATATGTTAAGTTATGCACGTACAATTAATAGCTTGTTAACTTATTTTAGAAATTGTTTAAAATCTCCCAAAATTAGATTATAAATCATTGGATTTTAAAATTTACTAAATATAAATGATTCGTTTTATATAATAAATTAAAATATTTTGTGGGCACATTCATAAGAAATATTTATTTTAATATGCATTGACAAAACAACATTATCTATTTTTCTGTTTTTGCAAGGAGTTACCAATTATAGTAATTATAAGAAGAAAGCAATAAATCTTGCAAAAAAATATATACAAAAACCAACACCACATAAAAATCGAAGACAATTTTTTTTAACATACATAAAAATACTTAATGGGGACACAATTACATTATAACGTACAAAACAAGAAACAACATAAAATTAAGTGTTTCCCATTATTGTGTGCGTGTATCATTTTTGTGTTATATCCCCTTTACATACCTGTAATAGTGCCGGACCCAAAACGGGTACAATAAAACCTTGATACATAAAATCCAGCAATTGATTTTTAATCATTTCATGGGCCACCTGAACCACAGCATTACAAAATTCCAAAGCATTCATAAAAAGTGTCAATTCTGGTATTTCGGTAACATCGTCTGGTGTAATACGATGCCAATCAATTGAATTGATTTCAATTGAATTGGGTAAACGGGAGTATAGACCACCAAGGCCAGTAACCAATAAGGGACACATGGATGAATATTGTGCTATATAAGTGCCGATATTTGAATTTTTTTGTGATAAAGCCATACAAAGTAAGAGAGCATCTCGGGCCTGATGACCCAAACTACCTTCACGATGAACATACGGTATGAGTAAGGAGAATATTATGAAACTGTAATTGGAAAAAGGAAAGAGATTAGTTCAAGAATTTTTTATGAGACAAATTTCATATTTCTTAAGGCCCGATTAGACTGCTTATATTTATAACGAGGGCAACCAAAAGTATGCTTTAAAAAAGTGTTTTATGCACGTAAAAAATGTTCTTAATATTAAGAAATATGATCTTAAAATATTATTTTTTCTGTATAACTAATTTTAACTAATTTTAAATTATTTAAAATATCCTAATTTATATTAAGAATTGCCACAAAAATATTTTCTTTTGAATTTGAAAACATTTAAGCTAATAAATTATATCAGGAAAGTACAAAATTTATATCTTGTAAATTACAAGAAAAATGATGTGTGTATTTGAAAATAATGTGATAGTAAAAAAATCACTAATGGCAAATTATATAAAAAATTATATTGGGTGCAAAATATGCAAAATTTTTCTCATTTTAAGTGTAAAATATGCAAATTTATACTTCTTAGTGTAATATATGTAAAAGTATGCTCTTATATATAAAATATACAAAAGTATGCCATTTAAATTACTAAAATATACTCTAAAATAAGGATTCTCTATGATAATATGACAACAAAATATGCTGATAAGCGCAAAATATACAAAAATATGTTATTATGACCAAACTATGCAAAAATATGCTGTAATAAATCGATGCTATAATTCTTTAAATTTTCTGAAGCGAATAAATAACTAACAGGTTGTTCCATTTGAAGACCAGGAAAAAATATGAGTTTGCTCATTTTTGTTTACGCTGTTTACAACAATTATTAATCCACTTACTTGCTCGAACTTTGGGTTTCTTGTGCTGACGAAAAGAAAAATAAATCCAAAAGATGAACATTTTGCATAAGAACAACACAAAGTTGATTTAACAATATAACCAAACGTTTTTCAAGATCAGGTGGAAATATTTCACCCTGACTCGAAGCCAATATCTTCAGCAATGGTCTTAAGAATGGTTCATGGCACAGCAACTGATGCCTGGAATGACTAACCAATAGTTCATATAATTTCAATTGTTCCAAACGCACTGCATTAGCATAACGTCCAGTCGTACAGCCCCATTCATATAATTTATCTAACAGGTTTTCACTTAACATATATTCCAAACATGGAGCCGGTGGTGTGTTCGACGCATCTGGTAAGGCAATTTTATTACAATGATGTAATTCCACTAACAAAAGTGTAACCATAAAATCCAAATGTGAAACTACCGCCAAAACATCGTCATGTGTTGGAGTGCGGTTTGGACCATCAGCTCTTTGGATAATTTCGTAGGCTTGTTGCCAATGTTTGCAAAAACTATCATAACAGGCACGTGGATCACAATCTGTAGCTGTGTCTATAGGCCGTTGTCTCAAAACGGAATGATGTTGTGTTGAACCGGAACTACTGGATGTTGCGAAAAATGAACTTCCTGAACCGGAGCCATTGCTGTGAGTACGTGTTAAACTTTGTCTCAAGGGGCTTGAACGTAACCAACTCATATTTAATATTTGCTTAGTGAGTTAGTTTGTCTTGATTTGATTTGCAAATATTTTTTCTATTTGTGTTATCGTCCACTAAAATTGATGTTTTGTTGTTATTTCTCCTTTACACAATACAACAATAACAAAAAAATTTGTGTTATATCCACAAATAGATAAACTTATAGTACATAAATATAGAGTATGTATGTTGTGTGTATGTATGTTAATTTGTATATAGAATAAAAATTGAATGTATATTTTGACTCTCTTTATTTATTCATACATATGAATGTACTGCATAATCGTACTCGGATGTTTTTTAACATTTATACATTTCTATGTACATGTTGTGCTTATTTTATTATTTTAGTTTATCATCATCACAAGTTTTAGGCGACGTTTCATTGTAATTGTGAGAGGACGTAATATAATTGATTGTGGTGTTTGTTGTCTTAATATTATTTTTTATTTATTTTGTTTTGTTCGATGTTTTATTTTTTATTTTATTATTTTTAGGATACTATGTTAATGATGACGTGATGCAAACTTTAAGCAATTCTAAAATAAATAAAAAAAATTATAAGAAAAATTATTATTTAAAATTTGTATAATTAACTATTCAAATAGATTTATTTGTATTTATTTTAATATAGTATGTACTTAAGTGAATAATTTGTAAGTGTATTCTATATTTAAAAACTAATAAAAACATACTTTACAAGTTTTCATGTGAACATACAAACATACATTATACATGTGTTTATAAAACTTTAATAGATTCATCGTTGTCAGTAGTGTTATAGTTTGTAATTTATAGTGTGCTTTATGTTGCAATACTTGTCTTTTTTCCCATAGCCAACAAACAAAAATACTAAATACCAACACAACTATAAAAATAATGTTTATAAATAAAGCAAGATGTTGGAAACAAAATAAAAATAAAATAAAATCAAAATAATTAACTACTAGTGGTAGAGTAGTAAATAGACAGCTAAAGAAAATGGAAATATTCCACAAATATAGTTTGAATATGAATGTTGATGTATATTACATAGACTAACAGAATTGATACATATATTGCAGATATTCTCAAACCGAAGATATATTGCTATATATATATAACTCAGCTCATAGAAATGAAACCATTGGGTTAATATTTTTGAAATGTTTATCTAATTCACAACTTCGTTATTGCGTTATTTTTGTTAAATTATTATATGACGAAGAATAACATTTTTTGGTGGAAATTTTTCCTTTTTGTGTAAAATTCGATTTGTGTTATAAAATTATAGTGTACTAAAAAAAATGTTTGTGAAAAATCGAACCTGGGTGGAAAGTTAATTTTTTTAGTGAAAAATCGATTTTTTAATGAAAAATCGTTTTTTTTTTTTTTAGTAAATAATCGGGTTTTTAGTGAAAATTCGGTTTTTGGAGAAAATTTTATTTATTTATTTTTTTTTTTTTTTGTCAAAATTTGGATTTTTGGAAAATATTTGAAATTTGATTTTTGATGAAAATTTCGTTAAAAAAAAACGTAAAAATGATTTGTCAAACCAAAAATTTGTTGGACAATTTTGACTTTTTCACTATAATCATAGCTGTTACATGTGAATAAAATAAAAAATAAAAATACTTTTTACTTTATTTCCATTTTTTTCTAATTTAAAATATTTGTTAATCAATTTTTTTAATTTTATTTATAATAAACCAAGTAAGTTTTTATATAAATTGATTTCATACCAAATTTATTGTTAAACAATTTGTTGTACTGAATCAGGATCTAAATCATTTCGTTTACTTCACTGATAAAAATTTCATTAATTATTTCAAAGTAGATAATGGCAAATGTTATAAGGTAATATTCAAGAACAATATGATTCATTTGTTAAACCAAATAATTTTTTAAACCAATAGAATTTGCAAATTTGGTAAAAAGCCATTTGGCATATTAACTTATCAGAGCTTAAACCCAAGGTTAAGTCATAAGCACAGATAACTTATTTTATATAAAAATATTTTAGGTTAATCTTTAACTAAAAAATGTGATAAGGTAACAAACAGCATTTTATCTGTAACCTGAGTTTAACAATTAATTCTTATATTGACATGAGAATGAAACAAATAAATATGGTAATTATAAACAAATCTTAAAGTACAATGACAAGCTACGAGGCATGTTAAATTTTTTTTAAAAATAATGTCTTATCTCAAAAAAATATTAATTAGTACAGAGATGTATATATTATATATATTTTTAAGTAAATAAACAATATTTTCCTTTTTAAATTATGCACAGTTTCAGAAACTCTGAATGATGTTGAAACTTTTTAGTATAAATGGAAGAAAAATAGTCAGATTAGTTGGCTGACTGGCAAGAGTTATTGGTTGAATTGTTTATGAGTATGACTTCAATGCTTGGATGCTTCACAACCTGAGAAAATATATTATAATAAACGGATAACAAAACAAAAACAGATGCTCCTTTTATTGCTGGAAGACTTCTTTAACTTCTAACAATCAATACGTACACACACGTAGCACCTGAACATTTGTTTGTGTTACTTTATTTTTTTATTGGCATAGACGACCGAAATGCATCGAAGTGCCTCTTATGAACTCATCTGGCAAAAATCCAACAAATGATTAAAGAACAATAAAAACATACAATATACACATTAACTCAAACATTCTTTATTGGAAACACTTTTAATGAACAACTACTACATAAAACTATTAAATAAAAACTATACCAACAAAATTTAACACCCATGGCCTTGTAACAAATTAGTTTTATTTAAAATTCAATAAAAAAATACGAAAAGTATAAAAAAATGTCACCAAATTTGTTTAGAAGTAATATTGCAACACTTATAAACACGAAATAGATAATAGTTGAATAATATGTATTTTAAAGTTTGCAAACAAAAGTAATTGATTCCTAAAACCGTGTTTGTTTTTTATTAATTATTTTTTTACTCTCTTACTTTTTTATTTAATTTTTTTCAATAAAATACAACGTCTTTATGTATTTTTTTTAAGATTTATGTACGTATTACGTCGTCATTGCAGTAGTAGTTAAAGCTTCGCAGCCCAAAAAACGCAAAATAAACATTGAATTTTCGCACTTGTGATAATAATTAATAGACAATTTCTATAATGCACTTTAAGTATTTTAACTAAATTGTACTTTTTTCATAATTTCACATCTTATAAACAATTTATTTTAATGAAATTTGCATTGCAAAAAAATTTATTATCAGAAAACAACACACATAAAAGAAAGTAATGACGATTTAAAACAAAATTCACAATAACACTATTCACAATTACTTTGACATTTCGCATAATAAAAACAGGTATGTTAAAGCAAACAAGTGTTTTTTTATTTCTTTTGTCTTTATTTCCCCGATATCGAACTGTCGATGATTTTTAAAAACCGCCTCCGTTGAGAAATTCTGGGCTTGTCCTGACGGCTATAAGCTGTTGATTTTTTTCTGAATTTATTGTAAAACTTTTAGTACATTCTTGAAATTTAAAACTTTAATATCAATTTTTTTAATAATTTTGCTTATTGCGATGATTTAAGAATCTCCATTCCGAAATGTGCTGTGCTGACAGATTGTCATACTGATTGATCATTTAGTCGGACCAACCCACAATATATAACAACCGGCTTAACATCGAGTCTAACTAGCCATATTTTTATTAAGACAAACTTCAAAATCAAAGCGAATCTAGGTGAATCAAGGTGACTCAGTTAAAAAGTTTATTATTTTTTATTTTCCATTTATTTATTTACTTTTTTACAAATGTCAAACTCCATGTATAATAAATTTTAATATTCTGACAAAAATAATTCCAAACTACATATAATAAAAAATTTTATGTATGACGAATTGAAAAACCAAGCTTCCAATTTTCCTTTATACACATTTGAATTACACGTAGAATACTTACGCTAAGTCCAAGCAATTTTTTATCTAGACATATTTAAACTTTTTGCTTGAACTATATATAGACCATGGCGAAATGAAACAGGTGGCAACAGTTCTACAAAAATAATACGGTGAATTCGTTATTTTTTTAAATATGGAGTTAAAAACTTCAGCAGGCGAATTCAAACAGGTGACCTCACTTATTTTATTTTTTTTTTTTTAATTTTAAAAATTTAAATGGCGTAGCCTTTCACTAACATATTGCCAGGGTGTATATCCAAAAGAAGCCTCCTTCGCAAAACATCAACTCGATCTACACCTTCGTGTAGAAAGCTATAGTTTAGCTCCTTGAGTTTAATGGTCTCCACCAATATCAGTTTCAGTTTTGTGTGGTACTGTACCAAATCCAAAATACAAGTTAGTATAACAAAATCGAATGCATGTGACAAATGTAAGCCACGAAAAACCGTACACAATACAGTTAGACGTCTACAAACACTTTATCAATGCGGGAGTTAGACGCAAAATTCTCGAAGGCCAAACAACAAAATCCCGCCTGACTGTACTTAAGAGCTACTTTGCGACTGGTGACCTCACTTAATCAGGTGATTATTTTTTTAGTACTTAGAACTGTCAAACTCCACATAATAACAATTTTTGCTTACCCGTTGATGTGTCAAACCCCATGTGAAAAAAACATGAATTCGCCGTATTGTTGTTTTTGTAGAACTGCTGCTACCTGTTTCATTTTGTCATGGTAAGGTAATGTTAGAAGCACAGCTGATTATTATTATTTTTTTTTTGCTGGCTAAACTGTCAACCTCTATGTAAAAAAATAAAATAAAATTCTCTCTCTTAACAGTTAGTAATAACGTCAAACTCCATATAAAAAAAAATTAGCAAGAAATACTGTCCAAACTGCTATTACCTTGTATAATGTGCTTTGGACTTGACGTTAGTTTGATGTGAAATAATATTTACATACGTCATTTTACTTGTGAAATATAGTGGTTAATCGTTATTATGCCCTATTATTATGTCCTATTTTATTGATAAAATCGCCATTTTTGACAGTAGAACTCTACAAATTTTACCCCGTTTGCTTCTTTACGTCGATTCTATACTAGACAAATTTTTATCAAAAAAGGCAAATTATTTCTATATTACAGATAATTATACCCTTCACCACTATAGGTAGTTCGTAACGCTTAAAAATATTGATCCCAAACACACCTTTGAGTATACCAATCGACTCAGAATCACTTTCGATTTAACGATATCCGTCCGATTATCTGGCTGTCCATGTAAATCTTGTGAACAAAGTACAGCTCGCAATTTTGAAGACATTTTGATGAAATTTGGCGCGAACAATTAATTTGCCACAAGGACGAAGTCTATTGAAATTAGTTATTATCGGTCCATTATTTCACTTAGCCCCCATAAAAATATCGTCACGGTTTAATGGTTAACAATAATAAATTCTTTAAATGCATCATTTTTGTAATGAAGTTCGGCGCAAATAAGTTGTATGTGAGTATAAATCTTAGTGCCAAATTTCATGAACGATCCATAATTAACCATAGCTCCCATCTTTCATCTCTGCCTCAAGATAAAAACATCGTGTTAATTTTTGCTTGAAAAATTAATTGAATTTTTAAATTAAAAAGTGTAAAAAAACTACTTAAATTTGATTTAACTTTCTTTTGTTTGGCAATGTTTGCTCAAAAAAGAAGAAAGCATTGGGGCAATAGCCCTAAATTCAAGGTGCTAAAAACTATAGACAGTCTGAAGACGAAGAAGAAGAAGCAGTTGCTATCAAAGAAAAGATTCCACCAATAATTGTGTACTCTACCCACAGTTTTTCAACTGTGATCGGATTAATTGGGGAAAAATATTCTTAATGTCTATTGGTACAAAAATTGTATCAAACTAGTTATCGCTGTACAATGAAGCTTTGAGTGTTTTCAAAGACAAAAAATTCCAGTATTATACGCATGAATTAAAGGATGCAAAAACCTTTAAATTGGTTTTATTTGGCCTGCCACAACTGGACACATAGATAATTGGCGAAGAATTTGTTACCTCGCTCAACATAAACCCGGTAAGCATTAAGGAACTAGCAACAAAAAGATCCAGTATAGATGACGCACTCTATCTCATTGAGTTTGATCGTCAAAATGTTTCAAAAAGAGAGGTTATGAAAATAAGATATTTTTGTAATATATCTGTGTATTGGAGAAAACCTCTAAAGGACAATAAAGGTCCCACACAATACTCCAAGTGCGCTATGTATGGACATGGTGTTGTAACCGTATCGTAGTGTGTTCAGCCTGCGCCGGAAACCATGATTATGCAGTTTGTTCACTCAACAAAGTAATAGTGATGGTAGTGACCCAAAGAGCCCAAGTCGTCAAGAAATTCATCATCGAATAACATCTAAATCTAGGGCGACCAGCAGAAGAACTAACGTATCATATTTTAAAGAAGATTATCATGATTTTCCTCAATTGCTAAGGCAAGAATCCCATAACAATACACGTAATTCCCGCGATTTTGGTAATTTGTATTCTGAGGTAGGTAAAGGCAACAGCTACGATAATAATAACAATGATGACATTTCCAATGAAAGACTTCTGGAAATATTTTTTGATGCTGTCGATGCCTTGCAAAGATATAAAAATAAGTACGACAAGCTACGAGTTTTGGGTATGATGCTTAAACATGCCATATAATTTAACCGGTAGACACAATGTTCATGTTATGCATTGGAATGCCCAAGGCATAACTACTGAGTCAGCAGCTGTCCAGCTAGAATACTTTTTACACAAAAGGAAAATCGATATTCTCCTTTTAAATGAGACTGTTTTGAAACCGTACCACAAATTTCAATTTGGTGGTTATAAAATTTATAGAGAGGATCGATCTACTCATGGCGGAGGAGTTCTTATTGCAATTAAAGGTAACAGTAACATTAAGCATACGTTGTTACCAAAAATAAAAACAAGTACTGCTGAAAGTATTTCAATACAAGTTATGATTAATTGAAGGTCAGTTATATTCACTTCAGCGTATAATCCAGTTCATACTATCAATTTTAAAGCTGATTTGGATAAATTAACTTCATTTTCGGTTATCTGAATGCCCAACAAACACATTGGAATTGTATGTCAAATAATTCGGTTGGTAATGATCTCTACAGACACTGTCTTCAATCCAGCTACTACATTTATTACCCAAATGGACACACTCGCTTTGGACAAAATATCAACTCCGTTCAACCGACCACAGTAGACATTCTTTTATCTAACTCGTGTCTCCATTTTTCAAACCTTGAGACACATCCAAATGTTTTACAGTCGGACCATGTATCTATATCTTGTGTTATTTCTGGACAAGTTCAAAACATGATATATTCAGTTCCCTTATATTATCGAGCAGACTGGTCAGCAATCAGAAACTGGATGTGAAATGAAATTAGGTGTCAGAACATTGACCAACCCGTTACTAATTCAGGTAATCTAGATTAATATCTATAGTTAAAGAAGCGTTTAATAATATACCTGTCGGTTGTAAAAATTCGTGGCAACGAGAATTATCTGAAATTAGTAAAATGTTAATTAATCAGCAAATGAGCGCTGATCTAAAAAACCTTTTATTATGCAAGTACGTTGGATAATTGAAGGAATTTAGTTTAAAAACCAGGCCTTCATGCCATACTGAATCGAAGGTAAATTTGAAAGATGTAGCGATTTTATTTATAAAAATCAATTGAAAAGCATTTTGAAGCTATTAAACTTAATGACTTTCACCTTAATAAAGACCGCAATGAATCCTGGTCAAAATTTATTTCGAATTTGCCCTCTTGCCCTAAAAAGTTTTGGAAAGTAAAAAAAGCACTGAAATGAAACAAAATGTCTTTTACTAATCTTCATGTAAACGGTGAAGTTTTAAAAACTGGCAATGAAAAAGCTAATTCAATAGCAGACCTATTTGGTAATTCACACACCATTACTTTAAATAATTATTCACCTATGGACTCGGCCGTCTCAAGATTCATTCGTCACACTTCTTGACAGATCTAACGTAGAAATTTAGATAAAGTTAAATCGTTTGTACTTTTATTGAAAAATAATAAAGCCCCCGGTTTAGATGGCATTAATAGCATTATCCTTAAAAAGATGTCGTACTTTTTTAGCACAATTTTTATAAAATTTTTTTTTAACATGTAAAACTTTTAGTGTTTGTTTTACATGTTAGAAACAATTTTACAAAAAAAAAACATTGTTTTTCAGTAATTTCCAAAATACACATTCACAGACACAAACAAACTTTCGTATATGTGAATTTTTAGACAGTTCATCTTATAAGATGGTTGTGTAGAGAAATCTCATCACAACAGTCTCATAATACATTTTATAATACTAATATTTGAATCTACACGTGAAATAATTCTCTCTGAGAGCGAATTTGACACTCTCTGACACAAAAATCTTACATATTATGTTACGTCTGGACAGGCTGTTAACATAGTGTCTACATTAGAGATTTTTTTATCAAGACAGACGTCAAACTTAACGCGAATTTGTGGAAGGTGGCAACAGTTGCACAAAAACAACAATATGGCGTATTCATTATTGTTTTTTATATATGCCGTTTGACAACTTTAACAACCAAAATAATAATCAACTATTTAACTAGGGTTACATTGTATATATTCGCACTGATTTTGACGTTTGTTTTAATATAAATTTGCCTAATGTAGACACTAGGTAAGGTTAACGCTGATATAATATGTGAGATAACGCCGGTAGAGGAGAGTATTGTATTGTATTGTAATAAATCCTATAAGAAATCATTATTTTTAATCAGTCGCAGAGTAAACATATCCTTTTTATTTAAGCAATTCGCACTTTTTTAGCACAATTTTTTTAAAAATGTTTTTTAACATGTAAAACGAACACTAAAAGGAAACAATTTTACAAAAAAACATTGTTTTTCAGTAATTTTCAAAATACACATGCACACACACAAACAAACTTTCGTATATGTGTATTTTTTTTGATAGTTCATCTTATAAGATGGTTGTGTAGAGAAATCTCATCACAACAGTCTCATAATACATCTTATGATAAAAATATTTGAATCTATCGTGAAAACCTATTTGGAAATATGAACCCCACAGAAGCCTTGAAATCACCAACAAGAAATAACATAACACTAATTTCAAAATTTTTAGAACTAACACATCTGAAAAATGAAATATAATTTGTATATTGTACTCATAACTAAAGTAAACAAAAGCTGAAAGCCTTAGATGCTAGTGCTCGTTTTATTTTTTTATAATTTTAATTATAACTAAATAAATAAATAAAATAAATTCTCTCAGAGAACGAATTTGACACTCTCTGACACAAAAATCGTACATATTATGTTACGTCTAGACGGGCTGTAACCACAGGTCTACAACTGCAGAGGAGAGTAACCATTTTGTTTATATTATGTTAAGATATCATTATTTTCAGTCAGTCTCAGAGTAAACATGTCGTATATTTAAGCAATTCGAACTTTTTTAGCACAATTTTTATAAAAGTGTTTTTCAGCATGTAAAACAAACACTAAAAGGGAACAATTTTACAAAAATTACTGTTTTTTAGTAATTTCCAAATGTGTGTGTGCATACAAACAAACGTTATCTCACATATTATATCAGCGTTAATCTCAGTTGTAGACCTGGGGTTACGTCTAGACGGGCTGTAAATGTAGTCAAAGACAGCTGTTTAATAAAACTCAGTGCAAGGCAAAAACGAAAAAAAACTTAGCGTAAAGAGGTGGATTTTTTGTTTGAGCATTTAATTTAATAATTATGTCAAATCCTTTTGGAGAACCAGATGAAAGTGATGTTGATGGTGAAATACTTGAAGGTTTTATTTGTCCCATATGTCGCGAAGATTTAAAATCTTTGGAATTTCTTACTGACCACTTCGACAAGTCTCATGCTGAAGATGACGATCTTAAGACCTTGTTTAAGGAAATATTTAGCAAGGCTAAAAAGAAAATTAATTTTGATTTGTCACGCAGCTTGGAAAAAAATGCCGTTATATCAACTTCATCACGTGGTGGCGGTGAACCCGCAGTACGGGAAACTAGCAATGCATGTTCTCGTATGAATGTTTTCAATTTCATGGATCGTCAAGAGGTTGGTGTAGAATGTTCTCAAACAGACTATTTTCAATCTATTCGAAATCCTCGCTTGGAACGCTATGCAAGTGAAACAAATAAATTAATTATAAGATTGCATAAGCTTTTAAAAGATATGCCTTCAGATGCAGTTTTGAGAAAACAGCATGAGCAGAAGGTGAGTAATTGTTTCCACACACAGGTGACGTTAACGTTAACAAGGTTTTTTCTGTACTGCCGGGCTTAAGAACTTCTTCCTCTGTGTATGTCGTACACAGGATTCGCTGAATAATCTTTTTTCGAATAGGAGTTAATGTATATGATCATGTTATATATCATTAATCATTTTTAGTTTTTAAATGGTATCAGTATAATTTAGATCGCACATGAATTAGTTAACATATAACTAAGAGCGAAAGGAAAAAATTTTTATATTACCACGATCACAAGTAAAAAACTATTGAATCAGTATCAAAATCATTTAAAAAACAATAGTTCCGGCAATCTTGATTTATCCCAGATTTTGAATTGCTCAATGTATTTGTAATCTGTTAATTTGAAAATATATATTTTTTTAGATTGTTCCTTGGTTGGATGGCAGTTCAGTGAAATTGTGTCCCAACTGTGCCAAAAGTTTTCATATTGCCAGGCGTCAGCATCACTGCCGTTTGTGTGGTAGCATAATGTGTCATGATTGTTCTAAATTTTTACCTCTGGACACAGCCTGTAAGTAGTACATTACATATTTTATTTATCTATTACAACTGCTTTATTATTATATAATTATCAGAGCAAGTTTAAATGTGCACGAAAAAGGTGAAATATGCGCTTGAACAAGCACGAAAATATGCAAAAAGTAGCATGAATATGCATATAAAATCAGACATATTCATGTGTTTGCTTATTTTTTTTTTTTTTTTTTTTTTTTAATAAGAATAAAATTTATTTATCTTCAATTTACATAAACAAGCCCAACGGGCCGTGTACGGTTAATAAAAGATACTACATCAACAGTAATAATTTAATATAACAAAATAACAATATTTAGTAAACATAAGTAATTGAATGAATTAATATTTAAATTAAATTTGAAAGAAAAAATAATAACAAATAAATAAATTAAAAGTATAATAAAACCTATCAGATCCGTTTTAAATGAACATATGAAAAATTCAAAAAAGATAATATATTTATTGATTGAACTAAATACTCTAATAATTAAAGAATGTGGTTATAATAAGTCATGACAAGTAGCATAAAGCATTAGTTTTCTTCGAATGAAAAACATCTTAAATACCTTGAGAGTTCATTCCACATTTTTGACAATCTCATCTGAAAAGACCTTTCAAAAAATGTGGAATGGAAGACTGGATAGGAAAACTGAGGATTCCTATCAGTCATTTAGATAAAATTTATCAACTACATTAACAGGGAAACCATTAAACTTTCAAGGCCAATTTTTTTTTCTGTGAAAAAGTCGTATTTTTAGAGAAAAATCGAAAAGTTAGGTATTGAGTGAAAAGCTAAATTTTTGGTAAAAACAAACCTAATTTTTGTTGAAAAGTTGAATTTTTAGCGAAAAAAATTCTTTTTGAGATTTTTTTATGATTTTTTCATAATCCAAAACTAATACTGATTTACGTTTTATTAAATTTTCTGTTTTTTTTTTTTTTATTTATAAATGATTATTTTTGGGATTTTTTGTTTGAATTTTCAATCTATGTACTAATTTTTAGCGAAAATTTTGTTTAATATTTTTATATCCTACACCACCATAGGTGGGGAGGGTATTAAGCGTAACACCCAAAAATATTGGTTTAAGACCCACCTAAATTTATACCAATTGGTTTAGAATCACTTTCTGAGTCGATTTAAGGATGTCCGTCTGACCGTCTGTCCATCCATGTAAACGTTGTAATCAAACTACAGACCGCAATTTTGAACTTAAATTAATAATATTTGATACATAGGTTTCTTATGATCCAAGGACGAAGTCTTACACAGCCCCATAGCAATATTTTAATGAAATTTGGCACATATAAGTTCTATGCAGGTATAAATCTGAGGAAGATCAGTCCCTTAACGATTATAAATCCCATTACAATGTTACTATCAAGGTAATATTCGATGCAAAGTTTTATATAAGTATAAATGATAGTACTAAATTTTATGAAGATCGGTCCATAATTTTCGGAATCACCCAAAACTACATAAATTCGTATAAATGTTAGTATCAACGTAATATTTTGTATTCGTATGTTTTATTTTGCATTTAATACAAGTATCGGTCCACAGTTGACCACAGGTCTAACAAAAGACCCCTCCCCGAATTTTGGCACACATACGCAATAGTGTAGGTTATAAACTGCCAGGCTTGACCGACTATATCTTACTTGTTTGTTTTTATTTATTATTTGTTATATATATATATTTATACCCTACACCACCATTGGTAACGTATAGAAAAAGTTATCCAACATCCACCTTAAAGTATACCAATCGACTCAGGGTCACTTTTTAAATCGATCTAACGATGTCCGTCCATCTGGCTGACTGGACGGCTGGCTGTCCATGTAAACCTTGTGCATAAAGTGCGGGTCGCAATTTTAAAGATAATTTAATGAAATTTGGCACGTGGGACTGTTATGATACAAGTACGGATCCTATTGAAATTGGTTATGATCGGTCTATTATTTTATCTAGCCCCCATACACAATTCTTCACATTGAAAATGCCTTAAAAATAATAATATTTTAGAATGGTGTATCGTTTCATATAGTCGGTCTTGACCGCTATATCTTTCTTTCTCGTTTTAATTGAAATATTGTTGCTTATTTTGTTATAATATTTAACAAGGTATGTAGAATTGTAAGTTTAAATGTTTTCTCAGTGTTAAACTTAATGTTTTATTTAGCTTTTTAGATAATAATCCCCGTATTCAAAAACAATTTTAAATTAAAAATACATTTTAGAGATAAAATTTGTTTTAAAAGGTATTTTAAACTTAATCGTTGTTTATGAATAAGGGTGTAAATAATGATTATTATAGCGGCAAAAGAAAAAATAACTGTAAATAGTAAATATAGATGCAACTGTCGATCAATTTTTCGCAACGAAAAACCAAAAAAGTTACGCCAAGCAAAACTTTGGTTCGTGACCCACATCAAACACACAAACTAATCATTTTCTTATGGGCGCCATGTTGATTGATGGCGAACCAAAACCATGGCATTTTTGCGCGTACCTATTTATTGAAAAATATATGTATGATGACGGATCGCTTCAAACCAATTTGGGTCGTCGTGTGTGACTTCGTTAATTCGCAATTAATCGATATATAAATATATTTATTTATTTATAATTCAAGTAATATTAAAAGCCTTTCGAGGCCAATAAACTTATATTACAAAAGCAAATTCCTGAATAAAAAAAACTTTTAAACATACAAAAACTCATAAATAAAAAATGAAACTGTTCTTTCATTTTGGCTTCCCATCCAAGCAAAAAAATATATATTCATATGAAATCCAAATGTAACCAAATAGCAATTAACATTGAATAAGTAATAAAATTAAGTGCTGCCAATGTTGAGAAAAATAGTAAAATTATCAAAATGAAGATGTTGCGTTGCATTGCAATCCCATGTAAACGTAAAAAAAATATATTTATATATATGTATAAAATTATTCAATATATGGATATATATAATTTTTTTAATTGTATAAATTATTTGAGTGTTCAGTTTTTTTAATTTTCTTAAAATTTTATTTAAAAGTAAACCAAGTTTTCAGCTTTTAATTCTTTTTATAATAGTATTAATTAATTGGTTTATCAAATATAAATAAAAATTAAGTGATCATCTGGGTAATTGAATATACAATTTTTTAATAGGTAGAACTTCAATTAATAATTGGATTTTAGATTTTTATGAGAAAAAATTGAATTTAATTTGTTAGAATACAAAATTAAACAATTTATTTAATTATAATTTATTTAATAATTTTAAAATTATTAATATTTTATTTATTCAAATTCAAGTTTATAAAAAAGCCTTGAAAGCCAATCGACTTATATTACAAAAGCAAATAAATAGAAAATACAAATCATAAAAATATAAATGTATAATATATAAAAAAAATATTATTAAAACAAAATATATATTAAAAAATTTTAGTGTAAAATAAAATATTTCTACAAGTTGGCACTTCAGCCGAAGGAAAAAAATCATACAATAATAAAAATATCCCAAAGTAGTAGCTACAAACATATTAAAATGAAGATTTCTGGTCGAATGTGAGAAGTTAAATTCAGAACAAAGGAGATACGGCACACCGCATCTAACTACTCTATGAAAGAACAAAATGGTACGCAAAACTAAAAGTTCTCTAAAGTAACATTCCAACAAGTTTCCAACAAAGGATGATATATGCATACGTTCTCGAATATTGTAAACATAACGCACAATAATATTCGTTCATCGATTCAACTTAGCAAATGCACAAGCCAGTGTACCAGAAAAATCTTCAACTCCATAAAATAAATGTGGTAACTAAACATTATTTGAGTAAATTCTACACAATATTTCAATAACTCTACAATATATGTGAATAACATGTGCCTCAAAAGTAAGTCGATTATCAATGTGAATACCTAGCATCTGAGGCTATCAACATACACAATTCTATGTCCATCTACAGAAACATTCAAATCAATTCCAGTATTCCCAAATTTAATGGCTTTGGTCTTAGTATAGTTAACACTTAAGGAGTTCATAAATGTCCATTGAAAAAAACAAGAAAGACTATAACTAATATTAGACTACAAGACATCAAAATTATCCTTATCTGCATTAAAAAAAAAAGAAAAACATAATTTGCAAATAGATACGAGTTACATACATTTGTGTCTATATAGCGAGGAAAGTCATATACATACATACATTATAAAAAGAAAAAGGCCCAAAACCGAATTCTGGGGAACTCCAGAATATAAAGGCGACCGAAAAATACGAATAAATTAAAGAACATGCTGATCTCGAAAAATTGAAGAGCTCTGTTAATTTTCTAATCATTATAAGGTAATTAACGGAAATAAAAGCCTTAGTTAAGTGAAGTGAAACCAAAGAAGACAACTAATCCTTATTCACACTATCCCGAATGCTCTCAGTTAAGTATAATAATAATGAGTTGGTATTATGACCTCGACGGAAAGCGAATTGAGAAGGTGAAACATCTTTATGAACAAAAGATAGAATTTGGTTCTTAAGAATGTGCTCAACTGTTTTAGAAATGGCAGGCAAAATATAAAAAAATTTGGATGAAATATAAGTCATCCAAATCATTAACAACTCTGGTCTTCGGAGTCGGCATAACCCGTAATTTCTTCCCATCAGTACGGAAAACTGATGTAATTAATGTGGAATTAATGTGAAAAATAAAGGAATGGGATACATAAGGGAATATACTCCTAAGAAAGGTGACAGCTATAGTATCAGTACCAATAGATTTAGATTTGGCCTTATTTAAATAAATTAACAGTTCCTCTTCAGTTATACAACTAATAGAGAATGAATGACACACGATTATCATCACAATCACTAAAATCAAACCTACGATTCAAGCCAGCATGTGAGCAATTCATACAGTATTAATATCATTAACATCATAAAAAAACTGATTGTTGTCACAAAATCCTCGACCTGTCAAAAACCTTCACAAAATATTTTCTTCTCTCTCTCTCTGTTTAACATTTTTAGCACTATTACGGTAGCGACAAAAGACCCTCCAATTCTTAGTTCTAGAAGAACAAAAAGTTACGTTTGCCAAATTCCTCAAAGATCTAGATAAAACAACACAATTTTTCTTCATCCAAATGTCATCCGTAAAATAAAAACGCCTTCACACAAGAGGAATAAAATCAAAAAGGAACGTAAAAAGGAAATTTAATAAACTACATTGAAAATCTACATCATTAGAACTGAAGAACGAAACCTTATCAAAATTATTTAAAAATAGAGACATACCATATCAGTCAATATTCTTGTAATCCCTTTAATCAATAAATTGTGGAAGAGATACCATATTAATAGCAAAGACAGCAAATATTAAAGCATGAAGAGGACACTGTATTTGATTCGAAAAACTTACCATAGATGTGTCCCTAATTAACCAAAAATCTAATAACGAAGTGGAACGGTGTGTAACATCGAAATAAGTGGGTCTGGAATTATGAAATATCGACAAGTTGCACCTTAGGCATAGCGATCTCATCTGGTTAGCTTTTGATGTGTTAAATAGATTACAATTAAAATCTCCAACGACTATAATATTAGAGTACTTAGAAAATAAATCGAAAGTGGTTAAGTCATCATTTGGAAAGTAAACAACACCAAATAAGATTTTAGTGCCACAATTCATTATATCTATAAATTAAGATTAGGCATTAGGTTCAGAAACCATAGAAATAACTTTATGACTAAGAATATTAGAAACATAAATACCAACACCACCACCACGAATATATAACCTACCATTTCTTAATAAAGAATAATACTTTAAAGCAAGTGAAAGATTACAAACATGGAGCTTCTACCAGCTCTTAGAAATGGCATTCAAATCAAAATGGTCATTTAGGTATTTTTAAATTCATCTAATTTAGCTGATATAACACAAGACCTAATTGATATGGCAATTGATATGAGCAACTTTCAACAAACTATATACTATATATAAATTATAGTACTTCTACAGAGATATTTTTTCGAAAATATTTTCTGTGTATAAACACAGTTGAAATTTACTTTCTTTTCAAACTACTGCTTTATATCTACTACGCAAAAAAACAACCAATCAAAACAGAAAAAAAAACAAAAAAGAAAAGAAGAAATGAATACAAGTTGTTTAAAATAAGGAAAATGGAAAGAAAAACGTTTTAATTAACAAAATTGAAACTGGGAATACAATTGGAAATAAATAAATCAAATTCTATAATGAATAAGATAAGAAAATAATGATGTATATAAGAATTGTCCAATAATTAAGTAGTCATCAAAAATAAAAAAAAAAAAAGATAACGTGGCAAAAAACAAAAACAAAAAAAATATACCAGTTAGGGGCAAGAAAATATAACAAGAATCTCCCAAATGAGAAAAAATCTGGAGGATAGAAATCATAATCTCTAATAAAAAAAAATCCTCAGAGAGCTCACCACCTCATTTAAAAAATCGGACAAAACGAATAAAATATAAATACGTAAAAATGACGGAGGAAACTGTAATGTTAGTAATGCTAGTTCTAGTGATGCTGGTAGGTTCCTATGTAGCCGGCAATATACCACTGGTAATGAAACTAAGTGAGAAAAAACTTAAACTAGTTACCGTATTGGGAGCAGGTCTATTAGTGGGTACAGCGTTGGCTGTGATTATACCCGAAGGCATAAGATCTCTATATACAGATGTAGAAACTCCAGCGGCGATTAAAACTACCACTAATACTGCAGAAGCATCAACTCCACACTCACACGATGACGAAAAGGATCATTCCCGTACTATTGGTTTGTCATTAGTATTGGGATTTGTTTTTATGATGTTGGTGGATCAAATATCACAAAAGCGACAAAAGGAATCATCACCCAATGACAAAAATATAACCGCTACTTTGGGTTTAGTAGTTCATGCTGCAGCTGATGGTGTGGCTTTAGGTGCGGCTGCCACAACCAGTCACAAGGATGTCGAAATGATTGTATTCTTGGCTATTATGTTACACAAAGCTCCTGCAGCATTCGGTCTTGTTAGTTTTCTGCTGCATGAAAAAATCGAACGGCAACAAATACGTAAACATTTGGCAATATTTTCATTATCAGCTCCTCTGCTAACACTACTGACCTACTTTTGTATTGGTCAAGAACAAAAGGAAACATTAAATTCAGTTAATGCTACTGGCATAGCTATGCTTTTTTCCGCTGGCACCTTTCTATATGTAGCAACTGTGCATGTATTACCCGAACTAACACAAGGAGGTCATTCTCATGCCGCCTCGTCATCACATTCTTCCCAACGTCAATATCGCCCCTTATCATCGGAGGACGATATGGAGCAACAAACCCAAATAACTCCCGCCGCCAACGGACTCAGCTACAGTGAACTTATTATAATGATATTTGGGGCAATATTACCATTAGTAATAACATTTGGTCATCATCATTAAGAAGACTTACATATATATTAGTTTAATGAAAATTATTGTAAATATATACACTATATACCTACTAAACATTAGGATGTTAAAAAAAAAAAAAATAGATTTGAACGTAATATTCGAAGTTTTTTGATTTCTTATTGTTTGACTACTTTAGTGTGCAAATTTGATTAAATAATTTAGTTTCAAATTTATTTTTGCAGCATTCTATACAATATTTAGATTTATACAAATTGAAATTTAGCAAGAACAAAATACAACAAATTTTACATAAAATGTATGTATATATATATATATATATGTATTTACCTATAAAGCGCTTAATTGTAAAAATAAAGACATATTTATGTGAATATATTATAATTCAAGAACGGAGCATTTAGAATGTCTATCTGTTTGTGTATTGAAATTAATTTTCTGAAGCACACGGGTAAAAATCTGTTAAATATATTCTCGAAATACATAGTTGGTAAAAATATTAGCAAAATTTAGAATAGGTTTGGGAACGGAAATTCATAAAATGTGAATTCACCAAAAAAGATTTATTAACGATGAAAGTACCAAGCAATTGAATGAAAATCAGTTCTTAAGTTAAATTCTAAGGAAATTATATATTTATTGCTCTTAATCTTTATAATTGAAAAAATATTTCTAGTGGAATTAGCTAGTCTTACAATGACACATAGTGAACCGCTTAAACAAAACATAGATGCAAACTCCTCTAATTCTCAACAAAGTGGTATACGTTCCTGTGATCATTGCCTCTGGCTGTTGGAGACACGACAGGAAATGCATGAAAGCCGCACATGTCGGCCTCCCATAACACAAATTTATGCCGACATTCAAAAATTACGTAAAAATGTTATGCCCGATATTGAAATGTATTTGAAAATCATTAGTAGTCTTTATGAAGGCGAATCGATATTCACTCTAAATGATGCCAGTGCGTTGCGTGGTAAAATCGGACAAGTAGCCGAAGCTATAGATGTACTTAGTAAACGTATATTGGCCATAGCATGCGAAGCAGGCACACGTGAAGAGAGTCTAAAGAAGGCCATACGTTTATCTTGTATACAATTGATAAAAGAGAAAATGCTATCACTGCCACCTCTGCCAAAGGAGGAGGAAATACGTAAGATACAAGAACGTAAGCGTATGGAAACTGAATTACGCATAGCAACAGAACGTAGACAAGCAATGGAAGCATACGAACGTTATGGTTTAGCGACCGCTTCAAATTCAGAACATTCAAGTTTAAAAAGTGGCGACTATGCTCAAGGGGTAAGTGCAAAATATTTTTTTTATAATTTAATTTGTTAAATGTTCTTTCTTTCCTTTTTATTTTTAGTCTGATTTACGCTCTTTAGACAATTGGACAGCTCATCAAATTAGTACTGCTGGTCTAGTGCAAAGTGATGATCCTTTGGTAGAGCAAATAAATATAATCAAAGGCTATATAAAGCAAGCCAGACAGGATATGAATTTTGATGTTGTAGAGACTCTTGAAATTAATTTAAGAGAATTACAAAAAGAATTTTATCAGCGCCAAAGATCTTTGAGTGTTTTACATAATAGTAGTGTATCAACACAAAATAATGAAAAATCCACAACAAATCAGGATACTAAATAAAATCATATACAAAAAATTTAGCAATGTCACAATTTTTTATAGACAGTCTATAAACTCTACCTACATAAAAGATATTTGTATTATTAACGCCTGTTATTTGTATTTATTAAATGTTTATTTAAAAAAATACATATATTTTTTTTAAGACCTGAAATAGGTTATTATTCTTTTTATTTTATATCTAAAAAAATGTGCAATTACATTAATATTTATTTAATCATTTATTTTTATAATAAATGCTATAAGAAATAATTGTTTAAAAAAAAAAAGAAATTGTGTGTGTTTAACTAATATTCGTTGTCAATTATGCTTTAACACCAACAGATGCAATTAATCCCTTAACTTTTTCTACGTAAGCGTTAGTAGCATCAGCTGTTGACATACCCTTCCGATTATTCCAGGCTTCCCATTTGGCTTTACCTTTGAAATCCAAAAATCCAGGTTTCTCTAGAATAAATAAAATTTGAAAAAAAAATCATTAGAAAAAAAATATGACTAAAATTCGATAATTCTATATACTGACTTTATATTTTAGCTATGTAAAGTAAATATTTAAAAATCTGAACATTTTTTTTTTCTTTAATAAATAATTTTAATTTTATATTTATTTATTAATCTTGATATGAAATAATTACGAAGTAAACATGAAGCCTGTAATATTGTTTTACCTATTATAAATCATGTGTTAAGTTAAATAATATACATATGTATGTATGTAGTATATCTGATAAGGATGCCTTTTACTTATTATTTCAAGAATAATAAACTTTTACAGTATATAATAAAAAATCGATTCTATCGATAGTATGGTATATACTCTGATAATAAAACAAGAAAATACATACATATATTATACATTTTTTAAAGAAATTATGATTTTACAAAAGTGTCGATTTAAAATTATCTAAAGATTTCAAACGCTGTAACTTATTTTACAACAGGTACAATTAAACATGTACATACCTGTATTGCAATCACCTACTGTAGCTTGCTTGTACAAACTATACAATTCTAATAAATCATTATCGGAGGGAGTAGAGTTCAAGTTCTTAACATCTTCAGCTGCTTTCTTGAATTCCTATATGAACAAAAAATAATTGTAAATAAGAAAATTAATATAAAAGCAACACGTGTAATTAAAAGAAAATTAATGTTATCAGTACAAAGTAAATACAACTTTTACATATACTATGTATAACTAAAAATATTTTATTTACCTCTTGAGTGGCCATTGTCATTGAAATTTGATTTGTAATCTAATTTTGTGCGTAGTGAATCTGTAAATGAAATAAATATTTTAGTTTTCATATAAAAATCAATTTATATCATTAATTATTAAAACTAGTTTTTAGCGTATATGTAGGTACACACAAAATACGTAAATACATAAATAAAAGTGTACTTTAGGGGTCACGCCACCTGCTAAAGCCACTCCCTCTCCTTAAAGTTTTCCTATTATTTCTTATGTATATACACACTCACATATCTTGTGAAAATTTAATTTCGAAGTGTGAATCAGTTAAATTATTATGTATGTACATTACTTAAACTTTTCCGTTTATTTTTGTTCATACCAGTGGAATATTTTATTTCTATGTGAAAATTAGCCGGTTGTTTTATTTGTAAAACAGTTTAATTTCATTAGTTTTCAGCGTTAAAACTTAAATTGTAAGAAACAATTTAAGTTATTCTTTAATTATTTTATTAATTAAATATATGTTTACATTTTCTTTACTAAAAAATTAACTAAAATTTATATTGTAATAAATAAAACATTTAAAATATGGAAATAGTTATCTCTCTATTAACATAAATATAATAATTATTTTTTATCCTTATTAATTGGTATTATTTAAATTGTTTAAAATAAAAGAATTTAATTATTACAATTAAATACTTACATCTTACTCTTATTATTACCTTTTCACACAACAACAACACTTAGTAAACTTTCTAAATTTAGTTCCGTCTTCCTCTGATTTTCACTTGTTAATAAGCAAAAAAAAATTCTAATTGGAATTTCTTCTTGCGCTGCGCCAGAATTGTATGCTGCATAAAGTGCTGCTGACGTTTATGAACATTTAAAGTGTATTCGTCGACTTAGGGCATTCAATTTGACAAACATTTTTATGAAATGCATGTAAAATCGCCATGTTTGTTTGCCATCAAGCAGGTCATGCAGAGTCCTGCGCCGAACAATTTCAACGGCGCCGGCGGCTTATGTAAGAATTGTTGGCGGTTCAGTCAATTATCAACCGGCGGCAGAATTTTTTTAAGTGTAGAACAACTAACGACGGCAAATGTCAGTGTTGCCACTAAACATACTACAAATTACACTCTAACCCCTGGTCCATCTACACTTAACAAAATATGTAAGATTTTTCTGTCAGTGTCAAATTCGCTCTCTGAGAGAATTATCTGACGTGTAAATCCAAATATTAGTATTATAAGTACTATATCAATTACATTATTTTCAATCAGTCACAGAGTATACATGTACTTTTTATTTAAGAAATTCTCACTTTTTAGCACAATTTTAATAAAAACATTTTTTTTACATAAAATAACCATTAAAGAAAACAATTTTACAAAAAACATTGCTTTTTTAATAAATACATGCATACATAAAAACAAACATTAGTATATTTGATTTTTTTCTTTTTTTTACCGTTCATCTATTTAGAGAAATTTCACCACAATAGTCTCATAATACTTCCTATAGTACTAATAATTTAATCTACACGTGAGATAATTCTAACAGAGAGCGAATTTGACACTCTCTGACAGATGGGCTGTAATACTTCTTATAATATTAATATTTGAATCTACACGTGAGACAATTCTCTCAAAGAGCGAAAAGAAAAATCTTACATACTTTGTTACGTGTAGATGCTCTTAAGTACACATCGGAGGAATAACTACACATGTTATTTTTTATTTTTTTAATTCGCACAATAAAATTAAAAAATACATCAAACAATAGTAAATCGAAAATCAATTTGGAGCTAAATATAATAATCGATTGTTGATCATTCATTTCAAAATGCTTTACTTTACAGGAGAAGAAAAAAACTTAATATGTCATGTTTCCCCCCGAACAGGTTGACAAGGTCGCATTCTAATGTAAGAAATAAATGAAAACAAAAATATTGGAAAGGTAACCTTATGTACAGCTGATCAAGGGGTCAGCCGGAATAAAAAGACATTTAGGTTTTTGTTGTTTTTTATTCTGGAAAGGGAGGTGGATGAAATGTTTGTTACTTATTATTTATTGAATAATATACTTAAATACTTATTTATTAAAATTAGAATTATTTGTTAAATGAGGGACACATACACACATTAAAATCTTGGTTAAACATATTTGTGAAACACCAAATACTACAAACACTAAAATATTTCTAAAACACAAGACACTATAAACACGCTAAAGTATTTCTAGAACACTATAAACACGCTAAAATATTTCTAAAACACAAAACTCTACAAACACTCTAAAATCTTGGTAAAAAAGAAAATATTTCTAAAATATCCAACAATATAACACACTAAAACCAGCGCATAACATTATAAAAGACCGCAGGACTAAACGAGACCTCGACTTATGCAAAAACCCTGCCGAACACAAGGGAAAACATATTTTGAAAGAATTTGAATTTAATTTTAAACTCATCGCGAGGGGCCATTGGTTGCCAAGGGGACGTAGAACGTCAGAGATAGCATGAGCTCATCCGTTGGTTTTTACAACATTGTTAAGGATGAATTGAAAAAATCAATTACAATTCTTTTAAAAATATGTAATAATACTTTAACGTACAATACTGACTGACAATACTAACGCACATCACTGTTGCTAATCAAGGGAAGATTTCGTAAAGAATAAATAAAAGGTAAGTGAGTTAAATATAAACTTGTAGAACGTTTAATTCAATTGGTTATACTTGGTCAAGTTAGTTTTTTCTTACTTCAATTTGTTGAACCTGAAGGTGTACTTCGAAATTACTTCCCTTGGTTTCAGGGGTACCGCAGGGCTCAGTTTTGCGTCCCTTACTTTTAATGCTTTTGTTAACAACCTTACAATACATATTTATACTAATTTCTGCACTCCCTTTTTATATGCGGATGATATACTTTTATTATTTAATTGATCTGGCATCTCTGCCTCAAGATAAAAACATCGTGTTAATTTTTGCTAGAAAAATTAATTGAATTTTTAAATTAAAAAGTGTAAAAAAACAATTTAAATTTGATTTAACTTTCTTTTGTTTGACAATGTTTACTCAAAAAAGAAAGCATTGGTGAAATAGCCATAAATTTAAAGTGCAAAAACTTTAGACGGTCCCTGCACTAGTGCCAACAGGTTTCAGCTTCTGTCTGAAGACGAACAAGAAGAAGCAGTTGCTATCAAAGAAAAGATTCCACCAATAATTGTTTTTCAACTGTGATCGGATTAATTGGGGAAAAATATACTTACAAACGGATGTCTATTGGTACAAAAATTGTATCAAACTAGTTATCGCTGTACAATGAAGCTTTGAGTGTTCTCAAAAACAAAAATTTCAGTATTATACGCATGAATAAAAGGATGCAAAAACCTTTAAATTGGTTTTATTTGGCCTGCCACAACTGGACACAAAGATAATTGGCGAAGAATTTGATAGCTCGCTCAACATAAACCCGGTAAGCATTAAGGAACTAGCAACAAAAAGATCCAGTATAGATGACGCACTCTATCTCATTGAGTTTGATCGTAAAGATGTTTCAAAAAGAGAGGTTATGAAAATAAGATATTTTTGTAATATATCTGTGTATTGGAGAAAACCTCTAAAGGGCAATAAAGGTCCCACACAATACTCCAAGTGCGCTATGTATGGACATGGTGCTAAAAATTGTAACCGTATCGTAGTGTGTTCAGCCTGCGCCGGAAACCATGATTATGCAGTTTGTTCACTCAACAAAAGTAATAGTGATGGTAGTATAATTTATAAGTGCTACAACTGCATAAAGAAGAACTTAAAAAACGTTAACCATAGAGTTGATGACCGATAGTGCCCAAGTCGTCAAGAATATTTAGAAATTCGTCATCGAGTAACATCTAAATCTAGGGCGACCAGCAGAAGAACTAACGTATCATATTTTAAAGAAGACGATCATGATTTTCCTCAATTGCCAAGGCAAGAACCCCATAATAATACACGTAATTCCCGCGGCTTTGGCAATTTGTATTCTGAGGTAGCTAAAGGCAACAGCTACGATAATAATAACAATGATGACATTTCCAATGAAAGACCTGGAAATATTTTTTGATGCTGTTGATGCTTTGCAAAGATGTCAAAATAAGTACGACGAGTTTTGAATATGATGCTTAAACATGCCATATAATTTAACCGGTAGACACAATGTTCGTGTTATGCATTGGAATGAGTCAGCAGCTGCCCAGCTGGAATACTTTTTACACAAAAGGAAAAATCGATATTCTCCTTTTAAATGAGACTGTTTTGAAACCGTACCACAAATTTCAATTTGGTGGTTATAAAATTTATAGAGAGGATCGATCTACTCATGGCGGAGGAGTTCTTATTGCAATTAAAGGTAACAGTAACATTAAGCATATGTTGTTACCAAAAATAAAAACAAGTACTGCTGAAAGTATTTCAGTACAATTTATAATTAATAGAAGGTCAGTTATATTCACTTCAGCGTATAATCCAGTTCATACTATCAATTTTAAAGCTGATTTGGATAAATTAACTTCATTTTCAAAAAAATATTTTATTTTCGGTGATCTGAATGCCCAACAAACACATTGGAATTGTATGTCAAATAATTCGGCTGGTAATGATCTCTACAGACACTGTCTTCAATCCAGCTACTACATTTATTACCCAAATGGACACACTCGCTTTGGACAAAATATCAACTCCGTTCAACCGACCACAGTAGACATTCTTTTATCTAACTCGTGTCTCCATTTTTCAAACCTTGAGACACATCCAAATGTTTTAGAGTCGGACCATGTATGTATACCTTGTGTTATTTCTGGACAAGTTCAAAACATGATATATTCAGTTCCCTTGTATTATCGAGCAGACTGGTCAGCAATCAGAAACTGGGTGAGAAATGAAATTAGGTGTCAGAACATTGACCAACCCGTTACTAATTCAGGTAATCTAGATTAATATCTATAGTTAAAGAAGCGTTTAATAAAATACCTGTCGGTTATAAAAATTCGTGGCAACGAGAATTATCTGAAATTAGTAAAATGTTAATTAGTCAGCAAATGAGCGCTGATCTAAAAAACTCTTTATTATCTTTTGCAAGTATGTTGGATAATTGAAGGAATTTAGTTTAAAAACCAGGCCTTCATGCCATACTGAATCGAAGGTAAATTTGAAAGATGTAGCGATTTTATTTATAAAAATCAATTGAAAAGCATTTTGAAGCTATTAAATAAACTTAGTGACTTTCACCTTAATAAAGACCGCAATGAATTCTGGTCAAAATTTATTTCGAATTTGCCCTCTTGCCCTAAAAAGTTTTGGAAAGTAAAAAAAGCACTGAAAGGAAACAAAATGTCTTTTACTGATCTTCATGTAAACGGTGAAGTTTTAAAAACTGGCAATGAAAAAGCTAATTTTAATAGCAGACCTATTTGGTAATTCACACACCATTACTTTAAATAATTATTCACCTATAGACACGGCCGTCTCAAGATTCATTCATGATCTTAACGATACAATTCTTGACAGATCTAACGTAGAGCTTACCAATTTAGATGAAGTTAAATCGTTTGTACTTTTATTGAAAAATAATAAAGCTCCCGGTTTAGATGGCATTATCATTAAAAAGATAACTCTTGTTTAATAGAAGGCTAAAGGCAAAAGTTATCCCAATTCCTAAGCCAGGAAAGGATCCTAAATTACCGTCTAGCTATAGATCAATCAACATCCTAAGCCCATTGGATAAATTATTTGAAAAAAATAATTAATAAGAGAATTTTAGATTTTTCCAACCAAAATAATGTTATTAACCCTCAGCAGTTTGGATTCCGCAAGGAGCACTTCACAGTACATCAACTAAAAAGAGTCGTTAATTTTATTGAATCAAGCAAAAGAAATCGTAAGAGCACTGGAGTGATTTCTCTTGACATTGGAAAAGCCTTCGATTCAATACGGCATGAATGCCTGGTTTTTAAACTAAATTCCTTCAATTATCCAACGTACTTGCAAAAGATAATAAAGAGTTTTTTAGATCAGCGCACATTTGCTGTATCTATAGATAACACGCTATCTAGTGATAGACAAATCCCTGCGGGTCTGTCGCAAGGATCGGTATTATCACCTACTCTTTATTCAATATATATTTCCCATTTTACTATTCGCAAGAATCAAGAAGTAGCTCTTTACGCTGACGACAGTGCTTTTATTTGCTGAGGTAAGGTGTCAAACGCAATAATCAAAAAAATTGAAGATAGTTTAAAATCTACCAATAAATACTTTGATAAATGGAAGATAAAAGTTAATGTTAGTAAAACACAAGCTATTATATTTCCATATAATAGATCACAGAAACGTATTCCTACATAACATTTATATTCTAGAGGAGTTTTAATTCCTCTGCAGGATAGTATCAAATATCTAGGTATTATCTTAGATAAAAAACTATTATTTAAACAACACATACAGTATATTTGTGATAAAGCTATCAAATGCGGCAGTGCACTTTACCCCTTACTTAACAGAAGATCTAAACTTAATTTAAAAAACAATATCCTTATTTACAAAATGTATTCGACCAATTATGACCTACGGATGCCAAGGCTGGTTTAATAAAGCTGCTAAAACTTACACAAGAAAATTACAGATAATACAAAATAAAAATCTGAAAATAATTCATAACCTACACCCCAGATATTCAAATGATATACAGCATAGAAACTTTAAGTCTAAATCAATTATGCTATTAATTCTGTTTTGAGATGGACGACTGAAAATTTCTAATTATTAATTTTGATAATAATGTCTTTGTTGGTTACTCTAGAATTACTTTTGTTAGGAACCTTAGGTGTTTAGATGTTACTATTGGTGATCAATTTAGCTTTGCTGGCCATATTGATTATTTGTATGGGAAGTTGGTTGATATTATGAGAATATTTTATTCATGCAACGTTTATTTACCCCGGGCTGTTAGACATAGATTAGTATATGCTCTTTTAATGCCACATGTTATTTATGGTTTGGAGATTTTTGTCGGTACTTTATCGTATAACTTTGTACGATTAAACCGTATTCTGAATATGATAGTTCGGTATGCTTATAATGTTCACAGACATTTGCACATATCAGAATACGTTAAAAGTTTTCTAGGATGTTCGTTTGGAAATTTTATTTCATTTCGTAGTTTAATAACTTTATATCATGTTATTAAGACTGGTTTACCATCTCAGTTATGTCCAGTATTCTCTTTTTCCCATTCGACTAGAAACCCTCAATTGTAATACCAATGATCAGGAGTTCTATTTTTGAATGGTCGTTTATTGTTAGAGTTGTTCGATGCTGGAATAGTTTGCCATATATGATTCGTATTTTTTCGCATTCTAATTCCATTTGAAGCTTCTTCATTATTTTGCGAAAATTTTATTTCCTTATTTTTTAACAGTCATTTCTCATCTGCGTACATATTTTCCTTTTCTTTTTTAATTTGTATGAATTTTTATTTGGATGTATGTATAAATTTTTGTTACTACTAATGGGATCTGTTTTTTTAGTGTTGTTTTATATTTAAATTACAACATTTGTTAACTAATATCTAGTTTAGTACCATGTTTTCCTTTATTCTCAGTGGCGACAAAAATATCGTGGAAAATTTTACATTGACTGCCATGGTATTGGCTAAGTTTATCTTGAAATTTTCTGCAACACCTGGAGCTTTTCCGGCATTCCTCCTAGGATTAAAATACTTTTAACAATTGTGTTTCCATACAAACGAATTTTTGATAAACTAATCCAAGAAAAATCAATTTTTATACCCTTCACCACAGGTGTAAAGCTTCTATATACGTTTGTCATTCTGTTTGTAATTTCCACAATTTTCGTCTGAGTACATAAAAGTTTGTATTTCCTGGACCCTTATAATAAATGATGTCGGTCCGTCGGTTTTTATGGCGATTATGAAGCCCACCGACAATTGACATATATAATATATCAAACGATCGGAAATACTTTCGAAAATTTTGGTATTGAATTTCAGCAAAATCGGGTCATAAATGGCGAAGATATGGCCAAAAATCAATTTTTTAAAGGATTTTTTGACTTAAAAATGTTGTATATAGCGTTTATGAAGCTATTATGTATATATCAAAAGATCAGTAATTTTTTCGAAAAAATTTCCATTAATATTGGTTCAAAAATAGCGGATATTTCCCAAAACCCGTTTTTTATACCTGATTTTTTATATTCTGAATCCCCATATAATCCAAAGACCTCGTTTTGACTTAGAATATTTTAAAATTTTAGTTTTTTTTTTTTTTTTTTGCTGAAGAAATAAATTCAATTGGTTCAATTGGATATATTGACTAAAACGCATTTTCGGACTTTTAGCAGCCCCCATATAAGCTACATTTTGTTCTTATATAGAACTGTTACAAATATATTTTTGAAAGTTCCAAATCGGTTCATTAACAACCGAGTTATTAGTATTTTTTTTATATTTAATATCTATTTCTCTTATAGTTGTTGTTTTTATGGGTACTGAAAAACAACAATTATAAACTAAAGTATGGATGTCGATACAGTATTAACCGTGTGAATACATTTGTCCACTATGTACTTTTGTTGTGTGGACAAATAAAAACTCTACAGAAAGTGAGGGTTAGCACTTCTTTATAGAATTGTCAAGGAGTAAGCAAAGGGGATTAATTACGAAGAATTAATCGTAACTCTATAAAAGAAATGCAGGTTTTCTTTACGTATAATTATAATTATGCTCAGCAGCAATAATTATAATTGGTGGGTGAAGGGTTTTGGGGAAGAGAAAAAGAAATATACAAATTTATTAGTGAAAAATCAATTAGATTTAGATTAGACTATAAAATACTCACCTTTAGAAAAAGTTGAGCTCCTACTGAGAATAACCCGTTGTTTTTAATTAATAGGTTTTGTTCTGATGACGGTAAGCCATGAAGTAAAGTAATTACGTTCAAGGCCAGATACATTAGTTTAGTTATCATTTGCAACATAAGTCGATAAAACGGTTTAATAATTTTTTTTTAAATATAGAATTCAAGGGTTAAATACTAATTTGAATATACTGAAAGTAGTTAAGTAAGTATAAATACAATATTTCGTATATAAAAATAGCAAACTATTTCGAAAAAAATCAAAATGCGCCTTTACTATATTAAGCCAAAGATTTTTTTTAAAGGTCGCAAACGAAATACATGTCGAAATATGATTTAAACAGCATTTATACATACTTTTGTTTAAATATTTAATTTCAATAATAATATTTCAATGTTTTAACAAATCCTAATTTAAAGTAAATATTTGAAAATATAACAAATTACACATACACTCAATTACACATGAACTACTAATCAGAATAAAAATTACACACGATATGTGGGAAGGTGACCGCTTATATCGGATCACGTCGTGTCTATATTATACAATTTTTCATCAAGACAAACGTCAAAATCAGTGCGAATCTATACAAGGTAACCTCAGTTAATCAGCTGATATTAATTTTGATTGTTCTAGCTGTCAAACTGCATATAAAAAAAATATTCATGATTTCGCTTTATTGTTGTTTCTGAGGAACTATTGCCACCTTCCATAAATTATAGTTAATTCTGACGTTTGATTTGATAAAAAAATTGTTTAATATAGACTCTATGTAATTTTTATCAAGATAAAAATTTGTCTAATGTAGACTGAATTTGTCAGTGTTATTGCAACGTTAAAACAAAATTGTCGGCTCTCGAGCTCTGACAACTTTGTCTTGATGTTGCTTGGTAAAAGACGTTATGACATACGTTTTCCCCTATAATTGATAGAGATAAAAAATTATCTGCAATACAAACAAAAATTTGACGTTTGTCTTGATCAAAATTTCTTATGTATAGACTCGATGTCATGGTTTAGGGCGGGTATAAATGGAAAATTTTTCTATGAAGAGAAACGTTAAATCCATACCATGATAAGAACTCATTACGTAACCAAATTAATTTATATTATTGAAGCGTTATAAATTTGTTTTGCTATCAACCGTTATTTTAATTGTCATCTTTTTTTTCATTGACGTTTATGTTTTTCAAGGAAAACGAGCATTTTTTCTTAGAAATCACAATTAATTAATTAAATGGCTTACAGTTCTCTTCGCATCCATTTTTCTTTAAATTAAAAAAATAAACAAAAAGAAAAAATTACCGTTTAATTTTTACAACTTACCTTGACGGAAGACAACAAAAAATGGAGACATAGTTGTCAGAGTTCGAGTGTTGACAAGTTTGTTTGAGGTAGCTTGATAAAAGTTGCCATTTTGGAGTTCTGAAATTCAGATAAAAATTTGACGTATGTCTTGATAAAATATATACATGTGTAGACACAGCGTTAACTTAATGTCTATATTACACATTTTTATCAAGATAAACGTCAAAATTAGTGCGAATGTACCCTAGGTCTACAACTGAGATTAACGCTGATATAATGTGTGAGAGGCAGAGGAGAGTAACCATTTTGTTTATATTATGTTAAATCTTAAATAAGATGTACACGTATTCTAATAAATCCTATAAGAAATCATTATTTTCAATCAGTCACAGAGTAAACTTGTCCTTTTATAAAAATATTTTTAACATGTAAAACAAACACTAAAAGGAAACAATTTTACAAAAACATTGTTTTTTTTAGTAATTTCCAAAATACGCTTGCACATACACATACAAACTTTCGTATAGGTGTATATTTTGACAATTCATCTTATAAGATGGTTGTGTAGAGAAATTTCATCACAACAATCTCATAATATTGCTTATAATACATATATTTAAATCTATACGTGAAATAATTCTCTCGGAGAGCGAATTTGACACTTTCTGACACAAAAATCTTACATATTATGTTACCTAGTGTCTACAATAGGCAAATTTATATCAAAACAAACGTCAAAATCAGTGCGACTATATACAAGGTAAGCTAAGTTAAACAGTTGATTATTACTTTGGTTGTTACAGTTGTCAAACTGCATATATAAAAAATAATAATGAATTAGCCATATTATTGTTTTTGTGCAACTGTTGCCACCTTCCACAAATTCGCGTTAAGTTTGACGTTTGTCTTGATAAAAAAAATCTCTAATGTAGACACTATGTTACAGCCCGTCTAGACGTAACATAATATGTAAGATTTTTGTGTCAGAGAGTGTCAAATTCGCTCTGAGAGAATTATTTCACGTGTAGATTCAAATATTATTCACATATTATACCAGCGTTAATCTCAGTTGTAGACCTGGAGTTACGTTTAGACGGCCTGTAATGGCAAGCCGCCCGTTGCTTACGTAGTTATGTATGTTTCTACACTTACTACGTAAATAAATTGATACAAGTTATTTCTTTTGTTTCTTTCCGATTGTCTAAAATAATTGAAAAACAAATAAACTGATATAATGGTAAATAATTACATTTGAACCTTTTACTATTTTTTTTTTTAACTGATTTTTTTAACAAAGCTCTTGGTAAGTGATGATGTCAACACCAGTTCAACTGATGATGAGGGTATGGATACAAAAGAAGCGGATAGTAAAGAAAGAAGGAGAAACTCGTTAAAAAATGATGATGATGAACAAAAACATCAAAAGGACTCAAATTTGAATACAGCAGATAATCCAGATCTTTTATTGAATATATTAATAGAGGCCTCAAAAAAACTAGGTATGTTTTTTTTACTTTAAATTTATTAACTAATCAAACATGAAAATGTTTTCAATAGGCTACCAAATAAAAGGAATATTTCGTTATATTATGCAAGATTTGGGAGGATATCAAATATTTGATCGCTTTGCTCAGTGGTGTGTACAACATCCTCAACTGGCGATTTGTTTGCTTTCAGCCGGTATAGTAGCTGCCTTGCCAATTTTATTATTTGTGGTGTTTACTTTATCAACAATTTTTATGACCTTTACTGGAGTTTTAGTACTAGAAGGTGAGTTTTGTTTAAATATAAAAGCTTGAGAAATCAAAATATAAATTTATTGCGTCTTACAGGAACTCTTTTAACCATCTTAACCATGATTATGTTTGGTCTATTGGGAGCTGTATCAACAGTTTTATTATTTTTTACTCTGGTTGGTATCGCAACATATATGGGAGTCTCACGTGTGTATGATATGTACGGCAGCACGGAGACACAACGCACAAATTTAAGAAATGTCATGCAAAGAAGTGATCTTCCAGGGGCAAGAAGAAATTCCAATCAAAATTCACAAGATGAAAATGTTATTTACTAGTTTTTGATCTAGCATGAAGGAGAAAAAAAAGTAATATTTTGAACAAGCTTTTTTTTATATTTTGTTATTTAACTACTCTTGTTGACTAATCTCATTTTTCGATATTTAAATATTTATATTAAATATGATTAAAGACAATTTATTTTGTAAATCGAATTTGTTACATTAAAAAATACATATCGGACGTCTGTCTTCAACAAAATATTTATGGTTGCAGAGAAAAAATTCTTTGGAAAACTTTGAAAAATGTACACGTATTAATATCACTATCGTAATTTTGATTTTAGCCTTTATATGTACATACAGACGTACATGACTTTTTCAGAGTAGTCGGGAGGACAAACAACTATTGAACGATTCAGAGGAAAATATTTATTATTTCAGTTAATATGTAGGTATTTTAAGTTTTGTTTAGAAATATAGTAAAGCTGTTATTTGACATTTAACTAAGCTGTCAATTTTTTTTTTTTGCAAATTATACTTAAATTGTGCTTAAAATTTAAATATTTTCGTGATAATATACTTCTCTGATAAATGCTGTGTGTTGATATATTATAAATAATTAAATTAATATTGTTCTTCGAGTTTTTTACATTCCAACCTATAAAACATATTGTTGTTACTTTCTGCTGTTCCCTATTGTCAATTAATAGACTGATTTTAATTGTTGCTACTGCTGATTTCGAGTATTATTTAACTATGCCTGCTATATAAGTGTGGAATATGCAAAAATTCTGTGGGCAAATCCCAGGGTGGTATCCAATGCAGAACATGTAACTCTTGGCTTCATCTCACCTGTGCAAATGTCTCCGAGAAACATTTGTTACTGTTTAATGAAAGACCTAGCTCATTTTCATTTAGTTGTGCTAATTGTTCGAATAATGGCGCGAATGATGACTCCGTACGTGATAATATTAGGTCTTTGAAGGAGAGCTTTGAATGTGTTGTTAAAACTAACCGTGATGATCACGACGTTTTTAAGAATGACATTACAAAAATGCTAAGTGAGTTTAAACATGAAGTGTACAATTGCGTTAAGGAGGTGAAAAAGAATATTGTTGCATGCAGTAAATTAATTGATAACATCGACTCTTCGACTACTGCAAAATACTCAGGGTTGGAATTCGAAAATAACATCCTGTACCGAAGACTGAAGAGAGGTATTTATGCTTACATCAGATTTTGATACATTTATCAGAATATCCTGTAAATTTAAGTATTAAATCTCGTTGGTCTTACATATATACCTTTGATAGCTGATTTTTATGGCATTTTTTTTTTTTTTTTTTTTTGAGTTTATATATAATATATACACTTAGATATATTTTATTTTGAATTAGATATTATTTAACTCATGTATTTTAGAGAGTTCTGTTATTTTTGGTTCCACGCCATTCGTATGATTTTAATATATAATGTCTACTATTAATACAAATATTGGTTCCACAATTAGTAACACTTCTTTTGAAACTGAGCATCAATTAATATTTCTGAGTACAAGCTTATTAGGAATGACCGTTTGAGAAACAGAGGTGGTGGTGTATGAATTTATGTGTCTAATAAACTTATTGTAGAGTTGTTTTGAAAGTTTCGAAAGTAGAATGTGAAACGGTTTTTATTGAGCTATGTTCAGAAGGTGTCAGTAGGTGTAGTGTATTTGCCCTATGGTTACTTAGTATCATTTGAAAACACCCATTTTGCATTGCTTTTGGAACACTGTAACGTTATTGTTGTGGGTGACTTAATTCTTTGAGAGCAAATCAAATACGATCGATGTGTGTTAGATGTAATCTATCTGTATTTCATGGCTCTGCCGAGTCATTTTGATTTGGTACATGGTAGTACATCTCTGTTAGATTTTTGGCTTGTTAGTGATATCAGAATGATTGAATTTGCCAATCAAGGACAGTGACACTTCTGGATTATGGAGAGTTTTGAAAGGTAATATGATGAATATTGATTTTGATATTAATGAAATAACTACTTTGTAAATTGCTCTGTTTCTGATGATGAGATTTGTCCAGAATTTGGTAGTTTTTTATTTCAATGGTTCCTTTTCATTCAGATGTATTAGTGAAAATGAGTTATTTGAAGCTCTGTGTAAATTTAAATCAAAGTCGATGGGTATTGAAGGTATATCTATAAGATTCGTCAAGATGATTTTTCCTTATATTTCAAATATTTTGCTTTATTTAGTAAATTTCACTTTAACATCTTCGGTATTTCCTTCGGCATAGAAAATGGCTAGAGTTGTTCCAATTCCCAAATGAAAAATTTTTCACACTATTGATGAATTGCGACCGATTTCGATACTTCCTGTTTTGTCCAAAGTTGTTGAACATGTTCTAAGAGATCAGATTTATTCTTTTGTTAGTAAGGATATTATTCCTCCCCAGTATGCTTTCCGTCGTGGACATAACACAACTTCTTTGTTGCTTAATATTACTGATATAATTCGTAATAATGTTAATGATGGAAAAATTAGTGCTTTGTTATCCGTTGATTTAACGAAGGCGTTTAATTTAATTAGTTATATTAGGTTAATTAATAAATTATGGATGTTGTTTAAATTTTCTTGGTCTACTTGTAAGTTGGTTTTTTCTTACTTATCGTCGTTGAATTGGAAGGTGTTGCTTCGAATTTATTTCCTTTGGTTTTGACCTTACAATGCATATTGATACTTATTTCTGCACTCCCTTTTTATTTACCGACGATATATTTATATTATTTAATTCAAATCGTGCTAATGTCTTTTTAATAAATTTAATTGGCTAAAAGTGGATTTTTGTATTAACTGTTGAAATAAATAAAAATAAATAAAATAAATAAATAATTATGAAGTGTTAGAGGCAAAAATGAATTACTATTAATTCTGTTTTGAGGTGGACGATTGAAAATTTCCTAACTATTAACTTTGTGAATACGAAAGCACTACTGTTTGGTGACTCTTTGGGTAATATTAATGTCTTTGTTGGTAACTCAAGAATTGCTTTTGTTAGGAACCTTAGGTATTTGGGTGTTATTATTGATGATCAACTAAATTATGCTGGCCATATTGATTATTTGTATGGGAAGTTGGTTGGTATTATGAGGAGATTTTATTCATGTAATATTTATTTACATTGGGCTGCTAGACACAGATTAGCCTATGCTCTATTAATGCCACATGTTATTTATGGTTTGGAAGTCTTTGCCTTTACTTTATCGTATAACATTGTAAGAATAAATCGTATTGTGAATATGATAGTTCGGTATGGTTATAATGTTCGTAGACATTTGCACATATCAGAATATGTTAAAAGTTTCTTATTATGTTCGTTTAGAAATTTTATTTCATTTAATTTTGCCATTCGACTAGAAACCCTCAAATTGTAATACCAATGATTAGAAGTTCTAGTTTTGAACGTTCGTTTATTGGTAGAGTTGTTAGATGCTGGAATAGTTTGCCATATATGCTTCATATTTTTTCACATTTTAAAAATGCTTTCCGTTTGAAGCTTCTCCATTATTTTGCTGAAATGTAACTTCCTTAATATTTACGACTCATTTTACATCTGTGTACTTTCGTTCCCTTGTATATATATAAAGTATAAAAATTCGTTACTACTAATGTGATTTGATTATTTTTTTGTAATTTTAAAATTCTACCATTTAACCCTTAGGGGGCTAATTATAACCATCTATTTCCAATTAGTGTGACCAAAATAATTAGCCCACGACAATTGGATGTTCACTCGGACACGGCCCGTGCTCGACACGGCCAAAGATTGTCATCCGAAGCTGTAACAAAAACCACAATTAGTATGAAAGGTAAGTGAGGTATGTTTTTTTTTTGCGATATCTACGCCATTTATAAACTAAATTTAAAATTAATAGCAAAATTCTGAGGACCATATATAACAAACATATACAAATATCCGTTATTTGAGACCTTCAGAAAGTTGATTTCAAAAGACAGACGCATATCTTTATTTCGACTTCCCGACATACAATCAAACAGAATATACATAAATATGCTGGTATACATATACTTTATGGGGTCTTAGGTGAATATTATAAAGATTCTGATGTAGGAAGACCACTTGAGCGATGCGTATTGACGAGCTAAATACAGGGAAACTAGAAAGAAACAAATAATTAAATAAAAAATAACCTTAATTACGTACCAGAAATTTTCAGCTTGTTATAAAAATGTATTTTTATTTTCTGTCCACAACAAGTCCTTTAAGGTGACAAAATTTCTTAAATCTAATTTGTTACCCATTATTGCCTAAATTCTAGGTTAATGTTATAAATAAATATTCGGTTGGGCCGAATCTTTATACCTTTCACCAACTTATCAATAAATAAAAAACTAATGCCTTAAAATATGCATTCACATTTATGCTAAACAAGAATTATCTACATTTTTTCCAAACTACAAAAATACATATAAACATTGTAGAAATTACAAACGGAATGAAAAATTATATATTTACCGTTTACACCTGTGGTCAATGTTATAATAAATAAATAAGTATAACACTGGTCACAAAAAAAATTTTTCTATCTCAAATTGACGCGTATTTTTTAAATACTTCTGTCTTTGAGTTATAGCTAACTACCTCATTTACTATTTTTTTTTTTTACTTAGATTTTCGTTTTTTATTG
Organism: Protocalliphora azurea; assembly: GCA_932274085.1. Classification (NCBI taxonomy): domain Eukaryota; kingdom Metazoa; phylum Arthropoda; class Insecta; order Diptera; family Calliphoridae; genus Protocalliphora; species Protocalliphora azurea. Next base: position 142,731,381 of record OW026523.1, on the reverse strand, counting down.
GACACTAAAATATATTTTGTTGTAGTTTTCGAAATGGCTTTGTCAAGAAGATGTTGTGTGTTTAATCCAGACTGTTTTTGCTATATTTGTGGTGAATATATATTTGAAAAATATCGAAAACGTAAATCAGACTTTGTGAAAACTGCGTATCATCAATACTTTAAAATAATATTGTATAATCAGGACAAGCACCCACGATTTGGCGATTTGACGGCTGCTACTTCTGCATTGTGAAAATAAACGGAATCAACCCTGGAAATCGAAGTAAAGTCATGTCCTAACATATCTTCTGCTGAAGGACCTCAATTAAAATCCGAGAGGTGCAACCCATCTAAATTTTCTGATGATACAAATCTCTGTGAACCCGAACGAAATACATCAAATGAAGAATGTTTCAATTTTCTTTCACACAAGTTTCCAGGATTGAGTACAGATTGGTATTTTTGATGGGCCACAGATTAAGCAACCGTTATCAGGGAAGGTGGGACTCACATATGGCAGACTACTGCTGGTGTTTGCAACAAGATCTACCTAAAGTCGTTCGTTCAATTAAATCTTATAGTGTTCGATAAAAATTTTGTTAACATATGTATTAATTGTCAAAATAATAAAACTGTAAACTTCAAAAGGTAATGCTCTCAGTATTTTTTTTTTTTTTTTTCATAGTTAGGGCTATAGATATACCCAATAACAGAAAAAAAATAAAGAAAAGAAGAATTGTGTTGACTAGTGTAACAAATTCATATTTTCGCCACAAAAAAAAAAAAAATATATATACGCTAAAAACTTTAAAATACTTTTTAAGTGCAAAAAATTGTATTTTGTATCAAATTTGTAACAAATTTCTGGCGACTTGTAAGTATGTCAACTAATGGATGAAGGAAAATAAAATCTTTTTTTTTCTTATATCTGCTTTTCGTTTTGACATTTCTGTGATTAAACTTCTCGTAATTGTCTCCACATAGGCCTATCCGTTGATGTACAACTCACAATGGACACCATGTGGGTTTGCGTCAAACCAAAGTTCTGCATTTTTTACGTCGAATCTATACATGAGAAATTTTTATTAATTTGACAAACGTCAACATTTTGATTGAATTGCAGATAATTTTTTATCTCTATCAATTATAGGGGAAAACGTATGTCATAATAAACCATAGAAAACAACTAGAAGTCCATCTCTTTTAATTCGTTCAGCAAAAAAAAGTACTCTCTTCACACGTATAAATTAGTTCTGAAGAAAATTTTACTAACACATAAAGAGGTTGGTTTTTTGACGGCTGAGTTAGGTTTTTTTTTTAAGTTAAACTTCTAGTTGTTTTCTACATAATAAACCATGTAAAAAATAACAACAAAAATCAAAATGGCGTCTTTTACCAATCAAAGTCAAGACAAAGTTGTCAGAGCTCGAGCGCTGACAATTTTATTTTAACAATGCAATATACTGACAAATTTAGTCTACATTAGACAAATTTTTATCCTGATAAAAATTTGACGTTTGTTAACAAAACATTAAACAAGGAAATACATGGTGTGTGTCACAATTTTCAAACCAAAAAGCATTCAAACTTTTTATAGCTCTTTTTAATTCTTTATCTCTGGAATCTTTTAACCCAGGTCTACACCTGAGATTAACCCCAGGTCTACAACTGAGATTAACGGTGATATAATATGTGAGATAACATAGTGTCTACATTAGAGATTTTTTTTATCAAGACAAACGTCAAACTTAACGCGAATTTGTGGAAAGTGACAATAGTTGCACACAAACAACAATATGGCGTATTCATTATTGTTTTTGTATATGCAGTTGGACAACCAAAATAATAACCAACTGTTTAATTAAGATTACCTTGTATATATTCGCACTGATTTTGACGTGTGTTTTGATATAAATTTGCCTAATGTAGACACTAGGTAACGCCGGCAGAGGAGAGTAAACATTTTGTTTATATTATGTTAAATCTTAAATAAGGGGTACACATATTCTAATTAATCCTAAGAGATATTACTATTTTCAATCAATTACAGAGTAAACATGTCCTTTTTATTTAAGCAATTCGCACTTTTTTAACACAATTTTTATAAAAATGATTTTTAACATGTAAAACAAACACTAAAAGGAAACAATTTTACAAAGTAACATTGTTTTTCAATAATTTCCGAAATACACATGCACACACACAAACAAGTTTTCTTATATGTGTATTTTCTTGATAGCTATTCTTATAAGATAGTTGTGTAGAGAAATCTCATCATAACAATCTCATAGTATTGCTTATAATACATATATTTGAATCTACACGGGAGTTAATTCTCTCAGAGAGCGAATTTGACACTCTCTGACAAAAAAATCTTACATATTCTGTTGCGTGTAGATTGCCTGTTAATTGTATATAGCATCTCTGTATTTCTATACCACACAAAAAAGCAGCCATTTTTGTTTCAATTCCATTTTATTGCATTCGTTTGTGTTCGTCTTGACTCGTTGTTGTCTTGCATTTTTGTCTATCGAAAAATAAGATTTTTTAGGTAAAAAGTGGTTTAAAAATACAAATTTTTATATAAAATTGTTATTTCAACTTTAGTGAGTGGTAAGTAATTGATGTTATTTGAAAAATTTCATGATTTTTCTCGAGGAAATGAAATAAAAATTTGATTTTAATTAGGTTTGGTATATGTGTGTATTGTTTTTTTTTGTGTTGATACGTCGATTTGTGTTGTAGGGGTGTGGTGAATTGTTAATTTGGAAATATATACATATTTGTTGTGTTTATCAAAATGTTATTTTTATAGTGTATTTTGTATGTTTTAAAGTTGATAAAAGGAAAAAAATATTGCATATTTGATACAATATTGTTTTTATTATAGCATTAACTACTAGAGGATAAAATATACTGCACTATATATGTTTTAATTAAAGAAGACACAAACGCATATATTGAGATGCAGTTGATGGTTCTGTGAGAAAATTGAGTGCAGAGGTATGATAGGGTGAGATTTGTTGTTGGACTGAGAAAGTAGTGTTAAAATATTATGAACAGATCTGAACATATTTTACGCAAAATATTACTGCTAAAAACTATTTAAAAAAGTAAACAAATTTTTAACAAATGAAAAGATTTATTGTACACCAAAATCGGAATTACCAAGGTTTTTATACTAGAAATATTCAAGCTACAATGTGGTACACTGCTGCTGATCTGATGGCTATGGTGATACGTCCCTTCATATTCGAAATTGTTATCAATTTAATGTGGAATCGTGTAGAAGTAAAGATTTTGTAGAAACTATTACCATATCGGTAGATAACCAGAAAGTTAATGGAAAACCTTTAAAGATTACAACATTTTACAGATTGCAGAAATGTAATATTGCAAAATTTTTAGTTTCTATAGAATAGTTAATAATCAGTTTAGGCCGAAATCCTAGTAGTATTTTGGGTGACTCAAATATTGATTTCCTTAACAATACATTATCAGAGGGGCTTTATAATATTTTATTAAGTTTTAATTACAAAAACTACCATCAACTTATTTCTCGTCCAGAATCAAATACATCTATTGATGTTTACAGCAATATAACGGAAAGCCTTTTAATAAATACAATTCGATCATCTCTGTCAGATCATAATATAATTTCATGTAAACTTAAAAACCAAATGCATGCCATGAATTTAGAGAAATAAGTGAAAAATTTGTGACTATGATAAGGCTAGAAATAACTTAAACAGTTACTTGCAATGTTTCCTTGAATATGGCAACCCTACGGAATGCTATGCGGAATTCTACCGTAGAAAAGATTGACGGATAATCAAATGAAACGTGATTTGTTTAATAAATATTTTCTTGATATTCAAAAAAAAAAAAAAAAAATTAAAACAACAAATTGAATACTTACCTGGTGATAATATTAACGGTCTTAGAACGCTCACTTATTGTCAAACAATTTTTAATTTCACAGATACCACCGTTATAGAGATCGAGCAGATTATTTTAGATTTGGATGTAACTAAAACCTGTGGATGTGATGATATAACTACAATATTATTAGAATGTAAAGATATTACATCTCCTTTCCTCTTCAGGGTGTTCAATTGTAGAATTAATACATCCATATATCCTGACAAATTAAAAATTGACAAAATCATTCCAATACCTGAGAAAAATGCTACTGAAGATGATAAATTTAGACCTATAGCCCTTTTGCCAATAATTGATAAGATTTTAAAAAGAATTCTACATTAACAATTGTCATCTTATTTGGAAAATAATAATTTGTTAAGTAGATTTTAATATGGTTTTAAGAAGGGATGTGGTACAGAGGAAGCTATAGTGAATGTGGTTAACAATATATGCAAAGGCATATATATATATATATATATATATATATATATATATATATATATATATGTGAAATCTAAATTTCTTAATTCGATTTATGGCGAAAAATTTTTTAAAACCTGCGATTAATAAACTAATAAATCGTCTGTTTAAACGACGAAAAATCGTCAAAATCTGGCAACGATTTTCTGCGCGACTAGTAGTCGCTGCTGTATTCCTGACTGCGATGCGACCTCTTCTTGTTAGTTCAATTTTAGTATACTTCCACTGTTACGTTTCGGCTTTCATCGTGTAATAATGTCTGCGTTTTTCCGTTAAAAGATATTTTAATTAAATATAAAGAAAACTAAAATAAATACAAATATTTTAAAGTTATTCTTTAAAATCAAACAATAAACTTTACAATACTAAATTGATTTTAAATAATTTAAAAGGTAATAATTTAAAAATATATAATAGTTTTCAAAAGTGTTTAATAAAAGTGGAGAATTTGTACTAAAAAAGAAAATGTCTTGTTAATTTTTTTTATTTATAATTGCCTATATGTTTTGCTTAATACTTGTTTTTCTCTATACACATACAAAATATGTACAACGTATACAAATATTTACATATCGATATATACATACATATTTGTATGTATTTACGAACATTTTATTTATCTATCTGCTGTCTTTATTCCTTTTTTTTATTTCATCGGCTTTAAAGTTTGTTTTTCTTTTTTCAATTTTGTTGTATTTATTTGTTTCTGCTTTAAACGGAAATATTTAGGGAATGACTAAATGAGTTGTTTATTTGTTTATATATTGTGTGAGTTTTGTTTTACTTCTCTTCTACTTACATGTTTTTGTTTGATATTGGATTTTCTTTGTAAATTATTTTGTGTTTAAATAAGTTTAAAGTTAATAGAAAATTGTGTTAAATAAATAATATAAAATTAAAATTTACCTGTGTGTTAAAAGAAATTAAATTAAAATAATTTTTATGATAAAAAATTGTTTCATTATTACATTACAAAATAAAAACATATTTTAATAAATAAGTATATAATATTATATATATATATATATATATATATATATATATATATATATATATACATTTTTTTTTTTTTTGTAAAGTTAAAGTTTTTAGTTAGTGTTTTAGTATCCTCTGCTCATTTAATTAATAAAATGAAATTTCATAGATTTCCATTTTAAAAAATTATGGAAATGGTATAATAATTTTTCATGTGATTATAATTGATTATGTAAATAATTTTGTTCATTCTCCCTTAGATTTCGAGTTATGGGATCCAAAATTTTTAAATATTTCCAATAATAAATACGTGACTTTCATAATATAAATCGCGTTCATAAATATGATTAACCTTTAACTCATAAACCTTTTTGTGTTTTGTGACCTTTTAAAACAAAATTTAATGTTTTTTACCTACCATAATTTCCTTGATTTTGGTTCTATATTACGCATTCATCGTCTTAGATTATAATTTTTTCTAACAATTGCTGTTGAATTGAATCTCAAAGTGAGTTTGGTCTTTGAGATCTCACGTCCTGGGTAATGTTGCAAAACATTAACATCCACAGTTAAAGGTTAATGATATGATCCCATTCCTTGGAATGCGTGTGTATGCAGTAAAAGTGGGACACAGTGTAGCCCAATCGCAAAAATTTTGGTAATAAATTTGTATCTCCTAAACTACAGGACGAATTTGACCACCTCGAGAATGAAAATAATGTTTCAAAAAAGACGTAACCAACAAATCAAGACCGATTTAAAAAATTTAAAAAACTTTCTAAATAAGTTGATGAGGTGAAAAATATGCTTACTTACCTATGATATCTCTTAGGATTAAAAAGAATTTTGAAATTTCGATTTTATTTATTTATTGTTTTTTTTTTTTTCGAATAATTTCCCTAATATAGGTGTGAAAATTTTTTTAAATATCCTAAGATTATCAATACGTCCCAAATAATGTGTTGATTTTTTTTTTTTTTTTTTTTTTTAATTCGTCTAGAAGTTAAAAATTCTCAATTAATTCTCAAATAATTTCCGTAACATAGGATAATTTTTTTTTTAAATATCCTAAAATTCTCAATACATCCCAAATAATGTGTTGATTTTTTTTTTTTTTTTTAATTCAAGAGTACGAAAATTTTCACACTTTTTTTATAAAAAAGTAGTCTTTTTTCACTTTTTTCTCAAAATCTATGATTTTCTAGACTTATTGATTGGTTGGTCCAAAATTTCCATTACAATTTTTTAAGATTTTTTTTTTTTTTGTGAACGATGCGTTCGAGTTCTTATCATATTGAAAACCACATCAAGCACTGATATTATTATCAGCATAAGATAAGTTAACTTTTTATATCAACTTTTTATATCAATTTCTTGTAGGTTTCATACGGTACTTTAAGTAATCCAAAGTAATCAAATTGCCAATTTGACCACCGTGTTGGAACCATTACAGAATCTTTCGGTAAGATCTAAAAAAATATTTACAAAATGTTTCGCGGCCATAACTCTAAAATTCCTAGAACAATACATCTGGAGAAGATTTCCGAATTTTATGGCTCATAAAATGGAATAGATATTTCAAAAAGGGTAGGATACATAGGAAACTATATAATTATAAATAACCAAAGCACAAATTTAAATTTTTCTTAAGATAATTAATGATATACCACATTGTAATTGTTCCATATTTTTAATATCTTAATGGCCAGGTGAATTTTGATTTTTGGTCGATAATAGTATACACTTATGGATTTACTTCTGTCTAATTAAGTAATTTTGTAAATTGTTCCTTAGAAATACCAAATAATCAAAAACAAATGGACTTTAATAAAATTTATTTAACAATGTCGATTTTTATAATCAAAAAATAAAAAATAGAGTAACTATTTTAATGACCACATGCGTAACCTGATCTCATCCGCTCAAAAATGTAGGCAGAAGAGCATATTTTATAAAAATAGTGAAATTTTTTGAATCATATTTATTAAGTGCAAAAAAAAAAACATACTAAAAATTTTTTTTAATGATTTATATGATTTATATATATATATATATATATATATATATATATATATATATATATATATATATATATATATATATATATATAATCATAATATAAAAATAGACGTACCTTTCTAAATGGGAGTTTTTGAATATCATTTTCCTTTCTGAAAAAAACTTGATACTGTGTTACATTTTTTAAAGATTACCACCACAATCTCATGATAACAATAGAACAAAAAAATGTGTGTCCAATTTGTTATTGTGTTATTTGATAAAGTATTTATGAAGTGTGAACAAAAATTGGAATTAAAAAATTGTTTTTTGAATTTTTTGTAAAATTTTGGATTTTTGGTAAAAAAAATTCGTGTTTAATTTGCCATTCTTTTTATGAAAGTGTGAACAAGTATTTCACATTTCCAACATCTTTCATACGTATCCATAAGATTTACGAAGAATTGAAATAGGTCTTAAATCCTCAAAACCGAGAACTCGAAAAATTTGTTTTGTCCATAACTGTATATGTACATAGCATGTCTATATTTTAATTATTATTCGTTTAGAATAATGTAAAAACCATCTCCAAGCTTTGGTTTTAAAATATATAAAATACAGAACAAATAACTTCTTTTATACATATATTTTTGCTCACTACTATTGTTCATGATTCAAACTAAACCTCTTTAATTTAAAAATTAAAAATCTTATGAATAGTATGTTTGTGTATATTTTAAAACAAACCATAATCTTAAAATCTTTTCACACAGTTTTTATTTATTTTTAGTTAAACATATACTACAAATATTTATAGTATTCACATGTGTCTCTCCATGTTAATTTGTTTCATGTTGTTGTTATTGTTGCTGTTATAGTTGGTGGAATTATTTTATTGTGTCCTCCGTTAATCCCTAAAGTACCTGTATTTCTTTGTAAAACATAATTATCTGATACCTAGTGTGACTAAAAATACCCAGAATTGTCTCTGTTTCGCATAACGAATTATAAAAATAAGTCGGCTTGTTTTTACTTCTCCAATGTCTCTTTTATATTTTTAAATCTTCTGTGAAAACAGTCAATACCTATCGATAAAATAGTGTATTGTATTAGTTTAGTCTTTTACAAAAATATTAAAAATTAATTGAATATAATTAATTTAATTAAATTTATTGTTAACGTTGCAATTTTCCGTTATTACCTTAAATAATATATGTATATTTTTTGCATTTCTTTTACAGGTGTGGTGTACAACGCCTAAATCACCAAAATGAGTTATATGCCAGCACAAAATCGTACAAGTAAGTAGAAAAAAATACTTTGAGAAAAGCCAAGATTCACAAATTTTAAATTTAAAATATTTTTGAAAAATTCAAATTTAACTTAAATTGAGAGATAATAATCGTGTAAAAACAATAAACTCTATGTTTAAAATACAAAATATTAGTTGCAAAAAAAAGTTTTCAAAGCCTTTCAATCATATAATAAAATATAGCACTATATTTCATTATATGCACGTACTTCTGTAAGTATGTATGAGCAACTTTTCCAATAAAATACTTTACTTTTTTTATTTCTCTCGTACATCCAACGCTTGATTGCATATTTAAAACTAATTTCTTTTTGCTAACAAAAGTAAAAAAATATGTTTGAACTACTTAAAATTAAAAAAAAAAGTACAAAAAAATGCAGCTTTTTCTTTTTAATGGCTGGAATTGAAGCTGGAGTGAAGTGCACTCGTAGACATACACAGTATAGCTGGTGCTGCAACATTAGGACAAACATATGCCCACTGCTGCAAAAAAGACTCATAATGCAAATAAAAGAAAAAAGTACAAATTTCAAATGTAATAACATGTTGTGCTTTCGATTTTTTTTTTTGTTATTGTTGAGATTTAACACGCGCTACCATATGGGTAATACTTTTAACTCCCACCACTTGAAACTACCACCGCCAGTGAAGAACAGAAAATAAAAAGCATATAAATTCTGATTGTTGATATTAAAATGTATGTGTGTACTGTGTTTCTTCCTTGAAAACATGTTAATGATGTTGATATGTTTGTTCGTCTTTTCAAATTGATATGTTCGTTCGTCTTTTCAAATATACATTTTTTTTTTAATTTGAATGTTTTATAATGGTGGGGTGGAATTGTTAAAATGTATTTTGTTAAACATGACCAACAATATATTTTTTATAGTTTAATAAATTAATTTTTAATTTTTGAATTTAAATAAATATATAACGATATTATAAATTGCTAATTTGATGAAATTTTGTACTTTATTTTTCGTGCAAAGGTAGTTTTGATCGTGACAGAAATTTGGCTTCGTTTTATCAAAGTACCGTATAAAAACTTTGTATATCAAACAGAGCTTATAAATGTATACCTAGAATTTAGGGAAATACGTTAAATATAGCACTCATCGGTTGTTTAAAAAATATTTCGTTTTATAAGTTGTAATGCTTTTTTTGCTTTTTTAGCCAATAATTCAAATCTAAAAAAATACTAATTTATAGTGCAATACGTTAAGCTTTTTTAAATCTGTAAAAATTAGAATACAACAACGCCTTAAGTAAGTAGACACTAGGATTCTATAGTTGGAACAAAAATTCGACTTTTCGACTTTTTTAAATTTTTATTTAATCAATATTTTGACTTTTCGATTTGAATAGTCGTCGATTTTTCGCCCCTTTTAACTATTTTTTATTATTTATCTTAATGAAACAAGAAATATAAATATTTGAAAAACAATAATAGTTTTTTATTATTTGTGCAGGTTGGAGAGAAATGCGCAGAAAAGAGTAGTTTAATACTTATATATATATATATATATATATATATATATATATATATATATATATATATATATAATGGGTGATTCAAGTAGAAATACCTTTTTTGACAGATCACGTGTGAGTCGTGTTATGATGCTGTCATGTTATTTTTGTTTAGTATTATTTGGCATTTCATAATGGAAAGACTTACGCCTGAACAACGTTTACAAATCGTGCAACTTTATTACGAAAATTCACGTTCTGTGACGAATGTGTGTCGTGCACTTCGCTCAACTTATGGTCAACATAATCGACCTACTGAGCGTGCTATTCGCAACACCATCACCCATTTTGAGATCCAGCATTCATTATTGGATAATATTTGACCGAATAGAACACGTCCAGTACGCTGTGAAGAAAATATAGCGGCCGTAGCTGAGAGTGAAAACGAATACCTTGGAGACGGACTTACGTATGGAACGACTTGGCGCATTTTACGTCGAGATCTTAAATTGAAAGCGTAAAAAATACAGCTTGTGCAACAACTGAAGCGCTCGACCTTCCCAAGCGACATCGCTTCGCTCTATGGGCTCTTGAAAAGTTCCAAGAAGATCCGACGTTTTCGAGGCAAATTTAGTTCTGCCCATGAGGCCCATTTTTGGCACAATGGGTATGTAAGCAAATAAAATTGACGCATTTGCGACGAAGAGCAACCTGAAGAGATTCAAGAACTGCCACTTCATCCAGAAAAAACAACGGTTTGATGTGGTTTGTGGGCCGGTGGAATCATCGGTCCACATTTCTTTAAAAATGATGCCGGTGCGAACGTAACCGTCAATGGCGACCGTTATCGTTTCATGATAACCGACTATTTGATGCCTGAAATTGAAGCTCGTGATCTCGGCAACATTTGGTTTCAGCAAGACGGCGCCACTTCCCACACATCGCATCAATCAATGGATTTATAAGAGAACACTTCGGTAAGCACATAATTTTACGTTTTGAGCCGGTCGATTGGCCACCAAGATCATGTGATATCACACCGTTAGATTTTTTCCTGTGGGGATATGTAAAGTCTAAATCCGCTTCGATTCAGGCCTTGGAGGAAAACATCGCGCTTATCATTCGGCAGTTACCAGTCGAAATGGTCGAACGAGTCATCGAAAATTGGAATCAACGGATGGACCATCTGCGACGTAGCAACGGCCAACATTTTATAGACATAATCTTCAAAAAATAAATGCCAAAGAATGTGCTTTCAAATGATAATAAACATTCCCCACTAAATTTGAATTTTCTGTGCTTTTTTCTTTAAAAAAGTAGGGAACCTCGAAATGGATCATATATATATATATATATATATATATATATATATATATATATATATATAATATTGCAAAAAAAGTATCAGTTTTTCAAAAAAGTGTAAATTAAAAAAAAAACATTTAAAGAAAATACAATTTTTCAAAAAAGTATGAGTTTAAATTTTTAAACACAAAACATTTCTATTTATTTATTTATTATTATTTAACATTAATTAATTATTTATTATTTATTTATTTTTGTTAAACTAATTCGTAAGCTAATTAAAGTTATGTATATTAAATAGTAAAACAATATTTAAACAAAGATATTTCAAAACTTGTTCATAATAATAGGAATAGTAGAACTTTTTTAATTAGACCAAGTTAATTAGAAAGAGTTAATAAATGTTCCCAAATTTTTTTTAAATACTTTATTTTTGATGAATGCAGCATTTCTAGTAGACATAGAGTTAATGAGATTCCGACAATGCCTTACTGGCCCAAAAACTTCAGCATTTGACAGTATTTTTTCGGAAACACATTTTTTAATATTTTCCCATAGATTTTCTATGAGATTTATTAGTGTTCTACTCAGCTTTATTTTTTTATTTTCATTATTTGCACATACAACCGTTAATCTATGATCCCTTTTATCTGATGTATTGGAGGGCGTCAGACAAACTGCACTTGGTTCCACCAAACAAAACGATGTGAAATTGAAGTTTGAGGCCGCCTGTCTACATTAGGCAAATGATTATCAAAACAAACGCCAAAATCAGTGCGAATATATACAAGGTAACCTCAGTTAAACAGCTGATTATTATTTTGGTTGTTGCAGTCAAATTGCATATATAAAAAACAATAATGAATACTCCATATTGTTTTTGTGCAACTGGTGACACTTTGCTTGATAAAAAAAATCTCTAATGTAGACACTATGTTAAGAATTAACGAAACAAAAGCAAGCCGACGAAAATTTGTCGCCGGCGGCTAATCGGTTGTAATTAATTTTTTTTTTAATATTCGATAATTAATAATTGTCAAATTGACAAGGTGTATTGTTTTATTTTGTCATTTAAGGTATTTCTACATGGCACATAGGGGCAAAGGTATAACATTAAATAAACCTCGATATTTTAACATAAGTGATTGGTATCGTTTAAAACGTAATTTTCTCTGGACTTTAAATATGTTTAAATATTGTCAGCGTTTGAAAAACTTCAAATGCTACCAAGTTTTTTGGATTGGATAAAACTACAGCTACTAAAAATTGTTAGTAGTGATAGTAAAATTATTTATCATTATTTTGTAGTTACCACTTTCTATAACTACTGCTACTCAGAAAAAATTAAACTTGAAATTGAACAGAAGCTATAAAACATGCAGTTCAAATGCAGCAGTAGTTTTAAAAATAAAATATTTGGCTACCACTCCATTTGTAGTTCAATTTTTATAACTACTTCCCTTACAATATTTTTTAGGTAGCAGAAAAAGTTGTTTTTGAATCAACAATAAACATAGAACAATGTGAGAAACAATATAAACAAAAGTGAGCACGAAACGTCGTTGTAATAAGACTTAAAATCCATAGTGTAATAAGAAAGTGACCTCGTAAGCCCAGCTGATTTTAATTTTTTTTATTTACATACCGCGCGAAATTGTCAAATTGTTTTTGTATTCGTATGTAATATTTTTTCCGCATTTATTTGCTCTTCTTTTTCTTCATTGTTCATAGCGTTTTGACATTATGTGCAGTGGTTTTAGAATAACAAAATACAAGCAATTGTTGTTTTTGTAGATGTGCTGTCACTTTATAATTACATTATGCTTAATTAAAACCATTCGCTTACCATTTTTAGAAAATGTGTGATCATATTGCCATATTATTTCATTATGGATTATTGAATTTTTTAAGCTTTCTTTTATAATATGAAGGACTTATTATTTAGAATGTCTTTCATTAATATTTTTTTCTTTCTTATAGTATTTTTTTCTTACCCTATTTAAATATTTTATAAATCAGACAAGAAATTTTATAAATTAGAAAACAAACTCATTTTGTTTTCTGCCAAAGAAAGCACTAAACTATGTGAAATTTATTTTAGCTGAATATTTTTACTTTTTCAGACATATTAAAAGTTTAAAATCTTGAAGTCGTACTTTTAGGTATTTATGAAATATGTATAAATAAAATAAACAATATTATGAAAATAACAGCAAAAATACGGACATTTTCAACACTTACAAAGTAGAATTAAGTACATACTCTTACTCTTTTTTGGAAGTTATTAATAATTACTTCTAAAAAATGAATACATTAATAAGAAAATTACAATATAATCAATTTCAATGTATTTTAATCACTTACCAAATTAAAAATAATATTTTTATAAAAAAAAAAAAAAAAAATAAGCATGGCTTTTGAAATAAACTACATTTTTTAAGTAAAGAATAGTAACCCTAATTTATTTATTTCTTATTTTTACACTATAGTGTTGTAAAATATCCAAATGTTTACACAACACAGAGAAGAAATAAAACCAATATATTAAACTTTACATTTTGTAACTGCATATAGTTGCCATATTGTTGATTGTTTTATAATAATGAAAATATTTTAATTTAAACTTTTTAATACATAAAACTTCATAGGAAAATTTTAAAAGGACAAATAGTACCGTTAATTTAATAATTAATAAAAGACAGAATATTGAAAAAATATTGTTTTTTTTTTTTTTTTTTTTTTTTTTTTTTTTTGACAATCATGTAAAAGTCTGACAAAATATTTAATAACAATGTAAAAAAAAACTTTTTCTAAATAATGAGATGTATAAAACAAAAATAAATAAATAAATAAAATAAAATTTTTAATGATATTAATTATAATATTAATTAAATTTAAAATAAAAAGTGTTAATACGTAAAAAATAGTAAATGAATGAAAATCTATAATAACATTACTTTGAATTTTTATTAAACTTCTTCAACGACTAGCTTTACTGCTACCTCTGCTGCTCCCACTGCTTTCTATTGCTACTCTACTACCTTTAAAACTAATCAAAGATGGTTGGTTGCAATTTCCGTATGTCTGTTGAAATCAGCTTTTAGAAAGCCGCAGCTATCGGATATGCATGTTTTATACATACATCCTCAGAATGACAATAGTAAAAAACAACAAAATTGGTCACTAACGGCTGAAAACAGGCGTCTAAAAACGTCTTTGTTTTCGAAGTCCCTATATATGCTAGCGACTTCGTTTTTATATAGAAAATTCTAATCTATTTTTTTAATGCTTTTGCCGAACAAAACAAAAGTGAACAAAATTGGTTCATTAGTAACTGAAATATCGGTCAAAACGCATTTTTTGGACTTTGTGAAGCTTCTATATAAGCTTCAGAATTCGATTTTGTACAAATCTATTGTAAATATTTTTATAAAATTTTGGCTTTTTGTATTAGCCATATCCGGACCATAAATAACCGAGTTATAGGCAAAAATCTGAAAAAAATATTAAAAACATGCACACATACATATGTATATAAAATGTATTGCAATGAATTTCAATGTTGGTTGTTTTTTATATAAGAAAGCAGTAGTTGTTGATTGTATATACATATATACATACACACAATCATTTTTTTATGTATGTTTGGACCTTTTTTTTAGTTGGATTTAGAAGCATTGTAATAACTATTAGTGTTGTTGTTTTTTGTATACATATGTATATAAATTTAGTAGTCATCAAAAGCTATCAGTGTTTTTTTTTTTTTAAGGAAGCAACGCTTGCTATGATAGTTTAATTTTGTGTTTACATTTTTGTAGTTTAGAAAAAATGTAGATTATTTTTGTAAGTATAAATGTGAAAATATGAAAACATACTTTAAGGCGTAGTTTTTATTATTTGTCGGTAAGGTGGCACAGCCGAATCTTTTAATAAAATAAATAAATTTTTTTACAATAATTTTGTTGTAAATCCTAATTAATTATACCAAAATATTTAAAAACAGATTTTAATAGATGTGAAGAAGCATTGTACGAGGAGAGGAAAATTGTTTTAAGATTTAAAAATTATAGTTTTAATCTCTTCTGTATTGTCAAACTAATAGATCGGTTTTTATCTTTGGTTTAAAATACCCTTAAAATAAAATGGAATATTGAAAAATTCGGAAGGTAAAATAAAACAACTAACAATAGCATTATTACTCCTGCCGAAAAAGACCGTCGCATCAATAAAAAATTTAAAGATACATTAAATTTAATATTAGTATATCCTTACTCAGGAATAAATCTTTGTAATATATATTTATTGGCCTAAGAAGGCTTTTTATATTACTGTGAAATAAATAAATAAACTTTAGCCAGAAGTTATTGGAATTGAATCTGGCTAGACGGCTGACTAAAAATGTCGCAATACTTAACGGAGCGACAAAACTAAAATAAATTTGTTTGGAAACGACTGGGCAAGGAATTTTAACGATCGCTATAAAAAATATTACCGCGCGGCGGAAGAAACATAATGGTCTGGGGATGGTTTTTGTGGTACGATCGAATATCGAACACTGTGACATGATTTCAAATCAGAGACAAAAGAGAAAGTTTTCTTAAAAAACGATATGAAATATCAGTAGAGATCTGCCATAAACTTAACAAAAAATAAAGATATAAACAAGTTAACAGCAGCGACGAAGGTAGTATGGAGTTAACTTTCAATACGAAAGTTGTTATATGTATAAAAATACAAATATTTGCCAATAAATTTATTCTAAAAAACTGCAAAATTCTATAATATATAAAATAACAGATTTTACTACGCTTCCTTTTATTTCCAGTCCTTTGCTTAAATCACAATTTTTGTCCTGTGCAGCATAGGGGTTTGTGTTTATTGAAGTGCATTTTAATTTCATTGCTGTGAACACCACCAACATACTTAACGTAAAATAAAAAAAGGAAATTAAATATTGCTGCTTTAGCAATAGCTTTTTTCTTAATACATACATACAATATTTGCCACTTGAAATGAAATTAATTCATTCATTCTCATAAACATGCTAAAAGACGTATCTAGTGACAAAAGAATTATTGAATACTTTTTAATATTCAAATTTTATGTTTATGTAGTGTAAAAAACGAAGGGAAAGCAGAAAAGCGTTGAGTGTAGTTAAAAGCCTCAATCATGCAAAGTATACACTTTTTTACGTAAAACATTAGAAGGAAAAAATGATGCATAATTAAAAAAAGAAAATACTTAAGAAAATTGCAAAAACACAAAAATTGTATAACTTACTAAAGAATAAATAAAGTGATCATTAAAGCGTTTATTTAAATTTTATATAAAAAGTGTGTACACAAAGTGATTTCTTTTTTGTTTTTTTTTTTTTTTTGTTTTTTTGTTTATGCAACATAAGAACAAGATTGTTATCTTTTGTCAAAATTTCATCAAGAACATTTTAAAGCCAAATGATCTTTAATAAAGACATTTTAAAATTTTCTAATTTCTATTTTAATTTAAAAAATTTTTGAATTTACATCGCTTATCCATCATAAATATAAGCTCTAATTATATTTTTTTGCATTTCATGATTCTAAAGTACCAGTACTTAAATTCTTAGATGATATTTAAATATGTTTAATATTTTTATGATTTGATTTCTCTATATACATAAATAAATATATCAAAATCGTTTGTAATCTTAACGTGTATTTTATTCCTAATAAATACATTGTAAATATACATATGTATATTGATGATTGTTAAGTTGTTAAAAAAAGCGGCAAGACGTGAAAGTATTTGATTGTTTTGCTTAAATGATTTTATTAATTTTTTGGTCTCTGGGGGGTGAATAATTGTGGTGCTAAAAATAATAAAATAATATTGGTGGTAGTTTATTTAATTTTATGTTTGGACATGTATGGATCCTGTAGATTATTTGTTGACATTTAGTATTATTTAAATTGTCATTATCATTTTTTAGTTTAATTCGCATTAATTGTACCAGTTGTGACATTAAACAACAAGGATAATACCCGAAGTATGTACACATGTATAGTATATGAATAAATTATACGCTTCTATCATTAAGACATGTTTTATGTCTATTGAATAAATAAATTACAGTAAACATTAAAATATGTATTCCTATATTTTATTCTAATTATTTAAAATATATTTATATTTGTGTTAGGAAGTAAAAGATTTTAGGAACCACATATGTTTTTATTGTTATTATTGTTGTTATTATTATTATTATTATTATTATTATTATTATTATTATTATTATTAACTTTATTGAAACCTTTATAAAATAATTAATTACATTGTTATGAGGATTTACTTAAAAGTATTACAACAATTAAAATCTAAATAATTAAATAAAGAAACTACTAATATCTACTAATATTAAGAAAAAGTTGTCAAAAAAAACCTTGTACATGCGTAAAAGTTATAAGAAATTTTAAAAACAATCATTAATTATTACTCTTTAAGTAAAAGTGAGTCTTAGTGATTGCTTAACAAATTTCTTATTGTTTCATATGTATGTTCTGCATTTTTCATTAAATGACAGAGTCAGTTCCCTTGCAAATTAATGAATGCTTAAAGTTTCTATGCATTATATCAGTAGAATATCTGGGGTGTAGGTTATGAATTATTTTCAGATTTTTATTTTGTATTTTCTGTAATTTTCTTGTGTAAGTTTTAGCAGCTTTGTTAAACCGGACTTGGCATCGGTAGTTCAAATTTTGTCGAATACACATTTTGTAAATAAGGATCTTTTCTTAGACTAAGTTTAGATATTCTGTTGAGTAAGGGGTAAAGTGCGCGGCTGCAATTGATTATATACTGTAAATGCTGTTGAAATTATAGTTTTTATCTAAGATAGATAGATATATAGATAGATAGAGAAGCTTGACGTGACACCAAATTTACCACATCTCCACCCAGAGACCGGTCTCGGTCCATTGTGAGTCCCTTCATTGAAAAGCTAAAATAATTCCTAGATATTTGATACTATCCTGCAGAGGAGTAAAAACTTCCCTACAATATAAACGTTTTGAAGGAATACGTTTCTGTGATGTATTATGTGGGAATATAATAGCTTATGTTTTACTAACATTAACTTTTATCTTCCATTTATCAAAGTATTTATAGGTAGATTATAAACTATATTCCATTTTTTTAATTATTGCATTTGACGCCTTACCGCAGCAAATAAAAGCACTGTCGTAAGCGTACTTCTTGATTCTTGCGAACAGTAAAATCGGAAATATATATTGAATAAAAAGTAGGTGATAATACCGATCCTTGCGGTAGACACGCAAGGATTTGTCTATCACTAGATAGAGTGTTATCTATAGATACAGCAAATGAGCGCTGATCTAAAAACTTCTTATTATCTTTTGCAAGTACGTTGGAATGTTGAAGGAATTTATTTAAAAAAAAAGGCCTTCATGCCATATTGAATCGAAAGCTTTTTCAATGTCAATAAAATGAACGACTCTTTTTAGTTGATGTACTGTAGGGTACTCCTTGTGTAATCCAAACTGTTGAGGGTTAATAATATTATTTTAGTTTGAAAAGTCTAAAATTCTCTTATTAATTACATTTGATTTCTTAAAAATAGTTGGAAAATAGCATTCTATTAAACAAGAGCTAAAAAGTTTACAAAAGCAACCGGGCATCTTTAAGGATAATGCTATTAATGCCATCTAAAACTGGGGCTTTATTATTTTTCAATAATAGTACAAACGATTTAACTTCATCTAAATTGGTAAGCTCTACGTTAGATCTGTCAATAATTGTATCGTTAAGATCTTCAATGAATCTTGAGACAGTTCTGTCGATAGGTGAACAATTATTTAAAGTAAAGGTATGTGAATTACCAAATAAGTTTGCCATTGTTGAATTAGCTTTTTCATTGCTAGTTTTTAAAAAATCTTCCCCGTTTACATAAAGATCAGTAAGAGACATTTTGTTTATTTTAAGGAATTTTTTTACTTTCCAATTTTTTTAGAGCCCGAGGCCAAATTTGAAATAAATTTTGACCAGGATTAATTTCGGTCTTTATTAAGGTGGAAATCAATAGATTGATTTAATAGCTTCAAAATACTTTTAAATTGATTTTTTTTTAATTAAAATCGCTACATTTTCGAAATTTACCTTCGTATTTATTTCTCTGACTAATTAATACTTTACTGGTATCAGAGATTTCTCGTTGTCAAGAATTTTTATGACCGTCAGGTATTTTATTAAACGCTTCTCTAACTGTAGATATTAATTTATTAAAATAAAAATATAGATTACCTGAATTAGTAACAGGTTGGTCATTGTTCTGACACCTAATTTCATTTTCCACTCAGTTTCTGATTGCTGATCAATCTGCACGATAATACAAGGGAACTGAATATATCATGGTTTGAACTTGTCCAGAAATAACGCAAGTATAGGTACATGGTCCGACTGTAAAACATTTGGATGTGTCTCAAGGTTTGAAAAATTGAGACACGAGTTAGATAGAATAATGTCTACTGTAGATGGTAGACGGGGGTTGATATTTTGTCCAAAGCGTGTATTCATTTGAGAAATAAAAGTGGTAGCTGGATTGAAGACAGTGGTTGTCTCATTACCAGTCGAATTATTTGACATACAATTCCAATATGTATGTTGCGCATTCACATCACCGAAAATAAAGTAGTCGTTTGAAAATGAAGTTAATTTATCCAAATCAGTTATAAATTGGTAGTATGAACTGGATTATACGCTGAAGTGAATATAACTTGCCTTATATTAATCATTACTTGTACTGAAATACTTTGAGCAGTACTTGTTTTTATTTTTGGCAACAACGTATGCTTAATATTATCTTTAATTGCAATTAGAACTCCTCCGCCATGAGTAGATCGATAGATTAGGTTAGGTTAAAACCTAATACCATCCGGTTCATTGTGATTCCTTTATAAAAATCCAAAGAAAACTAATAGAAGAGGAAAAAGAGGAACCTAAACAGAAGAAGGCACCATAATAGAAAGAATAGAAATAGAAAGATAACGAAATAAAAGAATAGTGTGGAACCCAAGACCCACCAATCAACTCTGACTACCTCTAAGCCACTTTATTCCCAGTACGAACTCTATAAGGTTGCCGAGTCCTTTACCCATAACCTCCTCCAGTTCGTATAGAATAGGGCTCCCAAATCATTTCAGTCTATTACGTGGAGCCCTATACAATGACAGAGTATGTGCTCCATTGTCTCTGGCTCCTTCACATCATCGCACGTCCTACAATAGTCTGACGTGCCAGTGTCCCACTTACTGGTCATATTTCTTATTGCGAGGTGACCAGTAATCATTAGATTCCCACGATTCATGCCCAGAAGATACTTCGAATCTGCTGGTTTAAAACTAGGCCATAACGCTCTAGATACTTTGCAGTCCATTTTGCTTCTCCAAGCATGATTCGTCCTTCCTAAAGTTCATTCCCTTATGGCAATGAAATATGACCCAATCGGAATTCTAACCGATACCTCCACAAAAGACCTGTACAGCTCCGAGCCCTTACGAGCTAGGTCATTGGGTAGTACTCACGGCACTCGTAATGCCAATTGAAGCACACCGCTGAACTTTAGAAAAAAGGTTCCTATACGTTCCCTTTCTCAATGCCTCCCACCATACCGAACATCCATAAGTGAGTAAAGGTCTCACAACCGATGTGTATATCCAATATACAATTACCGGTTTTAGACCCAGTTCTTCCATATAGTGTTCCTGCATGCGTAGTAGTCATTAAGCCCTTCCTGGCCCTTTCCTGAGTATTTCTCTTCCAAGACAATTTACAGTCCAAGTAAATGCCCAGGTACTTGGCCTCCTTTGACAATCTGAGTTTTGTTCCATCCAATACTTGTAGAATAAATATCTCAACCTTATATCTCCTGGTAAACAGAATTAGTTCAGTCTCGTCAGAGTTGACTCCCAATCCATTACTGTTTGCACATTGGGAAAGTTCTCGCAGTCCATATTGCATGACCTCGCTGATCGTGGGTAGAAATTTACTCGAGACCAACATTACTACATCGTCAGCGTAGGCTACGATCTTCCTTCCCATGGCATCGAACTGTCTCAGTATGACGTTCATTGCAAAAGCCACAATAATGGCGAAAGGATCCCCTTGTGGTGTTCCCCTTGTCACAAGCTTCCTTATGCAGGTGTCTTTCATGCATGAGTTGATATCCGAGCTGCCTAGCATCAGCGTGATCCACTAGATTAGGAATACACTAATACCTAACGAAGCGAGTGATTCCTGAATCGCCTCTATCCTAATGTTGGTAATGGCCCCTTCTATATCAAGGAACGATGTCAAGGTGTATTCCTTATGCAGTAGACCCCGTTAAATAAAACTCACCAAATCATGCAGAGCACTCTCAACAGATTTACCCTTAAGATAGGCGTGTTGAGCGTCGCTAATGACCTGAGTTCCCTTCCACTCCTTAGGTATAGATCGATCAGTCTTTCTATTTTCTTGAGTAGAAAAGACGATAGGTTCTCTTTAAGACATTCTGTAACATGGCCGGAAAAATGCCATCTGGGCCCGGTGATTTGGATGGCCCAAATGAGTTTACCGTCCATCTTACCTTGTCTTCAGTGAACATCTTCTCTTTCGCATCGGTTATCACTGACAATACCTGTCCTCCCATCAGATTCTATATTCTTACAGCCAGGGAAGTGAGGCTCCATCAGTAAGCTGAGGTACTCCGATCTAGACTCCGTCCACGAGTTGTCCGCACGTTGTATATATCCAGGTGAAACAGGGTCCTTGGATAATACTCATCTAAATCTAGACAGCTCGTTAACCGAGTCCACGGATTCACGGAAATTCATCCATTATGTCCGTTTCGCCCGTCTTATGTCCTTCTTATACTTAATGAAGCTTTCCCAATCCACCTGTCTCCTCGTTAGCTTAGCTCTATTAAACAGGTTTCTCACTGTAGACCATTGGTCCCTAAGTTCCCTGGTCCACCAGGTGGAGTAGATCGATCCTCTCTATAAATTTTATAACCACCATGTTGCTGGCTCAGTTATGTCTTACCGGTTGAATTATATGGCATGTTAAAGTATCATACCCAAAACTCGTAGCTTGTCGTACTTATTTTGACGTCTTTGCAAAGCATCGACAGCATCAAAAAATATTTCCAGAAGTCTTTCATTGGAAATGTCATCGGCTGACTTCATAAACGCAGTTTGCAAAGCAACACTGAAATGTAAAATGTTCATAAACACAGTGAAGTTAGTTTTGGCAATGCCTCAAGTTCAATGCGCAACATTTGTCAAATTTGTGCATTGCTTTTACTTGTGATGCTTTATACATAAAAATTTTCTTGGCGGTTAAAATGGCAGACTTATGGTAAGTAAAATGTATATTTAAATACTAATTTTTACAATTATTTAATTTTTATTGTATTAGTACACAATGTGAAAAAAATGGAACCACGAACGAAAAAAGCTTCTAATAGAAGTGCGTTTGAGACATGAACAAAAATTTGTTGCAAAAAAGAAAAAACGAAATACAATTTGGGAACAAATTGTACAAAAAACTAGAAGATGCTTTGTAAACGTAACAATACATCTGGTGAGAGTCCCACTGGGATTTTTTCGAAATCATGGACGAAATCTTCGGCAGCCGCAGTTGCGTCCTGGTGCCTAATGAAATTATATAGAGTTCGCTTGAAACCCTTATTGGAGACTTAAGCGATGGCCCATTGACGCCCGATAACCCAACGATGCCGAACAGAGACATATGTCCTTCAGATATTAATACTCCTAGAAGTGTAGTAAAACGAAAACGGTGTGATGTTTTGGAATTTTTGGGCAAAGGATCTGAGGCAGATGCCAAAATTATGAAAACACTCTTAGATATGAAGGCAAAAAAGATAGCGGTTGAGAAGGACAAATTAGCTGAATTAAAGGAAATTCGTACGTTGTTTGAGAAAATTTTAGAAAGCTCAAAATAATTTGTAATTCGTTTTTTATGTTTACCTAATTTTTTACCTGAACTTAACTATAGCTTTTATTTGTTTTTGTTTATAAAATAACTAGCTGACCCGAGCCGCGTTGCTGGCCCTAAGCAAACATTAGTGTTGTATTACTGAACGATTTAAATTGATATTTTAACGAAATTTACGACCTTTAAATAAAAATCTAAGGAATACCTATTATAAAGTGTTTTTTACGGAAGAATTTAAATATGATGTAGATGTGGGCTCAATCAAAAAATATACGCATGTATTTAAGGCAAATTTGAATTTATATTTATTTATTACTTCATCTTAAGGTTAGCGGATAGACAATGTCTTTTTTTTGAACGGAATGATGAGAGCTGTAGTCGAAATTGCAGTTGTAATGGAACGCTGCTTGATTCAAATCAGAACTTGAAGCAATTCTTCTTATGCGTTGATTAAAAATTTTAAAGTTGTTGAATTGCTACATTTGCTCGACGATTTCTCATTGCTAACCGAGCCGTTTCATTTCTCGCCTGCCTTTCTTCCTGCGTTTGTGATGTACGAAGTCGGGCCAAACTAATACGGGGTTGTTCTCGTCCGATTTCTCGTTCATATATATTCAATTGATTGACGATATTACAATAAGTACTTGCATTACGTGTTCGACGCGAAATATTAGATCTCCGGGGTCGCGGCATTGTGAATAACACTTAATAACGAATGCCAAAAATACAACAAATGGTTTTAAATATCACAACCTCACTAAATGATGAGCTTTACTTGGAACTTACCGTTTGGAAATAGAATTCTACACCACCACCAGAAAACAAATTGCACAAAAAAGTAAGCGTTTCGATAGAAACAGAAACAGTAATTTTTATAATTTGTATTAAAAAAAATATTTTTAATGATTATTAAGGCAAAGAAATTATGACAAAAAAGAGTTTTTTTTTTATCGCGGATTTTTCGCGAATTTTTTTTCGTATTATCCTTTTCTGGCCGGTGACCGGTCCGAATTGGTGAGAATCATCAAAATCGGTCTAGTCGTTCTTGAGTTATAACAATAGTAACTAACATCACTTTCTTTTATATATATAGATTTTATTGTTATGAATTGAATTTAATAAAATGTGAAATAAAAAATAAATTTGTAACTGTCAAAATTTAATTGATATATTAGGCTGATAATAATGTGGCTAATGCATCTCTCTTTGCTTTTGCCTCTCGTTGTCCTAATAAAACCGTTTCCTCGATCGTTTCAGATTCAATAACATTATTTTCTGCTATTTCATCAGCGATATTGTCTTCATTTACAATTATTATGTTAATAATCATACAAGCCATTGGTATTAATTTGGGCATATATGGACGTTGAACATCAATGTACTTTAATATTCTAAATTTCTTTTTTAGAACACCAAACGCTTGTTCCACAACTACTCGAGTTGAACTTAGAATTGTGTTGTATTTTGCTTGCATTTGTGTTAAGAATCCGTTATCACGATAAGGCACCATAACAAACATTTCTAACGGATAGTCTCCATCGCCTAGCAAATGGTAATTGGACAAAATATTTATTATAGTTTTTCGAATAGAACTCGTTTTCCAAACTGATGCATCATGGCATGCCCCTGGACACCCAATAAATACATCTAAGAATTGCATACGACTATCGACAATAGCCTAAAAAAAGTATTAAATTCAAAAGAAATTTCAGGTTCAAAAAGTAAATTACTTACTTGTGCAATAATTGAATAAGTCCCTTTTCGGTTGCGATAACTGATTTCATCCTTGATTGGTTGGGAAATCGGAATATGCGTTCTGTCGATGCATCTTAAAATAAAGGGAAAAGGATTGCAGCGCAGATTTGAAAATTCTTCACTAATTTCTTTTTGTTCAGCAGGAAACTTAATAACATCTCCCTTTAAGCGGCATATCAACCTTATTGTTTTAACGAATACTTTATATGCATTATAAGCGTTTTTTTAAATAACAGCACAGGATTCCTTAAGATTCATTTTATTCTTTTTTATTTATGTAAACACAAACGAAACACAACAGACGATGCACATTGCAAAGTATTCATGCGTTCATAAATGTGTCAAAATATCATTGCATTTTTTTACAATGCCGTGTTGCCACAAAGTAGTGCTTTGTCTTGTCTACGCATTTGTTTGCAGTGTTGCAATGCAAACTGCGTTTATGAAGCCATCATTATTATTTTTATCGTAGCTCTTGCCTTTAGCTAGCTCAGAATATAAATTACCAAAATCGCGGGAATTGCATGTATTATTATGGGATTCTTGCATTGGCAATTGAGGAAAATCATGATCGTCTTTTTTAAAATAATATACATTACTTCATCTGCTGGTCGCCCTAGATTTAGATGTTACTCGAGGACGGATTAAGGTTTTTTAAGTTCTTCTTTATGCAGTTGTAGCACTAATAAATTATACTATCATCACTATTACCTTTGTTGAGTGAACAAACTGCATAATTATGGTTTCCGGCGCAGGCTGAACACACTACGATACGGTTTCAATTTGGGGGACCTTTATTGCCCTTTAGAGATTTTTTCCAATACACAGAAATATTACAAAAATATCTTATTTTCATAACCTCTATTTTTGAAATATGTTGGCGATCAAACTCAATAAGACAGGGTGCGTCATCTACTCTGGATCTCTTTGTTGCTAGTTCATTAAGGCTTACCGGGTTTATATTGAGCGAGATAACATATTGTGTCCAGTTGTGGCAGGCCAAATAAAACCAATTTAAAAGTTTTTGCATCCTTCAACTCATGCGTATAATACTGGAATTTTTTTTGTCTTTGAGAACACTCAAAGCTTCATTATACAGTTATAACGAGTTTGATACAATTTTCGTACCAAACGACATTCCTTTATAAGTATATTAATCCGATCACAGTAGAGTTCACAATTATTGGTGGACTCTTTTCTTTCTTCAGACAGAAGCTGAAACCTGTTGGCACTAGTGCAGGGACTGTTTAAAGTTTTTGCATTTAAGGCTATTTTATTTATTTTTTAAAAATTTATATACATAATAAATTATGAGTATAAATAATATGGGTATTAGGTACTAACAACTGAGGCTTTCGACCTATATTTTAAAGGTAGTGTATATTAAATCTTATTGTATATGTTGCAATGCTTTAAAATAGTAATGACAGCTTTTATATTTACAATATTAAAATTTTTTAAAAGTTCTGGTAGGCATATTTTACCGTACAGTTCAATTTGCTTATTGTTAATGAAGTTACAATTAAAAATTAGATGATTAATGTTTAAAAAGTTCATTTGAATTGCATAGGTTACAAATATTAGTTTATGAATTAGCAAAAAGGTGTTGGTGTGTAATTAGGGTATGTCCTAATCTAATTCGCGTATATTTCCGTAAATCAATTTTCGATATTTCATTTGGGTATAATGTTGCTGATCCATGTGGATTAAAAGTTTTATAAAGGTGGTGATAGTCAGACCAAATTGCTACTTGTTTAGCTCTAGTAGCAGAAAATATAGTCCGTATAACGTCAGATTTATTTGAAGACGGATAAGTTAAAATCGGGGCTTTTGTTGCAAATTTGGCAGCTTCATCAGCCAAAGAGTTACCTTCAATGCCGATATGACTGGGGACCCACATGATTTTAAATTTACTGTTAAATTTTATAAGAATATCTCTTATATTGGAAATAATAACGTTTTTATTTTTGGTATTTTGAATGGCAGTGATTGCAGATTTTGAGTCAGAGCAAATAATAAATTTGCCACGTATATTTTTGTACTTTTTGAGGGCGTGTAGAATTGTCGTGGATTCAGCAGTAAATATTGAGCATCTATGGTCAATTATGCCTAAATAGTCTGTTACGAGATTGTGGTTGATTATCGCAAATGTTGTTGCGTCTGATGTTTTAGATCCATCAGTGTAAAGTATTTCCCAATTTTTTGTTATGTAAAAAGTAGAAATGTCTTTGAATAGCGATATATAGTTGTTGTTGGGTGTAGATCCTTTTGGTAGCACAATGAGATCAATGAAGCAAGAACTTTTTAGTTTCCAGTGTGCTTCAGTTGGAGTTTATGATTTTTGTGGGATAAGTGGTATATTAAAATCTATTGCCATATTTAGAGCCAGACGAACGGTTGATGGAAATCGAAGTTGAGATTGACTTGAGATGTTCTGAATGCGTCCTAAAAGTTGCTGCTCTGTAGGAAATAAAATTTTTGTTATAAACTTTGCGCTTAAGTTATCCAATCTATGTTTTATTGTGGGTAGTCCGTATTCGGCCATCAGATTCTTTATAGGCGTAGATTTAAGTGCCCGAAGGGCTATTCTTATAGCTGAATTGTAAATTGAAGTTATTTCTTTCAACTGCGAGGCTGTTGTTTTCCCATAGATTATTAGACCATAATCTAATTTAGATAAAATAGTACTGCGTACAATATTGATGGCAGTATTTGGTTGAGTGTTACACTTTTTAGCATTGAGGCATTTAATTAGATTAAGACGTGAGTGTAGAGATTTTTTTAGGCTATCTATGTGTGAAGACCACGAGAAGTTTTTATTAAATATTACAGCAAGTATTTTTAAACTATTGACTGTAACTATTTGTGTACCTTGTATGACAATGTTGGAGATGTTACATATCTTTTTCTTACCTAGTGTCTACATTAGGCAAATTTATGTTAAAACAAACGTCAAAATCAGTGCGAATATATACAAGGTAACCTTAGTTAAACAGTTGATTATTATTTTGGTTGTTACAGTTGTCAAACTGCATATATAAAAAACAGTACATGTTAAAAAAACTTATTATCTGATATTATTTTATTGAGCTTGTTTGTGGCAATTTGGAATAGAACCACCGAAAGTGGGGAACCTTGGGGAATTCCGTTTTATGGAGGTTGTATGGATGAATATGTATTATTAACTCTTGTCCTTACTTTCCTATTTGATAAAAACGAAAACACAAATTTAAGTATTTTTGGACCAACTTTCAATTCTTTTAGTTGGGAAATAATTTTATGAATGCATACGCGGTCAAACGCTTTTTCAAAATCTATAGAAAATATAGTTAGGTGATTTCGGTGGGAGATTGCACAAGCACTATGGTGGCCTATATATGCTAAAGCGTCTATAGTACATAATACATAATAAAGTTTTAAGTTCACTGTTCTACCAGCTTGTGTATTTTTTTGTGTTATGGTATTTATAATGGGGTATTGAGGAATTGGCTGCAAATGGGACAACTTTTTGGAAAAGCGCTACTTCCCTGTTTACGTTAGTGGTTAAATTCCTTTGAGGTTTATTAGAAGATTTTTAAAATTTAGCCAGTTAGCTTTATCAATAATAAAACGACTTTGAAAATAGGTCTTTTCTGTAGGTATAGAATTAGTTAACTTAATATGGATTGGAAAATGGTCGCTACCGTGAAGTTGGTTGTCAGGCTACCAAGAACAGCGGGGGAATATATCGGCTGTAGCAAAAGCTAGATCAATGTGGGTAAAGGTGGATCTGGTTGAAAAGTGTGTAGGCGAGCCATCATTTAGCAGTAACATGTTAGAATTGTATAGAATATTTTCTAATGTATAACCTCTGTAGTTGGTAGAACTGGAACCCCATAATGTTGAATGACTATTGAAATCACCCACAATTATGGTGTTGGTATTGTTGTTTGAAAATAAAATTTGTAGTTCGGTTCTAGGTATTGTGGGTGGGATGGTAAATATATATTATTTTTAGTTTAAATCCAATAAAAATTACGGTTTCAATAGAAAAATTGTTGTGTGCATTGTTAGAAATGATTTTAATGTTGTTTTTAACAAGCAAAACAGTGTTACATGTTGTGTTGTGTGATGCTATGGTGTTGTATCCGTTAATTTTGATTGCGTTGTGTGCTATCCGAGTTTCTTGTAATGCGATGACGTGTGGAAAGTGTTCTCTGATCAGTATTTGAAGCTCGTGGAGATTATTGTAAAAGCCGTTTAAATTCCATTGCAAAATTTTTAAGTCCATGGTTACAGTTTGTGAAAGGGATGTAGTTGTAGGTATTTTATTAGAGTTCCATACGTTGATCTGGTGTGTCGATTTCATTTCTTCTGTGTGTGATTTTAGTTAGTTTTTGTTGTGTTTCTGATGTGGATGTTTTGTTTTCGGTTATTGAATTAGATTTAGTCAAAGATATATCTCTGGATAGTGTGTTATCTTTTATTTGGGTTTTGGATACCGAGTTAGTATTATTGCTGGGTTTTTTATTTGTACTAGGTGTTTGTTTAGAAGCTTGAATTGAGTGTGAGTGAGAGGTATTATTTATTAAAGAGATTTGTTTGAGTGGTTCAATGTTTTTTTTTTGTTTTCTTGTCGTTGGTTTGTTTTATGTAATCGGTTTGATTTTTGGTGATTGTAATTGTAGTGGTTGTTTGTTGACTGAGGTTGAAATTATTGGTGTTGTTATTGTTTGTTTTGTAAAGTTTGTTTTTTCTTTCAGCAATTGCGATTTCGAGATCTTCAGTTGGCATTTCAAATGAGGGTGTAGTTGTTGTTATTTGTGTAGCTTCTTTATAAGAACAATTATTTAGAGTTTTTATTTTTAAAATTTCTTTACGTTGCTGGTACACTGGACAATTTTTGTTGGAAGATTTGTGTGGATGATTGCAATTTATACATTGTATCCTGGTGTATGGTATAGGGTCGTGTATTATAGAAGCACATATATCGCAGTTTTCGTTGCTTTTTTAATATTTCCTAGTGTGTCCGAGTTTAAAGCAGTTTTTACACTGGATTGGGTTTGAGATGTAGGGATCAATTTTGCAATTTAAAAAGCCAATTTTTATTTCATTTGGGAGTTGGTAACGATTAAAATGGAGAATATGGAGAGGTGTATTAATAGTTTTGTTGTCAATAAATTTACTTATTTTGGTACAGTCAACGACACCTTGGTTTTTGTAAGCCATCTTTAATTTCTTCTACATTTAAATCTTTTAGTGTAGGTGAATATATAACCCCTTTAATAATATTTAATGTTGGATGTAGAGTACACTCAGTAGGGCACACACCAGTTAACATTTTAGCTTTTAAAAATCGGTTTGCTTGTGCTTCATTTTTAGTTAAGATTAACAAGTTTCCATCCCTAGAGAAAGTTATTTTTTGGGTAGGATCACTTGATATGCCTTCCAGCGCTTTTGATACCAAAAATATGTTAAATTGTTGAATCGGCTTGTCAGGAATAAGGCTTTTCAGAATTACAAATTTTGGGCACTGGTTATTGTTAAAGTTTAATTGTTTTGAACTATTGATTTTTGGGAAGTCTGTATTGTTGTTAATGTTGAAATGAGGATTATTGTTTTTTTTTTTTCCTTTTTGGTGATGGATCAAGAATGTCATTATAATTTCCTCCTGAAGAGGAAGACATGATTATTGATTATGATGCTTGCGGATTTATGTAAAGATTATGATATTAAAATGAGGTGAATAAAGAGAACTAATAAAAATAGAAAAAACGATGTAGAAAGCGAAGAGAGAACAAGTAAACAACCGTACACTATGAGCACTTGTTATCGACTGTTTTTGAGCAAACATTACTAAAGAAAAGAAAGTTAAAGCAAATTTAAGTAGTTTTTTAAACTTTTTAATTTAAAAATTCAATTAATATTTTCTAGCAAAAATTAACACGATGTTTTTATCTTGAGGCAGAGATGCCAGATGAACTACATATGTAAATTATTTGAATCAAGATACATATTTTTTGTTTTTTTTTTTTTTTTTTTTTTTTTTTTTTTCGTCTTAAAGACATTTCTTACGATAGCAAATTTTATATAGCACTCCAACTTGTTTAATCTCATATTATTCTAATAATATTAATTCATGGAATCTCTTATAATAATCATATACAAATATTTCATTCAACAAGCTGTCTGTCTCCTTAATATTACACCGTGAAATAAAGACCCTTTTACTTCTGTTTCTCAAAACAAGGGTTTAACAATTTTTCAAATTACCATGATAAGAATATGGTCGGTATACATCATTTCCACTAACTTATTATAATGGTTCATTGTGTGGTGTTTTATATTTCACTTGTATAATTTTTAATCCTGCTGATTCTATTCTACCATGCAATTAGTTTTTTTTTTTTTTTTTTTTTGAAATTATTTTTAGTCTCTTCTGATTTTCATTCATTATTTGCAGCTTCTAGTATAGTTAGTATGTGAAAAATGTTAATTTTTTGAGTTTCATTTAGTTGGTTTGATGGTTGGTATATGGAATATAATATGTTAAAAATGTTTACATATTTTGTGGCTGTAATGATACGTCCGTTCGTTCGTTTTGGTCTCTTTACATTACTTGCCCTTTGGCAATGTACTTTAATCATTTTGCTAGTCATTTTTTCTGATTGCAAAAATTTAATACTGCGATTTGTTGTAAATAATGTTTTTATTTTTCTCTTATTGCTCCGTTCAAAATTAAATGTAGAATGTACATATATTTATATATATATTTTTTAATATCTGTGTTTTTTATTTTTTCAAATACAGAAATCTTGTATGTTTCAATTTCTATTGATTTCTTATGTTATTACAAATTGTTGGTTTGGAGCATTTTTATCTTTTTGTAAATATTTTTTATGCTCTCGTCACTTGTTGGTTTGGATTATTTTTATCTTTTTACACATATTTTTTTTTTTTGCTTTAGTCACTTGAATGTAGGGGTTGGTATTTTTTATTTTGATTTTTTCAATAACTTTAATGCATTCTTTTATTATTTGTTATATGCGGTTCTTTAAGCAGGGGTTCCCACAATATTTCGACTGGCGGACCCTTTCTGACATTTGCAAAATAAGTAAAAAAAAGTGTGCAAGCTCGCCAAGAAATTATATTGGTATATGGACTAATTTCCATCGTTTTTCAATAAAAACTTAATGTTAATTTTAAGCTAAATGTACAACGAATTTTATTCATCTTTCTAGCAATTTATGAATTCTATCCCAAACTAAGATTTTAAGTTAAGAAACAAATTAACCAAACGTTTGAAACCTTGTTCTGAAGTGAAGCATATTTTATCTACGGCAATCTGTATCAAACGAAAAAATGTCTAAGCTATACTTCCCAATCACTTTTTTCCAAATTATTTTTAACTGGTCCCACAACATTAGGTCGAGAATAGTCATTATCGTTTCTCTTTGATTTAGCAGCGTATAGTGACTGACACACTTCTGATCCCATTAAATACGAAGCATTATCTGGGAGCCATCGTTATTCGTCATTGGATTATCATAATTGACCCACTTTTCATCACCTGTAACAATTCGATGCAGAAACGATTTCGTTTTGTGGCGCTGCATTACTTGACATTACAAATCTCTATTCGATGCCTATTATCTTCGTATGGCACATAATTTCCTTGCTTTTGGATGAATTCAAGTGCTTTTAAAATGTGGAAATTTTTGCTTGATATACTTCCAATGACAATGTAAGCATTTCTTGCATTTGGCATGAGTTTTGATTGAGCACTCCAATCTTCATCTTCAAACTTTTTTCGCACATCGAAATCGACACATTTAAATCGCATCAAAATTCTACGGCATCGGTTTTCTTCAAAATAATAACAGTAATAATAATGCAAAATTTTTCAATCAAACTTCTATTCCACAAGAAACACTCACGAGTACTAGACAGCAGACACGAGACTTAGTGACTTTTTTAAATATTTAACCCTAAAACATTATAATGTCTTCCATTTGGGAACTCCTGCTTTATAGTATGTTTTTTTTAAATATGTACAAAGCATATGTTTTCTTTATGTACATATATATTTATTTTTTGCTTAGTTCCTCCCACCTCAAACAGTTTTCGTTTTTAATCACATTTAATGCAAATCATTTCAATCTTTTTTGGGAATGGTTTGTCATTCTTGATATCTTGGGATAGCTTTTAAAAATAAAAAAAAATATATATTATTTATTTTCTCTAATAAATGAATTTTAAAATTAAAAAAATACACGTTAAAGAATCAGATTCTTTATGGCTTTGAAAATATCAATACATTCGAGTTCTTGGTATTGATTTATTCGAAGTAATTTTAATGATAAAATTGGTAAATTAATAAAATCGGTATATAATTCTGAAATATTATTATTATTCATAGTATTCTTAGTAACAAAAAGAACACTTATTTATAAATAAAAAATAAATGAATAATAATTATTCTTCTTATCTTCTATTTATTTTTAGTGTCTCATAACAATCAATACAATCCACCGGATTTGCCGCCGATGGTTTCCTCCAAGGAGCAAACCTTAATGTGGCAGCAAAATTCTTATTTAGTGGATTCTGGTATTCATTCGGGTGCTGTCACACAGGCTCCTTCACTTTCGGGCAAAGAAGATGAGGAGATGGATGGCGATCCACTTATGTTTGATTTAGATACTGGTTTTCCACAAAATTTCACACAAGATCAGGTGGATGACATGAATAGTCAGTTGAGCCAGACGCGTTCGCAGCGCGTACGCGCCGCCATGTTCCCAGAAACATTGGAAGAGGGTATTGAGATACCATCGACCCAGTTTGATCCACAACAACCAACAGCTGTACAACGTTTGGCCGAACCATCACAAATGTTAAAACATGCCGTTGTCAACCTAATCAATTATCAAGATGACGCCGAATTGGCAACACGCGCAATACCAGAATTAATAAAATTGCTCAATGATGAAGATCAAGTTGTTGTTTCCCAAGCCGCCATGATGGTACACCAGTTGTCGAAGAAAGAAGCTTCGCGCCATGCTATTATGAATAGTCCACAAATGGTAGCAGCTCTCGTGCGCGCCATTTCGAACAGTAACGATTTGGAGAGTACTAAAGCTGCTGTTGGCACTCTTCATAATTTGTCACATCATCGACAAGGTCTCTTGGCTATATTCAAGAGCGGTGGTATACCAGCTTTGGTGAAACTATTGTCTTCTCCGGTTGAGAGTGTTTTATTCTATGCCATCACCACCTTACACAATTTGCTATTGCATCAGGATGGTTCTAAAATGGCAGTTCGCTTGGCTGGTGGTCTCCAGAAAATGGTTACCTTGTTGCAGCGTAATAATGTCAAGTTTTTGGCCATCGTTACAGATTGTTTACAGATCCTTGCCTACGGCAATCAGGAAAGTAAACTAATAATTTTGGCCTCGGGTGGGCCCAATGAGTTGGTACGCATTATGCGTTCCTACGACTACGAGAAGTTGTTATGGACCACTTCACGTGTTTTGAAAGTCCTCTCGGTATGTTCTAGCAATAAGCCAGCTATTGTAGATGCTGGCGGTATGCAGGCCTTGGCCATGCATTTAGGTAATCCATCGCCACGCTTAGTTCAGAACTGTTTGTGGACTTTGCGTAATTTGTCCGATGCCGCTACCAAAGTTGATGGCATGGAAGCATTATTGCAATCATTGGTTCAAGTATTGGCTTCAACAGATGTTAATGTTGTTACTTGTGCAGCTGGCATACTCTCGAATTTGACTTGTAACAATCAACGTAATAAGGCTACAGTTTGTCAAGTCGGTGGTGTTGATGCTTTGGTACGTACGATTATAAATGCTGGCGATCGTGAAGAAATCACTGAGCCAGCCGTATGTGCTTTACGTCACTTGACAACTCGTCATGCTGACTCGGAAATGGCTCAAAATGCAGTACGTTTGAATTATGGTCTCTCGGTGATTGTAAAACTTTTACATCCACCATCGCGCTGGCCATTAATTAAGGCCGCTATAGGTCTGGTACGCAATCTGGCCTTGTGCCCAGCAAATGCAGCTCCACTGCGCGAACATGGCGCCATACATCATTTAGTACGTCTACTAATGCGTGCTTTCCAAGATACTGAGCGTGTAAGTTTTTTTATTTGTTTGTTTAGATTTAGAGTAAGTTTAAAATTCGTTTGTATACCTTCTTTAGCAACGTTCTTCAGTGGCCACTACTGGATCACAACAGCCTTCGGCTTATGCAGATGGTGTTCGTATGGAGGAAATTGTTGAGGGCACTGTTGGTGCCCTACATATTTTAGCTCGAGAGTCTCACAATCGAGCTTTGATTCGACAACAATCGGTAATACCGATATTTGTACGCTTACTGTTTAATGAAATAGAAAATATACAGGTGAGTTGTTTTTTTTTTTTATTGAAATATCGGTTTCCAATCAAACTAATTCCTTTATTCGTATGTTATATTTAGCGTGTTGCTGCTGGCGTACTTTGTGAATTGGCTGCCGACAAAGAGGGTGCTGAAATAATTGAACAAGAAGGAGCCACAGGGCCATTAACTGATTTATTGCACTCACGCAATGAAGGTGTAGCAACTTATGCTGCTGCCGTTCTTTTCCGTATGAGTGAGGATAAGCCACAAGATTACAAGAAACGTCTATCTATTGAGCTAACTAATTCGCTTTTACGTGAAGACAACAATATATGGGGAAATGCCGATCTAGGCATGGGTCCAGATTTACAGGTTCGTTATGTTTAATGTTATTTTTATTAAAATATTTAACATCCAATAAGAAATTTCAAAATTTCTTAAAAAAAATGAAATAATAAAATCAAATTTATATTAATAGAAATATTGTATATGTTATAAAACAAAAGACAAATATTATTTTTATTTAATGTAAAAATAATTATTGAATATTTGATTATATATCTATCTAATATATATATATATATATATATATATATATATATATATATAATATGAAATAATCAAATAAAATTTATCTTAATAGAAGTATTGTATATCTTATAAAATTTTATTTTTATTATTTTTATATTTTTATTAAAAATAATTACTGAATATTTGATTATATCTCTATCTAAAAAAATCATGGTATATTTTGCATTTAATTTTTTATTTACCAAACAAAAATATACTTTTTATGTTGAATTTTTCTTTTAACAATTTTATTTTCCGTAAAATGTAGTTGAATTAGTGGAAATACAAAAAAGTATACAATATTGTTGTTTTCATATATAAATATTATTAGTGACCAAAATTGTTAATTTTTGTATCATAAAATTGAAGTTTTTTTAGCTTTAAATGTTGTATTTTTATATAATTTTTTTTTTATTTCTTTATATTATATTAATTTTGTTTTTTGTTTTTTTTTTTATTATTTTTTTATTTTTATGATTTTCGTTTTTGCAAATTATCACAACTACCACAACTGCTACTACTATTACCAACACCAAACGTAAACTCAACCACTCCCACCATCACGTAAAATTAATAAAACTCCCTGCACCTGTTGAAAAATTCTTCAAATTTGGCTAAACTTATTTGTTTTTAAAACTTAACAAAAAATGTGTTTTGGTGGCCCCCTCGTATTCAAAATTTCCCTGTTTTACCCAAAAAATAAAATAATAATAAAATAAAATTATTTAATGGTCAATGTGATCAAATTACATAAAAAATCAACCCATCAACCTACTATCTATCTATTTACAATGTGGCATTTTTCTGTTACCATTTTTAACAACAACCAAACAATTTTAAATATCGTATTGAATTTCGAAATCGAATGAATCATTTTGAAAATCATCCCAATGTTAAATGTTTACATTAAATAAACAAACAAAAAATCAAACTTCGATATATACACAGGATATGCTTGGTCCCGAGCAAGCATATGAAGGCCTCTATGGTCAGGGGCCACCGAGCGTACACAGCTCCCATGGCGGTCGTGCATTCCAACAAGGTACGTATCTCTCCTATAATTTTGTGTGTTTCTTTAATTAATAATTGTTCTTTAACCTACCAAACAACCACCCTACCCATTAATGCCCCCCGTTCGAAATCATTAATCAGTAAATAACAACAAAGACTCGAAACTATATAAAACAATAAACAAAGCATGTAGAAAGTTATTCATATTCAAACAAGACAAAAGAGAATAACATTTGTAAAAGTTAAAAATATAAAAAAATAATAATAATGATAATAAAAACAAACAAACAAACAATTAATACAACAAATACAACAAATTCCTTTCACATGCTCAACATTCACAACGTTCACAAAACATAACAGTTTTCTCTCCTATTTGTTCAAAGTATTTGTTGGTTCTTCTTATTATCATAATATCAATTTCTATTACCTCCACCACCACTACCCGTCACCACCACAACCACCTCTCAGAAAGCCATTCGTTTGTGCTGATATTTAATACCCTTGTTTTCGTTAAACCCCCTTGTGCCCCTGTTTTATCACTTTGTAATCGATCTACATATAATTTGTTACATTTTTTTTTTCTTGATAATTTATTTTGTTAATCTCTTTCTTATATTAGTAATAAATATTTATTTCGTTTTAAGTTTAAAATTCATTTAAATACATACATACATACAAACAGCCAGATAACAAGAATTCATCGAGGAAGTAGAAGAAACATTATTTTTTAACTAAAATTGTATGAGGTTTCAACTTTGTGTTTTGCTTTATAAAAGTCCTTTTTTGAAATTCATTCTTAGTATGTAGGTTTTTCTACATTTTTTACTTTTTACTTGCATTCAGTTAGAAATTAGATAACTCATTGGCAAATCAATTTAAAAGTATGATATAATTCTCGATATGTATATGTATGTATACTAGATTTTGGAAAATAAATCTTATATATTGGATGTATGTATTAATTCATATCGTTTTTTAAGAAAAAGTTAATGTTATTATCAAGATAAATTTACACAATTTTTATTCAAAGTGCTGTTAATCCCAAAGTGAATATAATCACAAAAACATTTCTCATTTTTTGAGATCAAAAACTAATCATGCCAATTTTGACACCTTGTTCTGAAGTGAAGTGTCTGGTCGTATAATTTGTTCGTTTTTCGTTCATGCTCCTTCAAATGGATCAGTTGTGCTTGCTACAGGTCTCTCCTGATCGTTTCATCCGATTTTAACAGCTCATAATAGACGATATACTTTTGATCACTTCAAGTACAAAGCATAACCTTGGCGACAGAGGTATTGGAATTTGGTGTCGATTTTTCTGGTTGTCTGGGCTTTACATACGATTTTTTGTGCTTTGGAAAGATAATTCACTTGTTATCAATCAATTCAAGACAGAAATATAATTTCCTAGCGCTTAAGCAGCATTTCAGGTATCCAAAATCTTGGCTTTAGTTCAAGTGGCACGTAATTTCCATGTTTTTGGATGAATCCAACGTCTGGGGATTGTTGTTTGATCTGTTCCCAACTATTCTGAAATCGCTTTTTCTGTTAAAATGTTTATATTGTTTGAGTAAGTTACAAAAACAGGCCTAAATTAAAAGAAAGTAATTAAAAAACTTATGCACTATTTTTAAACACCCATCACCTCACATCATATTTCATAAGAATATACAAACTTTATTTTCAATTACAAATCATTTCATTAGTTACATTAATTTTTTTAATTTTATTTTATTATTTTTACATATTTCTTCATTAGGACTAAAACAAAATATAAATTGAACGTAATTTTTTATGTAAATACAATAAACAATAATGTGTAAACACCCTAAAACTGTTACTGTATTACATTTTTAATAATCTCACAAATACCAGCCATATATATAGAAACAATTTGACATCACTTTATATTTTATCAATCAAATAAAACTCTTAAATCATTAACGTTAACTTAAGGAGTTTCTCAAAAAATCTAATAATAAACGTATTTTTATTTCTTTTTTACTTGTCACAAAACCAAATGCTCTCTCATATACGCATTTTTTAATGCTCCTGGAATATAATTTAAACAAATACAAACACTATCTTTGACAAAAAAAAAAAAAAAAAAAAAAAAAAAAAAAACTTCACAAACAGTTGAGCCAGCCTAACATATATCATCATTGAATCCAAATTTAAACTCCGAATTTATTTAAAACAAAAAGCAAACAAACAGATATAATAAAAATTTATCAACTTTAAGCAAAACAAATTAAATATTTTAACAACAAAGTAGTACTTTGAATATAGAAAATATTTACAAAAATCACAGTGTGCACACATTACAATATATGCCACATAAATCAAATAAATAAAAATAATATTTAAAAGTTATCCACTGCAAAAAAAAAATTTAAAATAAAAATAATCTTATATAAACTTCTATTTCAACTGAATTGTGCTCAAATGAAAGAAATGTTTATTCTGCAACATCTTCTTAATATTTGTAGGTGATTGTCATTGTCTTTAAATTCAGAAAAATACATAAAATATTTAAAAATTTATATTATATATAATTTGTACATTTTTGAGAGAAATCTATATCGAGTAATACATTCTATATCTTAAAGGTGTAGCAAAGAAAATAGCTAATAACCAGGGCAACAAAAAATATGCTCTGAAAAAAGTGTTTTATGCGCATAAAAAATGCTCTTAAAGTCGGAAGGGTATATTACCCTTTAATTTTAAAAATATGCTTCTAAAATATTATTGTTTTCATTCTTAATGTATAAACACTACAAGACCGGTCCGGAAATTTCTATATAAATTTGTATGAAAAATACGCAAAGCGGTTAGGTTAAAAAATAACATTTATTTTAAATCCTCTTCGGATTTTTTGTTGCTTTTATTTTCTCTCAAAAGATATTGCCATATTTTTTAAAAATTTATATGAAATTCGGAAACAAAATTGAAAAAAGAAATGAAAAGAAAATAAATAAAATTGTTGCTTATTTTCCGTTGCCGTCTGTCTACCCTACAAACATTTGGAAGATATCTTCCTAGAAGAAATTAACGCAATATTTTCTTTTTATTATTTGTACGAAATATCAATACTTTTATTTTTCAGTCCCAATTTTTTCAGTTGTCGAAAAATTGTTCAATAGTGAAAAAAATTTTGAAGAAATTTTTCCTTTAGCAACAAAATGAATATTTTATGTGAGCGATTTATTTAGTGATAATTCTCTATATATTTATTAGAAGATTACCTGGTGGTATCTTCTTTTTTCCGCAATACTAATATGATTAATGCGGCAATGAAATTTTTGTTCTAAGCAATACGAATTCGAATCATTTTCCTATTATTTTGCTAGTTTTTGTTTAATTATACTATGCGACAGTCAGAATCGGGATGGGATGAAACCAACGGGAAATGTTATATCGGTAAAAAAGAAGTTATACGTGTCCCGGCGTTTCGCTGGGTCACGTCTAGGAATCGAGATATATCGATTTGAAGTTTGTAACCTTTGGTGGTCTTTTTTTGACATAACTCGAGAACCACCAGTCCGATTTTACTGAAACAAATTTAAAAAATAAGGAATTACAATTCCTTTAATCTGTTCATACAACGTTTCGCTACATAAGCAACAGTTTCGCAGTTATAAATAAATGTATGAAAAAAAAAACTATTTTTTGCGTAAAAAATTGAATTTTTATATTTTTAATTCATAAAAAATCCAAAACGGTAAAAAAAGTGTCAAGTCCTATTACTTTCACGTAAAGTCACATAACCTTTAAACAAAATGAGACATAGATCCTGAAAATCGATGGATGCGTTTCGCTTTTATTCACAATTAAGTGAAGGTATGAATTTCAAAAATTTGCTCGAGATATGCTCAAAATTCCTTGGAAAAAACATTGATGACTTTTTTTATGATTGTCAGAATAAAAAAAAAAAAAGTAATAAACAAAAGGTTATTTTATTTTTATGGTAGCGGTAACAAACTAAAAAACGGTCATAAATGTGCGTGAACAATTAAAAGGAAAAAAGGAACCGGTAGTTTGAACCCTTCCCGGTCACTGACCCCTACCATTTGTCGCACAGTGTTATAATTTATTTTGATAAGGTTTTGTTTAATTTAACAATGCAGGGTATGTAAAGGAATCCGGACTTGTGTTTATACATTTAATTATCTACACTGCTAAAAATTAATTGATTTTTATTAGCATTAAATCAAAATATAATTTCGAATGATTATATAACTTGCAATATCAATATCTCCATGAAGGCTTTGTGAATTTTAAGGCGTTTGAATTTGCTTATGTCGGCTTTAACACGAACATTTCAAAAATATCGAAGATGTTTTAAACATGAATTTTAATGCAATTGCATTTTTCGTTAAATACTATGCTATTTAAAATTTTTGATTTTTTAACATATTTGAAAAACATGGAATAAAAGTTGAAAAAATTCCAAATTTTTGGGACGGCCAAATCTACTATATGTAATACATTAAAAAGCACCATGATTTATATCCCTCGATATGTTCTATATTCAATATCCTTTATCTTGTATTTTCGGGATTTTTTTTTTTTTGATGCCATTCTTTTCACTATAGTGAACAGTTGAACAGTTCTTTAGGTATACTATAATAAATATTCACCTACCCCTTGTAAACTTACCCTACCTTCCCCTAACAAGAATATTATTTCTACAAAATTTCGAGACTTTCTCTGTATGGGGGCAAACACTTCCCTTATAGCTGTCCGCCCTATTTTCATCTCAGTTATGAATCCATAAAATTTTAAAACTTTTCCTCCAATAGGTCTTCATTTAAGCGACTGTAAAAGAAAATTTTTTTAATACTTGAAAACTAAGCGAAATAAACAAAATTTTTTTTTGCTTCCTGAGAAGTTGTGATTTACGAGATAGAGGGGTATTGAATGTAGACCCTCGATATAAAAAAAAAAAAATATATATTTTTTCTTATTTTTTTGAAAAATTGTTTTAAATTTGTATAAAAGTTAGTTAATAAAATATAGAAAGTATGCATCTTTAAATATTCATATCTTTTGAAGATATTGTTTTCTTTTTGAGTAATTCAGTCAGCATCTCATAAAGATACTTTTCGTTCGATGAATTTTTGACAATTGTGAATACCATAAATTTTAATTTTTCTTTGTTTTCTTTACTATAAATTGCAATACTAATTAGTATAGTGCATAAAGGTTTACTATTTTTAATAAATTTTTAAGAAGAACCTAATAAATTTTTTAAATAAAATATGAAAACTACTCATATTTAAATATCAGAAAAATTGAATTTTGATATGAAAAAATTTTAATAGGTTTTAGAAAAAGCGAAATTGTACATAGTAGACCCAAAAAATATTGAACTCTTTTTTTAATGTAAACATTCCATACTTTCGAAATATGTTTAAAAAATCGAACATTTTTAATAGTATATTTAAGGGAAATTCATTTAGAAAAGGAATTTAAAAAATTTGTTACTATTTTTAAAATGTACGCATTAAAACCGACATAAGCCGTTTAAATCATAAAAATTCACAAAGCTTTCCCAGAGGTATTGATATTAAAAGTTAATACTTTTGATTTTTTTTTTTTTTTTTTTTGAGAAAGTGAAAATCGTGAGCTTTCGCAATTTCGCTAAATAGGACAAACAGTTATCTAGTTATGGTGAAATATACACGAGGATATATCGCCTTCTTAAGGAAGAAATATTAGACATGCCCATAAAACAAAAACAGTACGTGCTAGAAAAAAACTGAAAGCAGATTCTTGTTAGCACGTCAAATCCATCTAGTCCATCTTTTTTGTTTAAAGGAGGATTTCTTTCCCGACCACTATTATTTGTTTCCCTTTAAATATAAGGACCTCTATAACATACTATACTTACATTTGTACTTTACTGAAATTATTTTTAAAGCGTTATGGTTGGGGAGCCAATTATGTTATTAACTGTTATTTTTATGATTATATTTTTTATTTTTATATTATACATGTATATGTTACATTTTTACATATATATGTTTATATATTTATTTATTATATATTATATATAATTGTTAAATAATTGTTAATTACTCAGGAATTTTATTACTATGTAATACATATTTATATTTTGGCCATGAAACGGCTTTGTATTACATTATTGAATAAATAAAAATAAAATATATATAAATTGCAATACTTTAAGTACAATTGCTATTATTTTTGACATTTAACCTTTGTGGAATATTTTAGATAATGATTTCTCTCAGCATAAATAAAATGTATTTTTAAGTTTTTGAGTTTCGTTTTTCTTTTTTGAAAAAAAAAAATGTTAATGTTGTTTTCGTTTAATTTGGCTTTTATTTTTGAAAATTAAAAAAAGACTCGAATAGAAACTCATGCTTATATTTAATATTTGTTTCCATTATACATTTTTCATTTTAATTTTACAAATAAAATTCTTTTTTGTTTTGTTTTACTTTTCTGCATGTTTGACACGTTACTTTAAAAAAACTGCTTTTGCATGATTTTATTCTTATTTTAAAAATAATAATAATTCAATGAAGAAAGGCGAACCTTTAAATTCCATTATCCTCAACTTTGTCATAAGAAAATAATGTTGCTTTTTTTCAACAGCTGTTTTTTATAATCAAGGAAACAACTTGTATTTTTTGTTCTCTATGTTCATATTTTTTTTTTTTTTTTTTATGGATAAAAAAAATATTTTGAAATATTTACCCAATTCACGACTTTGTTATTGTGTTATTTGTTAAAGTATTATATCGTCACCTAAAATGCAAAAGACTGTAACTACACTTTAATTTTTTATAGCACAAGCAAAAAACATTATGAAAATACAAAGGGCCG
This sequence comes from Protocalliphora azurea, assembly GCA_932274085.1. Taxonomy (NCBI): domain Eukaryota; kingdom Metazoa; phylum Arthropoda; class Insecta; order Diptera; family Calliphoridae; genus Protocalliphora; species Protocalliphora azurea. The sequence continues at coordinate 142,687,386 of OW026523.1, read as the reverse complement.
TAACCACAATTTTAATGTTTTGCTTTAAAATTATACAATTAAGTAAAAAATTTTAATCGGTCACTTAAACCAAAAATAGATAAAGCATAAAACAGTCGTCAAACCAAATATTTCTTAAATAGAACAAATTTTACGACTGTTTCGTTTATGAAGTTGAATGTTTTATTTCAAATAACCTATAACGCAATAACTCAAATAATATAATTTGTGAATTTGGTAATTGTCTTACATTTTTTAGAAAGGAACAAAATATATTTAACATTTCCATGATCAGCGTTTATCATTTTGCTTGTAACGCAGAAGAACCACAATCTCAAAACCCTCTAATTGATTAGGGTTCTATAGTCGACTTTTTGACTTTTATCAATTTTTAAATAATAGATTTTCGACTTTTTCCATTTTTAAATAGTCAATTTTCGACTTCCACTTCAATCAATTGTGGAATAATAGACTTTTGACTTTTTTCAGCTTTTATCTACTTTCCTATTTTATATGATATTTTGGAGGTTAAGAAATTCATAACACTAATTTTCAAATTAGGAAAATGGATCAGAGTAGATGAGAAATAATTTTTATGTAATTTGGGTCGCTGAATTCAAATACGAAATCCATTTCTTAAGATTAGTTCCAGTTTTTATTTCTCGAATGTTGGCTGCACTGTGCGCTCATTACAACTCATGAAAAGGCACGTGGTGAATAATTTCATATAGTTGATATTTTAAAGGTTTGAATTTATGCTTAAACGTGAAACAGATCCTCGACAACACAAAAGACTTAGTTCGACCGCTATTCATTTCTAACATAGTCTCTACATTAGAGACGCGCTAAGTTTGACAAACGTCAAACTTAACGCGAATTTATGGAAGGTGGCAACAGTTGTACAAAACCAACAATATGGCGTATTCATTATTTTTTTTTATATATGCAGTTTGACAACTGTAACAACCAAAATAATAATCAACTGTTTAACTAAGGTTACCTTGTATATATTCGCACTGATTTTGACGTTTGTTTTGATATAAATTTGCCTAATGTAGACACTAGGTAATTTATAACTTTTTATTCAATAAAATTTGAATTAACTGTCAAGTCAAATTAATATTTACCAATATCTCAAAAAGTAGAGCCAATTTTGAAAAAACGGAATGAAGATTCGAGTTCAACGTCCCAAATAACATTAGAATCAGGTTACTAAATCAAAACCTTGTATACGTGTGTAATTTAACAGACAATCTATGCAATGAAAATGCTAGCTAATATTTCCAACAGCTACGTCGAGTCAATTCTCAACAATTTTTTTATTTAGATAAACGTGAAATTTTTGTTTGTTTTACAGATAATTTTTTATCTTTATCAATAATAGGGAAAAACTTATGTCATAATAAACCATGTAAAAAGTACCAACAATAACCAAATTGACGTCTTTTATCAAGCAACGTCATGGCAAAGTTATCAGCACTCAAACTCTCAAAACTTTGTCTTTTCGCTGCAATAATATTGACAAATTCAGCCTACACTGGGCAAAATTTTATCGTGATAAAATTTTGACGTGTGTGTTGATAAAAATTTTCTAGTATAGACTCGACGTTTTATGATGTTGTTGAAATAAAAACTATTAAGAAGCTATTCCCTTTAAATAAAGTAAATTTTTTCTACTTTATTTGAATTTTCGACTATCTGGCAACAAGAAAGTCAGCTTTTTTTAAATCAATTTGTTCGATTATTCGAAAGTCGATTTAGAGAACCTTAAAATTGATATACCAATTGACTCAGAATAACTTTCTACTCGATATATCGATGTCCGTCCGATGTCTGTCTGACCATGAACATTTTAATCTCAACTGGAGGCAATTTGATAATAGTTGGAGAAACAGTCCTCTTTTTGTTTTCACTTTAGCATATACGGTTTTAGCATGTACACGATGTGTTAAGAAATATTGAAATAAAGTTATTGTAATTAAATAGTATTAAAGCCCACGAAATGTTGTGGATAGACAAAAACAAATTTTAATGTTTCAAATATTTATAGCATGTCTTGGTTATTTTTTCTTTTTTTAAGCATGATATTTTATTACAAACATTTTATTCTGATTTTGCTAATGCCAAAGTTATTTTTGTTACATTTATATCGGTATAGTTTTATAACAATAATAATGAATAATATTATAAAAGAAAATAAAACAAAATTTATATTGAAGCATACTAACTTGTAATTTTTGCATTTCTTTTTTTTTTTATTTATTATTCAAGCAGGATATGATACTTTACCAATAGACTCTATGCAGGGTCTTGAAATCAGCAGTCCCGTAGGAGGCGGCGGTGGTGGTGCTCCACCAAGTGCAGCACCTACTTCACCCTATTCCATGGATATGGATGTTGGTGAAATTGATGCTGGCGCATTAAACTTTGATTTAGATGCTATGCCAACACCACCAAATGACAACAATAATTTAGCTGCTTGGTATGATACAGATTGTTAAACAACAATTTGAAACACGCATGAAGAATTTGAAAAAAGTGGAATTTTAACTATTGCATTTGAAAAATCAAAATATCCTTATAAGAACGAACCATAACAACTTCTAAGAAAGGGAAAACACCACACCAACAAGATCTATTTTAAACTTAATTAAAGAAAAAAAGTCTTCTAAGGGCTGTTGCAGCTGCTGATTTATTTAAGAAACAAAAATTATATACAACAAAACAATTTAAAAAATATTTAGCATATATAAAAAAAATAATAAAAAGAAAAATAATAATTTTTACGAATTATTCTTATTAGTAGTAACACTCTAACGTACGATCTAATGAATGATATATATATATATATATATATATATATATATATATATATATATATATATATATTATTTTTTTAATATTTTTTTTTATTCTCTGTTTAATTAATTTTTTTTAAGCACTACATTTTTATTATTTTATTATATGTGACAAAAAACAGCAACCATAAAAATATCCCATTTATTTTGTAGTATTAAAATTTAAATAAACAAAGTTCCGTATGCATTTTATTACGGAAACAATAAAACACAACATTTTATTATTATTATTATTATTTCATTTGTAACACAGAAGATATACTGATGCAAAAATAAATGGTTCAAAAATTGGCCTGTTTAAAAAAGGATTTGAGCTATAAAAAATAGTTTTTATTTTTTATCAATCTGTCTGTTTTTTATAACACGTTAATTAGTCGACAAAATTAAATTTTATTTCCTCTTTTTCGTTTTTGTATTGAAGTTACATAATATACATGGACACTTTTATAATGTGACATACATATATAAAATAAATTAAAAGAAAAAAACATTTTATCGAATTTAAAAACATAGAAATTATACAAATATATATATATAAAATACAAAAATTTATTAACAAAAAAAAAGTTTTTAAATGTTACTTATTAAAAACATACGGATTACATATGGTATAAAAATGTCAATAACAATAGGCAAACAGACAGTTTATATTTAATTGAAACAAATTATAAAATAAAACCTATAACTTATGCAATAAAATCATTAGAAATCAGGCATTTAAATTGAAAACAATTATTAATATACAATTTAAAGGACATATAATTAGGACAAAATAATTATTCATGTTCTACTGTGTCGAGATTTACAAATTAAAAAAAAAAAAAAAAAATGAAATTCAAATATCAAAACAAAACACTTTGCAATACTATGAAAAACGTATCAGAAACATAAAATTTAAATATTAAAAGATACAATTATTATAAATTAAGAAAATATCAATAAAATGGTAAATAAATAAATATTGTTGTTTTATTTTTATGAATATCTTTTTTGTCTAAGCTATCGTTAATAGAAATCCATTTACAAACTTTTAAATATTTGTGCAGTTTAGGACAACCCGATTTAAATTTATATAATAACAAAAAACTAAGCTACAAAAACAAAGCTTTAAATTTTCATTTAACCATAACTTTTATATATCGAAAAAAATACAATTTCGGTAACCGATTGTTGCAGATTTAAAAATAGTAATTCTTATAGTTTTAATAATTTTTATTTATTTATTTTGAATAATATTTCATAACCACAAATTTCTACTTAACAGATAAATTTACATTACAATTCATAAATAAAAATTTAAATATAAAATAGCATAAAATTAAATAAAAGGTAAAAAAATACACTTAAAAACTTATTACTGATTAATAAAAACAGTTAAATTGCACAAGTCAACCCAATAAAGCCCAATCAACCAAAAAATAATACAAATAAATGTTAGAAAATGAAGTCAACCATGTATCTATATGAGCAAAAGCTCGGCAAAAAACTAATTACTACAAAAGTGGCATATACCTAGAAAAACATGTTACACTAACACATATGTATAAACACTTTATATTCCAAAATGCAACAAGCGCAAAGTAGCACACACAAAGCTCAACCGGAAGTTTATTGAGTACTAAAAGTCAAAACAAATTAAGGATTTTTTTTAACACGTTTGTGTAAGCATCAGTCCTTGAATAAGATACCCTTTGAAATTCCATAACATAAAACACTCCCATGAACAACATGATCACAGTACAGGTAACAATTTATCTCCCAAAACTACAATAAAAGCACCAAACTTTAACAACATACCTTGAGTTATAATGCAAAGAAGCAATAAATGATATAAAAAACAATCCCCAGATCTTGCACAACTATTCAATAAAGACACAAATTACTGAAACTAATGTTATTGATCAATGAATCCAAGACCATCATCTCACGTTCCAGCAAGAAAACATTGTAAATGATGATGAAAATTAAAGAACATTAAGCTAAACAAAAAGAAAAAATTCATTTATCAGAAAATGCATGAGAAGAGTAAAAAACACATAAAAATAAAACAAGTAGCCGATTCTACATAAACCCAACAGGAACAGAGAGTAGATAAATAGATAAGCTCAAAGTGTCAAAACTAATAACCAGAAAAATCTTCTTAATTCCAACAGACAAAGAAATGAAAAGGATTATATTTATTTAAATTTAATGTAGTGTAATTTAACGGTTATTTTCGTCTGAAATTTCCCAAACCTTTTTAATTTTTACTGCTCTTTTTTGTTACTACTACTAGTAAAAACTTTTTTTATCAAGTAGTAGGTACTACTACTGCAGTAAAAACCTTTTTATCAAGTTCGAACGTTGAAAAAAATTTTGGCCGCACATGCATTTGGATAATGTGAACCACGGATGGCAAACATGGTGCAATTGTACTTTATATCTGTTGGTACCGTGGTACTACTCATTTGATACAATTTGATATGATCTTATTTTTAAATTTTTCTTAAGTAGCAACTTTTTTTATTATATAACAGTTATTTTATGTCTGAATCCAAAATATTCAATATTACTTCAAATCCGCCTTTCCATTTTATTAATAAGTGCACATTCATAAAGAAATAAAATCTGTGAATTTGTAAATGTATCTGATGGTGTAAAATGCACGTATTTCTTTCACGATAAACTTTTCCACTTTACCAAATAGCTCGCCTCTTAAATAACAAGAATATTATAATAAGTCACCATAAACCTTTTGGAAAATAATATTTACATTGATGATATTTTTTGTGGTATATATGTTTGTGGATTAGAAATAGTTTGCGTTTATATGGGAAAAATTTGGCTTTTAACAGTTTTTAGAAAAATTCAGATATTAAATACTTTATTTTGTAATTAAATGTTAAAGAATAGTAGTCTACAAGTACTTATCTAAGAAACAAGGCACTAAAAGAAAAAATCGAGGAAAAAATGTTAAAGTTACCACGAATTCCCCAAACCAATAAAGTGTTTTACATACACCACTTTAGTAAAAAGTGTCCAAAAATGTTTAATTTTTTGAGAAATGTTTAAATAAAATGCTACTTTTAATCGATTTTTAATCATAATTACTGAAAACTAAGCTTTTGTTTTTACAGGATAATTCAAAACCCGTTTCATTCTTGGTTAAAAAATTTTAATTTTTTGAAGGCACTTTCAAAACACCAATTTCAATCTTATTAAAATTTTATTAAACAAATTTCAAAAAAGTTCGAATAAAACAATGCGGTTTCATAGGCAAAACTACAGGAAATAAAAAAAAAGGATTAGGTTAATTACTTGTATAAATAAGCCGTACCTACTAACATTAAGAATTTTTATTTAATGAAATTCTGGTGGTTTAACGTGTCTTTACTTATCAGAATTATTTATTTTATTATCATTTTTTATTTTTATCATTTTATTTATTTTATTTATTTATTTATATTAATTAATAAAATTTATTTTTAACATTTTTAAGAATAAGGGCGTTTAAAAATGCAGACCTCAAGCTTAGTTGATGGTTAAATTTGCCATTTTTACTGCTGCATCAATGGAAGCCTTTCAGTTATATTTCCGTAAAATTTTATTTTGTTTGATAGATACTTAATTATGTGTATATTTATTTTATTAACAGAACCCAATGGGGCCTTATGTAGCTAAACAAAGCTGCTCAATAAATTACAAACTTTAATGAAAAGTTAAAAATAAAATAAAGTAAAAGTAATTAACAAGAATAAATAATGTATATATATATATTATATTTTACAAAATGAGACAAGTTAATTTATAAGAAAAAATTATATATCAGAACCATTATGAAAACTGGGGTATCTAAATAATAAATTACAAATAAATCGGGCCTTCTACAAATTCCGTGATCCTGAGTGTTCACATATTCTATTGATTTGGACTTAAAAACTGAAACCGAATAAGAACATTTTTTTAACTCATGCCGCAAAGAATTCCAAATCCTTGAAACTCGTACCTGAAATGATATCCCAACTGTATTCAATCGTCTAATAAGAAAAATTATCCGTGGATTTCTCATAGATCGGGAGAAATAAAAAAAAGCATCATTACCAATTCATTGGATTTTACCTTAAGCAATGCCTCATACAAAACATCCGTATTAACACATGAAAAGCAAAAAAAAAAACGTAATCGTAAGCAATATAATCCTGTATCTGACAAGAAATGAAATATTCAGACTATCCGGATTACACATCGTCAATTGTTCCCGAATTTCAATACATCCATTCCTCCTTAGAAATCTCATAAGCTCAGGATCAGAATCCTGAAAAAAAACATACATGTGCCTGCATTCTCACCTTCCTAATAATTTTTGACAATAGTTCAAAAAATTAGGGAATGGCGAGATTCACCTTGACATTGCATCTGACCTGATGTGAATATTGACATTGTATTACTCAAAGGAAAGAAATCAATCAATAATGTTGTGTTGCAGCTAGCACGAAAATGTGTTGGTAAGAATTATAATTGTAAGACAAAAAAAGTCTCAGACCCATTGAACGCACCGTAGTTGAATCGGACAAAAAAAATTTTATTTTAATCACCCACTACAATGGTATTGGTGCACCTAACCAGGAAATCACAAACAGAATTTTCAAAGGACCCCAAATCACCATCTGGCAGATAACAAACAAAATGTTGCTAATAGCAATTATAAACACTACCCATTCATATAAAAAGCTATTTGTTATACGAAGAAGAAAAAAAAAATACAATGTTGCTAAATATCAACTATATCTAAGCTCTAGTTGTTCTTTGAAGAAATTTTAAAAAAAGGTACTGTTAGTATATATATATATATATATATATATATATATATATATATATATATTTAGATAGTGTTTATTTTTTGTTTTTCTCTAACCTAGTGTCTACTTAAATTTTTATCAAAACAAACGACAAAATCAGTGCGTATATATACAAGGTAACCTTAGTTAAACAGCAGATTATTATACCACTACAAAGATTGTTTAAAGACCAAAATCAGCATCCTTCAAAAACAAAACCAAGAACCACACGTTTCTAGCTTCTTGGATTCAGCGTTGTAGATTGTTAAAAGAATTAAAAAGTGAGTATCGATTCCTGGTATACAAAAGATGGGACATTCAAAAGTCATATGGTTCGCTGTCTTAGCAAAGTTACAGACTGAGCTAGATAGGGTTTAAAGTTAATATTTTCCACAACTTCTTAATAATAAAAATAAAAAAGCAAATGTGAGGAATGGCCAAATTACTTCTAAAACAAAAATAAAAGAAAAAAGGAACAAATCAAGATTACCAGCACAATTGAAATTGAAATATATTTTTAATGTTAATAAAGGTTTTTATGTGTAGACGGACTTACATAGTGTCTACATTAGAGATTTTTTTATCAAGACAAACGTCAAACTTAACGCGAATTTGTGGAAGGTGGCAACAGTTGCACAAAAACAACAATATGGCGTATTCATTATAGTTTTTTTTATATATGCAGTTTGACAACCAAAATAATATTCAGCTGTTTAACTAAGGTTACCTTGTATATATTCGCACTGATTTTGACGTTTGTTTTGATAAAAATTTGCCTAATGTAGATACTAGCTTGAGGACTTTCACCTCTATATATCTTTTTTAGAAATGAAAAAATTTCTGTGCCGTTATATCAAAATAAATCAAAATTTTCCTCTCAAGGAATTAACGAATATGATCATATTATATGTCATTAGAAAGGTATTGGAATGTAGTTTTAAATGGTAATATGAGTAAAATCACATATGTATTAATAAAGATATTTAGAAAAATGTCTCAAGACTTTAGAGGCCCATAATTCGTAAACTAAGAGCGAAAAACGATTATTTAAAAATTGAAAAAAATCGATATTTTTTTTTAATTTTAAAAGTTTAAATGGAGTAGCACATTGCCAGGGTGTACATCCAAAAGAAGCCTCCTTCGCAAATCATCCACTCGAACCACACCTTCGTGTAGAAAGCTAGAGTTCCCGAGTTCATCTTCCCTGAGTTTAATGGTCTCCACCAACATCAATTTCAGTTTTTGTGGTACTGCACCAAATTCAAAATATAAGTTATATTAACAAAATCGATTGCATGTATGAATGAAATCTAGAGTGTTCATACTGGCTAGATGACATTTGATGTAATTTCGTGAACAGCTGATACTTATTGTTTACATTTTAAATTGTTACAGGGGTAAATAAAGTATTTTGAAATGGAAACAAATAAGAAACAATTACTTACTAAACTGGAAATAATTAATTTGCAACAATTAAAAATGTAAAAAGAATAGGTTTCATTTTGCAAAATCACTTTAATAATTAGTTTTAAGATTTGTGTTTAAATTTAAGATGATCTGTCAATTGTTTTTTTTTTTTTCTTCTCATGGTTGAAACATGCAGTACATAGTTGAAAAAAAGTATTTTTTCCAACCATGTATAGAGTTGCACGGAAATGGGCATCGTAATTTCAGTATAATTTCGCCGAAATTACACAAAATTATGTAATTTCGCAAGTGTCAAAATGTATGGGAAATTACGTAATTTCAACTTGATTTCTGCACTTAAGAAATAATTACGGTGACGCGAGAGTTGTTCTCCAACCCAGAGCTACTTTGCGATATTAATCGAATTTTTGTTCTAACTATAGAACTTTTACAGCCCATCTACACGTAACAGAATATGTATTCGTTCTCTGAGAGAATCTTAGTATTATAAGAAGTATTATGAGACTATTGTGATGAGATTTCTCTACACAACTATCTTATATGATAAATTGTAAAAAAAAAATAAATAAATAAAAGATAAAAAATAAATAAAAAATACACATATACGAAAGTTTGTTTGTGCGTGTGAATGTGTATTTTGGAAATTACTAAAATACAATGTTTTCTTATAAAGTTGTTTCCTTTCAATGATTCTTTTACATTTTGAAAAACATTTTTATACAAATTGTGGTAAAAATGTGCGAATTTCTTACTCAAATTGAAAATAGTGTTATATTATAGAATTTATTAGAATACATGTACTCCTTATTTAAGATTTAATATAATACCACATATATCAGCGTTTATCTCAGTTGTTAGTCCTGGGCTTAAGAGTAACCAAATGTGTAATAGGGGTTTGAAGCAGATCATTGATGTTTTTATCTAATAACAGTAGTCGAAAGAGTTGAAAAATCTCGAAAAAAATCGTATAAAATTGAAAAATGTAGTAAAGACAGAAAAAGTCGAAAATTGTCGGAAAAGTAGACTATTCCAAAAGTAAAAAAGACGAAAAATAGACTACCTAAAAATTTAAAAAGTTGAAGTTAAAAAATCAATGATTTAAAAATTGAAAAAGTCGAAAAGTCGACTTAAGTCACAATTATAAAACCCTAGTACGTTCTCTACTTTATGTAAAAATCGCTAAATTTTTTTTAAAATCGCCAAATCCTACGAGAAAGTAAACAAAATTAACGTTACTGGCAGTTCCCCAAAATAATTTCATCATGGTGAAACTAATGCCATGAATTTCATTGCTGAGCTGATTTTCCAAATGTAAAGTTGTGTCATATCTTCCACGATAAAAGTGATTATTAAAATTAAAAGTGAAAATAGTTAAGAAAAAATAATAAAAATCTTTGAAAAAGCTCTAAACAGGTATTTAATTAATAAAATTATTAAAGAATAACTTAAATTGTTTGTTACAATTTAAGTTTTTATACTGAAAGCTAATGAAATTAAACTTTTTTTGGACTGAAAAAATGAATAATTTTTTGTAATGGATCGATATTTTTTTTACAGCCTCCCTCCGCCTTCACAAAAAGGAGCAATAAAAACTCACCCTTATATTAAAAGGGGCAAGAGAGCTACCACCAACAAAAGTAGAAAATAGTAAACAGAGAGAATTTTGCAAACAGCTGTTTAGTGTTTTTGTTTATGTGTGAATAGGCAGCGTCAGCGCCGCATACACTTCTGTTTTTAAGAACAACCGAAGGAAACTTCCTTTAATACCAAAATGTCGTATGTAAGTAAATTAGGAAGTAACTATATTTTTACCAGGAAATATAAAAATGTATATATATATTTTTTTCTGTAATTGTTTTTAGCGTATGAGAGCTACTAAATGTCCCACAGACGAGTTGTCATTGACCAATAAGGCCATTGTTAATGTTAATGATTTTCCGGAAGATATTAAGTATGGAAGTCCAATAAAATATTAAAAGTATTTTTATAATATAGATTTTTATTTGCTTGTTAAGGTATGCCGATATTTCTCCCGGACCTGGGCAACATTATATTTTTGCTTTGGAACGTACGGCTGAAGTGCCACGAGGTCATGTTGGCTTTTCTTTGGTTCAACGTAAATGGGCCACTCTCTCTATTAATCAAGAAATTGATATTCGCCCTTATCGTTTCGATGGAAATTCGGATATTATTACATTGGTCTCATTTGAAACTGATTTTTTGCAAAAGAAAACGTAAGTTTATTATTATTATTTTTTTAAATATACATAATTATATGCAAAAATACACACACAAATATACGTGTACATGTATGTGAGTATCCAAGAAAAGTTAGAATATATCATACATAAATATAAAATAATATTGAATGCAAATATAATTTTCATTCTTATGAATCACAGTGCAATTATTAATTATTTTCGAAAATGTACAATATGATACATAATTTTCACACAATTATATGCATTAACTAAACACTAACACTATAAATTCTATATTTCGCATCGTAAGAAACTTTTTGGAAATTTTACTGTACCTTATTCATATAAAATCTAAATTAAGTGAAATAATGACTGAATTCCATTGTTAAACAATCTGTATGTTTAATATAGAATACACCCATTATACCCATTATATAGGTTGTACCAATTATATCAAGGTTAACATAAAATAAGAAGTGACATTAAAATGCTTCTAACGCTGCAGTGAACACCAGTTGTACATACGTACATTCATATGTACTATATGTACACATTTGTGTTTTAGTAGTAGTATGTACCCCCGAAAATCGATATTATGGGAGAATTAACCATTGCAGGTTTAATGCGAATTTTCTTCGTTCTTTTGCCAGAAACATTATACAATGCTGCAAGATTATGTGCTGAATCACTTTTAGATTTTTATCGAATTTATTAAGGATGAAAATCTGGTTTAATGTATAAATAATTAATGTATTATTTTTTTTTGTTATCTATTGAAAAGTTTTCTTTCATCTACTGAAAAGTTTTAGAAATTATCTGCCGGACGAGATATATAGTTGTCCATGCACTTTTGGTGACACATGTGTTGTATGGCCTGGAAGTTATATCTGGGACTACCTCTTGTAACATTACAAGGCTCAATTGTATTACAAATATGATATGATGTTTTTCAAGGTTATTAAAACAAATTCTTCTAGGAATAGACAAATTATTATTCGTAGAATTAGAGACTCTGTTTTTGAACGCTCCTTTATCTTAAGGATTGGACGCTGTTGGAATTTTTTGCTACTTGAGCTTCGTTATTTTCTTAATCGGATAATGCATTTCGTTTGAAACTTATGAGATGTTTGGCTACTCTATAGCTTATTTTTATTATTACCCCAAAGTTTCGCAACTGTATGAATTTGTAATTTCTTTTTTGATGTTTATACTAATTGTTTTTTTTTTTTTTTTTTTTTTTTTTTTTTTGTATAAAATATATTTGATTGGGGAGCGTTTGAATAATTCTATAGATTTTATTTAAGATATCTTTATTCAAGACTAAACCTTTGTAATGTATATTTATTGCCCTAAGAAGGCAAATAAATAATTTAATAAAAACGTTTCAGTCTCGTGATAAAGTAAATTTAAACAATTGTTGTAATAAAAAAATAAAAAAAAAAAACGGAAGCTGTTTAATCTTATGTTTGAAAAAAGGCCAAAGTTAATATGTATTTGTAATTTGTATTTCTCCCTTTTAAATTTAACTTACATACAAGAAAATTTTTTCAACAATTTTTGCTATTATTGCACTGATTTATTTATTTATTTATTGTAAAGTACGAAAGAGAAAAACCCGCTACCTCTATTGTATTGAAATAAAAAAGTTTAGTGTAAATAAAATAAATTTTTTGTATACAATATTTTTCAGAAAATACAACCCGCTTATTAACAATCTAATAAAAAATGTCAGTAGAAACTTTAACGATTGTAACTCATCAAATACTAAAATTGTTACCTGTATAGCTAATAACATAATATGAAAAATGAATATACTTTAAAATTATTGAAACAACAATACCAAATGAAGACGACATTAATTAAAACAAGTGGAAGTGTTATATTCGGCTTTGCCAAATCTTTTATACCCTTTACAAAATCTATATTTCATAAATATATAAACATATTGGAATTATCTCTAATCAAAATTTGTGCTTTAATTTTGACATGACATCGGAAATTTGTAACATAAAGAGTCTCCGAAATCTCCTTGGGCATATTACTTAAAAAGATAGCTCAGACCATCTGTGTTGAAGAGCTGAATAAAGAAGATATATGCAAAATTGTAAATTCCTTTTCAGTTTTCTGCCAACATTTTTTTTCGTAAAAGATACCTTAAAATTTGATATTTTAAACTTGAATTAGCTATTTTAAAATCTTCAGAATTTTTAAGATTTTTTAACTTTGGGGCTCTAAGACACAATTCGATCAAACATGATATGTCTTATTATCTACATTTAAAAACCTAAAATACAACTCATATATTCAGATTTCCTTGTCAAACTTATTTTTTTCAGAAAAAATATGGCTATATTAAAACAAAATTCAAATTTATTCTACGAGGATACGAATGGCTTGAAGATTTGTAACATACAACACTTCCACTAGACCATCTATACCCATAGAAATTTTGTTGAAAAACATATCTATCCCTCTATGTGAACAGTATAAAAATGAATTTATGATCCTATATGTTGAATATGTTTAAAATTCAACAATGTTGAAAAATTAAACAAATTAAAGCTATTTTTTGAATTCAGAATTTCAAAATACCGTGTGGCCTAGGCAGTAAGAATTCAAAGCTAGGAGTTTTAAAGTGTTCGTATAGGTTCGAATCCTTGCGAATAGAAATTATATTTATAATATATTTTATAATCTAGCCTTTTGGCTATAATCGGTTACAAATTTCTACATAACAGACAAATTTACATTACAATTCATAAATAAAAATTTAAATAAAAAAATATATAAAATTAAATAAAAGATAAAAAATACACTTAAAATTTTTTCTGATGTAATAAAAACAGTTAAATGCACAAGTTAACCAAAAAAATAAAGATAAATGTTAGAAAATGTTGTCAATCATGTATTCATATGAGCAAAAGCTTGAAAAAAAACTACTACAAAAGTGGTATATACCCAGAAAAACATGTCACACTAACGCATCACACAGTAATATGTATAAACCCTTTATATTCCAAAATGCAATAAGAATAAAGTAGCAAACACAAAGCTCAACCAGAAGTTTACTTAGTACTAAAAGTTAAGACAAATTAAAGAAAAAATACAATTAAAAATGTTTAATAAACTACACGCACTCCCCATCATTACCCCAAACCATGTATGAAGATAAGAGTTCATTTAAACTAATCGATACTTAATATAATACCAAAAATCAACTTCAATAAAAATCCATTAAAAAAAAAAAAAAAAACAGGAAACATTTGCAGAGGAAATTGACAATCCTATGTACCAAAAGGCTTCATAATCTCAATGCCAATACCATTCCATATACCACTAAGTTCACAAAAAGAACCACCACTAAACACGCTTGTGTAAGCATTAGTCCTTGAATAAGATACCCTTTGAAATTTCATAACATAAAGCAATCCCATAAACAACATGATCACAGTACAGGTAACAATTTCTCTCCCAAAACTATTATATATGAACCAAATTTTAACAACATACATTGAGTTATAATGCAAAGAAGCATTAAATGATATAAAAAACAACCCCAGACCTTGCACACAACTATTCAATAAAGACACAAATTACTGCAACTAATGGCATTGACCAATGAATCCAACACCAAAACATAAATACTGCTGAAAACTAAAGAACATTAAGCTAACAAAAAAAAAAAAAAAGTCCAATTATCAGAAAATGTATAAGGAGAGTAAAACAACATATTCAGAGAATAAAACAAGCCCAGTACGCATAAACCCAACAGGAATAGAGAGTAGATAAAATTAACAAGCTCGAAGTGTCAAAACTAATAATCTGAAAAACATTTATGAAAATTAAATATTTACCAAAGAGTTTCCTCTTTTCATTCACAAAATTTTGAATGATAATAATAAATTTCAAGGAAACATTTTTAATTAATTAAAAATACATTTGACAATTCTTTTATCTGACATTTCAAAATTTTGATTTTTGTTCGAAGATAAATTATAAAACAATTTTTCGAAGTCTTTCAAACCCAAGCGGTATACCACATCAATATGTTGAAATTTGCTATCTCTATAGCTTATATAAAAAGCTTAAAATGCAACTCAAATCTAAATAATATTTTTTTTTTTTTTATAAAAAACACATCAAAACGTGCCTAGAAATTCTTGTCAAATTATTTTTTTTTTTTTTTTTATTAATGAAAACTTGCATTTTTTTTTTTTAAGAAAAACAGAAATTTATAAGGAGTCGCGGAGATGCGAACTCAGGCTTAACGGTTTGTAGTCTAGAACACATCCTCTATCCATTGTCATAACTTTCCAAAAGAAAAACATGTAATATTATTGTATGTGATATAGAAAATATTATTAAATTTGGGCAAAGAAAAGTGGAAAACTTTTTGAGGCTGTTCTAGAAAATCGTTTATAACTCCAAAATTCCTAAACGGATTTCGCTGAAATTCAATACCGTGATTTGAAAGACAAATGTATTTATTATGAGCTTCAAAAAATCCATTTCAACAGACAGACAGATATATATTCTGCAAAGTTATTTTTAATCATAATAATCACGAATAATTTTCAATTTGAGGCCCTTGATATATATTTAAAGACTTTCATATAAAATGACAAACTTATATACACCCTTCATTTTATGTGAAGGGTATAAAAGGAGTATTTTGAAAATTTATGGACCGATTAAACTGATTTAAAAACTCGAAATTCAAGAGCGCCTTTGCTACAGATCTGTGCAAGAGTGAAGGCCTTAGTTTATATAGAGGCTTAGAAAAGTCGAAAAGAAATACATTTTTTCGGAGGTATCTTCGATTTTCTGGCCATATTTCGGGTATTTATGGAAAAATTTTGCTCATATTTATTAGTGTTCATATAAGGGAAATTATCCATAAATTGATGTTTAACACAAATATCCCATATCTGGGGCTTTCTAAAAACTGATTTCAACAAATAGATGGACATCGTTATATCGACTTCCCTATCTATAAGGACCCATAATATATATACTTTTTGGGGTCCTAGATAAATATTGTAGAAATTACAAACGGAATGACAAACTTATATATACCCTTTACATCTGTTTTAAAAGGTATAACAACGGATACATACAAAAACAAAACTCTTCTAAAATTCTTTAGAGAAGAGAAGGCGAATAAAGCTCCAAGTAACTAAAGTAACTCTCTTCCGTTTTGGAATTTTTTCAGTTTGATAATATTCTTTTTGTTCCAGTATTTTCTCGATTTGATATTTTTTTAGCATTTTGGAGTTTTTGCGTTTTTGCGATTTTTTCCTTTTAGACGATTTTTTTATTTGGCGATTTTTTTGTCATCTTTTTTATTTTGTCGTTTTAGCGATTTTTTTATTCTGTCATTTTTCCGTTTTAGCGATTTTTGTCATTTTAAGGATTTTTTTATTTTGGCTTCCAAATTTTTTGTGAAAAATTGCAAAATTTCGGACTCATTTGGACTCAGTCCCAAATTTTAGTTGTGTCATTAAAGTCCCAAAGGACTTTCTTGCGATATCAAATGTTCATATTGTTCCTTTGGCAGAAATAGAAAAAATCCGAAAAATTTATATTTTTTTACTTTTATCCAGCCCACGAAAGGATAATGTCAAAACGAAAATTTTGAGAAGCGGTATCTTAGAATGAAGCAAATTTTCATTTGAGATGTGAACATCGACACCTTTTATTTTGGGGTCACCACGAAAATTCTTAATTTAATAATCTTATAACAATTTTTGTAGCATGCTTAAAAATTTTTATATTTTATACATGTATGTGTGGTGTATACACTTGTATCGCCTTCGACAAAATTTTTTTAATACTTTTTTTTTTAATTTTTATACTATAAATATATTTATTTTACTAATAAGAATCAAACTTTCAGCACTTCTCAAGAACCCTATGATTCTGATTTAATGGCTAAAGAATTCTTAATGCAGTTTGCTGGTATGGCCTTAACAGTAGGTCAAACTTTAGTCTTTAGCTTCCAGGATAAGAAACTCTTGGGTTTGGCCGTAAAAACTTTAGAGGGTAAAAATAAATAAAATGATTATACAAAGGCGGAAGGAAAATTCAATAATTATCCCCTTTTAACTTTAATCCACTTCTTTTAGCTATTGACCCAAAAGCTATTAGCGAGGGCAAAGAGGCTTCCACTAGAAATGTAAGATTTGGTCGCATAACAGGCAATACTATGGTGCAATTTGAGAAAGCCGAAAATTCAGCGTTGAATTTACAAGGAAAATCCAAGGGTAAAATAGTGCGTCAATCGATTATAAATCCCGATTGGGATTTCGGCAAAATGGGTATTGGCGGTTTAGATAAGGAATTCAATGCTATTTTTAGAAGAGCGTTTGCATCGCGTGTTTTTCCACCTGAGTTGGTGGAACAATTGGGTTGCAAGCACGTCAAGGGTATTTTATTATATGGTCCACCCGGTACGGGTAAAACTTTGATGGCTCGTCAAATTGGTAATATGTTAAATGCCAGAGAACCTAAGATTGTTAATGGTCCTCAAATTTTGGATAAATATGTCGGTGAATCAGAAGCCAACATTAGACGTTTGTTTGCTGAAGCTGAGGAGGAAGAGAAGAGGGTAAGAGATTAGTGAGAATAAGAATTTTGAGATAATTTATATTGATTTGTGCATTGTTTTAATAGTTGGGTCCTAACAGTGGTTTACATATTATTATCTTTGATGAAATCGATGCCATTTGCAAACAACGTGGTTCTGTGGCTGGCAACAGTGGAGTTCATGATACAGTGGTTAATCAATTGTTAGCCAAAATCGATGGTGTGGAACAGTTAAATAACATTTTAGTTATTGGTATGACAAATCGTCGTGATATGATTGATGACGCTTTGATGCGACCCGGTCGTTTGGAAGTACAAATGGAAATTAGTTTACCCAATGAACAGGGTCGTGTGCAAATTTTGAATATTCATACTAAACGTATGCGTGAATTCAATAAAATCGCTCCAGATGTAGATTGCAAAGAGATTGCTGCTCTTACTAAAAATTTTAGTGGTGCTGAATTGGAAGGTTTGGTACGTGCTGCTCAGTCTACAGCCATGAATCGTTTGATTAAAGCTGATGCTAAAGTAACTGTTGACCCCGAGGCCATGGAAAAATTAAAGGTTACTCGTTCTGACTTCTTGCACGCTTTAGAAAATGATATCAAACCAGCTTTTGGTACAGCAATGGAAATTTTAGAAAATATGCTTTCACGGGGCATCATCAATTGGGGTCAGCCGGTTGCTAATATTTTGGAAGATGGCATGTTATATGTTCATCAAGCACGAGCCACTGAAAGCTCAGGTCTAGTGTCGGTGTTGATTGAAGGTTCGCCAAATTCTGGCAAATCTGCTTTAGCTGCTAAATTGGCTAAAATGTCAGATTTTCCATTTGTTAAAGTTTGTTCCCCCGAAGATATGGTGGGTTATACTGAATCAGCCAAGTGCTTACACATTCGTAAGGTAAAAAATCCATTATAATTTTGATAAGCATAAATTATGCTTCAATCTTGTAGATCTTCGATGATGCCTATCGTTCCATGTTAAGTTGTATTGTTGTTGATAATGTTGAACGTTTGTTGGATTATGGTCCCATTGGTCCTCGTTATTCCAATTTAACTTTGCAAGCTTTATTGGTGCTACTCAAGAAACAACCTCCTAAAGGTCGTAAACTATTAATCTTGGTTACTTCTAGTAGACGGTAAGTTTTCTTTTAATCTTTATTTGGAGTTGATAAAAACATTTTATTTGTTTTTATAGCGAGGTTTTGGAAGAAATGGAAATGTTATCAGCCTTTACTTCAGTTATACATGTACCTAATCTTTCTCATCCTGAACATGTTTTGGCTGTATTAGAAGATGCTGACATCTTTAGCAAGGGCGAATTACAAGCCATTGGCAAGAAAATGTCTGGCAAACGGTAAGTTTTGAATTTTGCATCATATTTAATTATATTTATATATTTTTTCACTATAGAAATTTGTTATCTTCACAAAAAAAGTATGTATTCGCAATAGATTAATAATTTTTCACAATAGATAAATCATATTTAATACAAATTTTTTCACCGTAAAATAGTTTTACTCCCGAACATTCTTATATAAGAGAAAAAAATTTTCACCACAAGAATTTTTTTTAAATAGTGGCGTTTTCTTTTATGGCTAAAATGTTACCTTTATTCTGCCTTCTTTTCTGTTCTATTTTGAAAAAATGTAATGCTGTAAATGGGTCAGATGTTCTTTTCTAATAGTGTTGCTTTAAATTTGAAAAAAAAATATCTCAGTAAAAAATTGGAGCTTCTATCGAAGCATTGCATATAAAAGAACGTTTTACTTTAAAAATATAATGCCTCCGAGTGGGAACTCGCTATATAAAAATCGTGTCTTCTGTAAACAGAAGCGAAGATATGAATTTAATATTGTTTCTGCTTGGAAGCATTAAATTTTTAAAGTAAAACATTCTTTATGTAATCTTAAATTTTACCGTTATTCTCTTACTTTAGTTTTTTTAAGTAAGGCTCTTTCGATAGAAGCACTAATTTTTTACTGGGATATTAACCCTCAAATTAAGCAGAAGATAAAACTCAAAATTTTCTTGCAAGAAGAATTTATTTAAAATTAACGTTTAACCAAATAAACAAAAGTTTTTCAAAAAATCCGAAATTCCAGATTTTTGATGAAATCTGAATATATCAAAAATAATATAAAAAAGTTCGAAATTTCTTAAAAAAAATCGACATTTCAATAAAAATTCGAACAAAAAATCTGAAATTTCTCCAAAAATTCGAGATTAAAAAAAATTTAAATTTTAACAAAAATTCTAAATTTCATCAAAACTACGAAATTTCTCCAAAAATTAAAAATTCAACAAAAATTGGAAATTTCACCAAAAATCTAACATTTTACGAAAAATTCAAATTCAAAATTCTAAATTTCACCAAAAATCCAAAATTTTCACAAAAATTTGAAATATTGA
The DNA here is from genome assembly GCA_932274085.1 of Protocalliphora azurea. Classification (NCBI taxonomy): domain Eukaryota; kingdom Metazoa; phylum Arthropoda; class Insecta; order Diptera; family Calliphoridae; genus Protocalliphora; species Protocalliphora azurea. The sequence continues at coordinate 142,667,104 of OW026523.1, read as the reverse complement.
AATATCAGAATGTCAAAATCTGAAATTTTACCAAATCAAAAATTAAAAAAAGTCTAAATTCTTTAAAAATTTTAAATTCTAATTGTTAAAAATTCGAATTGTTAATTAGTACTAAGTAATATGTATTTTTTGGCCTTGAAGGCTTTACATTACTTGAATAAATGGATAAAATAAAATAAATTTCACCAAAAATCCGAAATTATCAAGTTTCACCAAAATGTCCAGATTTAAAAATCCTATTTCTTCGATTAATATTAAAAATTTTTCTTTATAAATACTTTATCAAATAAACCATTTGTTGCTCTATCGTAATCATAAAATGGGTACGACTTTATGAGTGTAATGGTAATATTTAATCAATGTTACACAGTAACAATGTAACATCTTTCTTTAGAAAAGAAAACGCTACAAGACATTTTAAACTTTTCACTAATATATTTATCTTTTAGAATATGCTAAAAAATTAAAAATATTTTAAATTAGGTTTCTTTCTGTTCATGCTTAGCAAAACTTTTATTAAACATTTTATAATAATTATTTTTTACTTAATATGGTGCGAAAAAAATTAAAGATAATCGAACTTTTTAATACTCTGCACAACTTTTATTGAATATTTATTTTACATCAATAAGTTTACTAAACAGATTTTGATTTTAACATATTTTTTAATTATTTTCAGGGTTTTCATTGGTATAAAGAAATTATTGGCCCTTATTGATATGGCTCGCCAAACAGAACCTCAACATCGGGCTATAAAATTCCTTTCAAAAATGGAAGAAGAAGGTGGTATGGATATGATGGCCAAACACTAACTACTTCGTAACAGTTTGAACATGTCCATTGTTGAGCTCAACGTTGTTTTCTAAATTTAAACAAACATACATACATACATATAATAGTGGCATTATGTAAGTTAAGACAAAATAATTTATTCCAAATATTAAGAAGAAAATAATTAATCGATAAATTTTATTAAACCCAAAAGAAGATACAAAATATGTTATTGCAGAACTAAATTCAAATCAATTAAACGCAAATAGCTCAAAAGTTATACATACATTTTAATATTGTACACTTGACTACACACTTGACACAAAAATTAAAATAGCCATTGAGAAAGAAAATATTAAAAATTTTTGTTTAATTAAGTTGAGCAATTAAACGTATAGGTTTAAAAATGGAAACCGCTAGGATATGCTTCAAATTATGAATCGGTCTCTCTTAAACTTAATTTTCTAAAAAGTTAATAATACTTAATAATTACTAAATGCATTTTAATTTTTACGCTCACGCTTCATTCGAGATTTCTTTAATAATACTGAATATGAGTGAGATTTTTGTTGAAATGATCTCATATGCGTGTGCAAATTTAAACAAAAATATAATATGTACATATGTATGTGTACAAGAATTTTTTTCAAATAAATTTTCAAAAAACAAATCTTTAGACATTCCATTAAATACTCTTATAAATGCTTTGTCTCTTAAAATTATTGTTAAATATGTTAATTACGTGTTGCAGTTTCTATGTTGTAATTAGACATAGATTCAATTATTAGTTTATAAGTTTCAAGTAGTTTTTACATTCAACGAATTGTAATGTATTTCTTTTAAGTATAAATAACTATGAATATTATATTCTTTGCCCCACATTTTCTATTTTCGAAATAGTATCATCAAACCTCTTAAATATAAAAAAAAAGAAACCAAACACCACGAATTGTATAGCATTGTTAAGAAAGACACAGAAACGTAAAACAAAATAAATTGTTAAATAGTCAAATAAAAAAGAGAAAATTGAAGCTTCTGCTTAAAAATATTTATAATTAAGTTTAAATCAATATTTGATTGGTTTTTACAAATGTTATAGAAAAGAATATCTATGTATGTGTTTAATTCGAAATATTTTAAAGAATAATTTAAAATTTTACTAAAAAAAAAATAATAATAATAAATAAAACAAACTAAAACACGTTATTTATCATCTGATTATATATTTAAACAAAAATAATAATCAATGAGCAATTTAAATAAAATTATTAAAATATAAAATACTTAATCAAAAAAAAAATGTATTTTTATTTTACAAAAAAATAATGTTGTTTTTGTAACTTTAGACTAGTGACTAGTCAAATTAAGTTATTATTTAAATTTATTCAAATTTTAATTATAACTAGATTAATTATACCTGGCACCCCAGGTACATACGCTAAAAATTAAGAGTAAATAAAATTTACTTTCCAGAAAATCGAACCCGCTTATTAACACTCTTATAAAAAAATGTTAGTTCAATCGTTTAACGATTGTAGCTAATCAAATACTGAACCATTTATATGTAAAATTTCAAAAATTTTTTGATATATTTTTTACCAATTTAAAAATGTTATAGATCCTAATTTTCTTCAAAAAACTGCGAAAAATCATCAAAATTCATGAAAAATGAATTAATTAACATAAAAATAAATACAAAAAACAGAACACATGTGAGTTTAACTCTTTTTTCTCTCCTAAAATTCTTAAAACAGAGAGAGAGAGATAGGTCGAATAAAACTCTGAGTAATTGTAATAACTTTCCTTCGTTTTGGCGACGTTTTCATTTTGGTTATTTTTTTACGATTTTATTCGTTTTGAGCGTTATTTTATTTGGCGTTTTTTAATGGGCAAAATCGGTTCATAAACAAAAAGGTTATGGACCAAACACTAGAAAAGCTAGGTGTCCGTCGTAACTCCAGTTTATATTTCACAAAAAAATATGTACATCAACGAAATTTTATACAAACAGCTAAAAGACCAATGAAAACTCGAAAATAAAAATGGACATGGTCCGCCCATTTTACCGCACACCTTCCATATAAGACGAAATTTTAAAAAGTTCCAGATGGTGGATATATAGATTCGGCCAAGCCGAATATAACATTCTCACTTGGTCATTTTGGCGATTTTTTCTCGTTTGAGCGTTTTTTTGCCGTATTTTGGTGATTTTTGTTTCATTCTGGCGAATTTTTCCTTTTAGTTATTTTTTTCATTTTGTGTTTTTTCCGGTTTGCCGGTTTTTTTTCATTTGGCGACTTTTTTCATTCGTTTAGGAGTTTTTTATTTTAGTATTTTTTTCCGTTTTTGTTTTTTTTTCGTTTCAGCGATTTTTTTGCCAATTTTTCCTGCTTTGATAATTTTTAACAGTTTGTCGACTTTTTTTCATTTTCGCGATTTTTTTGTTTTGGATTTTGTGTTGCATAGAAAGAAAAAAAAAAATAATAATAATAATAAAAATCATAAAGTAAACGTTATTTTTGCTAAAAAAAAAAAAAAAAATATAAAACTGAAAAAGTCGGCTTGACTTATGATAAAAGTCATAGTTATATCCAAAATAAAAGAACAAAAAATGAGCAGACTTTTTGATAAAAGCCATAGAAGCTATATCCAAAATCAATAATAAAAAGAGCAAGTAAAATAAGTAAAAAAAAAATAGTAATAAACCTATTTTTTCATATTTTTTCCTAATGCTATATTTTATTGGGAATAAAATTAGCTATTGCTTAATAAAATCAAATTGTAGAACACATGAATTTTTTTAGTTGTAAAACTCATAAAATTATTTTCATTTCATTTTGTTGTTGCCATTATTATGCAAAGGAATAACAATGACACTGCTTTGAATTAGGGAGTTGTATGATAGTCATGAGAAATAAATTAGAAGAGTTTAATAATTTGAGTTACCCTTTTTTTGATGCTTATACATTGACGAAAAGTCCTTATGTATTTTTTTATCGCTCTTGTATTGTTATTAGTCATACATTCACCCACCAAAGCGTTTTACATTATATGTTTCGAAATTGCAGAAAGTCCTATGTGTAGATTTGCTTGGTGAAAAAAGAAAACATTATTTTTTAATACACATTGGACTTCTTAATAACAAAAAACAAAAATATTGAAAATAAAATGAAGAGTTTCCTATAAAAAAAAACCTATGTGTAGATTTTTTTAAAATTTCTTTTTAATTCGCGGACGCCAAAAGATACAGATTTTTTTTTTTTTTTTTGTGAAATCATTAAATTAATAAATATTCTAACAAAAAAAAAAAAATCCAAAATTTAAAGAAGGTTGGGAAGTAACCAAATAAAACCGTAAAAACATAGAATTCGTCAACATACCGATATATATATATATATATATATATATATATATATATATATTCTTTTTTTTTTTTTAATAAAATATTTTGCACATCTTGGGGATTACAGGGAATGTGTTGGCCTTTAATTATATAGATTTATTTATTTTTATTTTAGTGTTTCATCTAACAACTGGATTTTTTTTTAACAATTTTTTAAAAGTTCTATACAAAAAATAAAATTATTGGAGAATAATGTTATATATATATATATATATATATATATATATATATATATATATATATATATATATATATATATATATATATAACATACTTCAACACTATAAATTTTAAACTCTTATAAATTATCTAACTTTAAATTACAGTTTTGCTGTGATTTAACGACAATTTGCCACTACGAACACGCTTTTGTAGACGCTAAACAGAAGGAAAAAGAAGTTATTAAAAATATAAATTAAATTAACAGGACTTAAGTTTTTACTTACCCGATTAAAAACATCTCTTAGAATCCGATTACTGCGACGTTTTTTCTCTTCAATATCACGTTCTTGTTTGGCTATAACTTCCGGTAAAGTGCTAAATCGTTTATTGGTGAGCGCTTTCATTTCCTTGGTATTTAGGATACGTACTTTTTCTACAAAGAGAAATAAATTTCAACTAAATAACTTTTATCATTTTTATGTAAATTGTTTAACCCTACGTATCGGTGGTGGTGGTAAATATTGCAAACGTCTGTCTAATGAATTAAAGCTTGTATTGTCGATAATTTCTCTTAATTGACGATCACGTTCCTGACGCATAGCTTGCAATTGATTGAGTATGGCCTTACGTTCTTTGGACTGTTGCAAAAATTTCGGTTTGCTCTTTTCCAAATGTTCCTGTAAGGTTAGTTGTGGCTCAGAGGGAAATAAAGTCTTAATATTATTTGTCACTTCTGTGGAAGTAGAATCGCTGGTATTTGTATTTGATTTTGTAAGCAAATCATTAGAGTTGATATCCATGATGGTTGATGATTTATTATCATTAAATTCTATGACGTACGCTATGCCTTTGGGTTTAACTTGTATACAGGCTGGAATACTGGCTGAAGTGGCAGCAAAAGGTATTAGAGTAGGGGAAGAACGTTTAGGTCCATATATAGGTTTAGATCGTAATATAGAATCAGAAGTTTGAACAGCAACTCCATTTGTGGTACAAGCAGGTGCTACATCTTCATATTGATGGTTTGTAGTGGGTGTTGAAGATATATTTTGTGAACTTATTGGTGTAGAAACTTCTGAAGACATACAAAAGATTGAAGACGAAGAGGTAGTTGTGGTATTGGAGTTGGTAGTAGTGGTATTGGTGATTTCAAGGGCCTTATTACCTTGTACACTTGTAGGCTTAGGATCTTGTGCTTTCAGTTCAACTTCTCTTTGTGCTGGTTTTAATGGTAAAGGATTCTGTGTATATGCATAAGATACATCACTGGATATATATTTTCTTGGTAATGTACGAGGTACAGAGTAGTGTTCAGAGTCTGTAGTTGTTACTCTATTCTCATTCCTTTGCCGTTGTATGTTTAAATATTTATAGTCTTCCTTTTGTTGTTGTTTGAGAGCTTCATAGTGGTGTTGTTTTTTCGTTTTATAGGCTTCCATAAATTCTCGTTTTCTTTGTTGTACTAAGTCCTTTAAGCTTTCAGACTCTTGGCTTTTCTCCGTGCTGGGAGTATCAATTTTTTCTCTTTGTCGTCTTGGTTGATTACTCATATCAGACTCTGTATCATTTATTAATTGTTCTTCATTAATATTAATACTTTCCTTTAGAGTGCGAAATTTTGCTTTAATTTTTCTACATTTTTCCTTTGTTGAATCTTCTTCCTTTTCATAAAATATTTGTATTTCTTTTTTACGATCCTTGGTACGTTTCAAATTATCATGTAGAGTAATAACATCTTCATGTGATTCTTCTAGGATGATTTCAATTTCTTTTACCAAACGTTCGGCACTTTCACTTAAAATTGAAGACTTGTCCGAGTAGACAGTGTCATATAATTTATTCGTTTGTGTTGAGTCTTTAGTAAAATGTGACTCGGTTTCATTTGAACTTTTGTCGTTAGTTTCATCTTTTAGTAAAAGATGTTTTAAACATTCAAGTCTTTTTATTTCACTTTCTATCCAATTTAATTGCTGTACACGACCGCAATCATGTTTGGATTTTTTTAATAACTTTTCTCGATGGGCCTCCTCCTTTTTCCTCATTTCCTTACGCTTTTTCTCTTCGTATTCAATTTCGGACTGTGTCAAAGGGTTTAACCATTCACGCATCGTAGGCTGCTCTGCATCGGTATTGGAATTATTTAATTCATTACTTGTAGGTGCTATAAATTTTTGCGTGGTCAAATCTGGTGTAGTGGTTGCAGATGTTGAGGTGGTAGATTTAGAAGTTTGTGTAGAACGACTTACTTTATTTTCTATTGAAGTCATAGAGTCTTTTTTATGCAAAACTTGTGGAATTTGTTTATGATTTGATGAAATTTGTTTAGCCCTTTCCTTGTTTCCCCCAGTCATAATTAGTTCACTTTGAGTTTCTTTGTTAATTGTAGCTGCTGCTGCTACACTTGACACATTTGTGTTATTTTCTTTTATGGCGTTTTCACATTGATTTTTTGTTTTTCTTGGAAATTGTTTACAATGAACTTTGTCTTTATGTACTTGAAAATGAGAGCAGGATTCAGAGAGGTCTAAAGAATTTAATATGATATTGTCTTTAGTTTTCTTTGGTGCTAAAAATTTAAATTGGGAAAAGGACAAATTTTAAAAGGCATTTTGTTATTAAATTTACCACTGATATAATCCTTAACAGAAAATTTCTACTTACCTAAAATATTATTTGAATTTCCACTTGTAATACTGTCAGATATTGGTTTTTTTGAAAGTTCTTCTGTATTGTTTTGTTCCGTGTTTATAAGAGTTAAACTCAGTTCAGATGCAGCATTTAATTCAGTCATATTTCCTTGTTTATCTCTATTTTTAACACTTGAACGTACTGAGTCATAAATATGTCGTTGCTGAAAACCACTGGAATTGGTAGTTGTGCCACTATTTATTGTACCTAAAGTAGAGTTGATGGTTTGTTCTCCAGCCTCTAAACATGTTATACGCTTAATGATATTACGTATTAATTGTTTTTTCTGTCTTTCATTAACACTTTTAGCATCGATAAGTGAACAAATCAATTGTATGCCTAAATCTAATTCAGGTGCTTGTTTGCTCAGCGAAAATGTATTGGCAGTCGATGAGTCTATAGTAGAATGAGATTGATTTTCTTTATTTTCTTCTAAAGCAGTTTGGAATTTTGTTTGCAATTCACGTATATTATTAAATTGATGTCGTTGTTTTTGTTGATTTTTCTCACCTAAAGTTTTACGTTTCATTAGCAGATCTGTTATGCTGGCAATAAAGGGATGTTCCAATGGATTAATTTGTTTTTTTAATAAATCTGATGATTTTGAAGATGATCTAGATTTTGAAGATCTAGATGAATAATATTCAAAGCTAGATGGTGTGGCTGTTCCCTCTATTATGGAGCTTGAAGAGCACATATTACATTGAATTTCTTGGGAGTGAACAGTAGGTGGCTTGATTAGAGAAGTTTGGGCATACTTTTCGAATTTTTCATGTAGCGAAGTTGATGAAGTTGATTGTGCTATCATTTTGGGTTTTGCTCCCCTATTTCGTGTTTCTACTAAAGTGCTGCAGGCTAGGGGCGGGGTGGTGTGCTCAATTTCAGTAGTTTTTAATTTTTTAAGTGTTTTGTGTTCTTCGGCCATGAGTTGCTGTTCTTTGGTTAGTGCAGATGTATCTGGTTCAGAGACAACACTACTTTCTTTGAAGAATTCTTTAAGCAAAGACCTTTCCATTGTACTAATATTACTGGTAGACATAGATTTTGTATAGCCCACATCACCAAGTGAGTCCCATTCCAAACGTCTATGTGACTTTGCAACCGATTCAGGAGTTTGTGTTGTTGTATTTTTGAACGTCTTTTTGGGGGTTTCCAAATTTTCAGTTGATATGCTGATAATCTGAAAGAAGCATTATTTAAAAATACATTTTATTTCTGAAATTTTTATTTTTAAAATCTGATTTTTTTTTTCAAATTAAAAATAGATAAAAAAATATAAAAATTATGGAATTGCAGGCATTATATTTCTTTATATAATTTTAGGACTAGATTTTAATATTTTACAAGCACCAAAGTGTGTTAAATATATAGGAAAACAGAAGGATCAGCTTATGAAATTCTTATCATTTTAACACTTTTAAAGAATGTTTCATATCTTATCAATTTTAAATACCTTTTCTTTTTCACATTCCGTTTCAATATTTATATCCATTATAACATCATTGGCGGAAAAATATTTTTCTCCTCTTTTAACAGGCTTGCTTTGGACATCAATATTTGGTAGACTTTTACTATTCGTCGCACTACACACATTCAACGGTCTAGGTGGCATCATAGCTATAGCTTCACAACTGCTAGTTGAAGATATTGTGTCACGACTTTTTGTACGTTTACAACATGAATCCATTGTGTTGACTCCACACTCAACTCGCTGAGTCTTTTGACTATCCTGACTGCTGGCCGGTGAATAGAGACGCATGAATTTTTCTAAATCACGATCATGACCAAATTTTTGATAATATTCCATAATTTTATCACTAACACGTGGGGTATTTGGTAAGACACGCTTTGAATGTTGTGACTGATTGTCCATAGTAGTGTTATTGTGGATGCTAAACCAAAAAATAATTTTTTAGCTGCACGTCGATATTCAATGATAACTTAACAGCTGCACTTTATTAATATGGTATGCAGATGTATAGGTAGTGTAGAATTGCTTTTGGAACCATTGCCAGAAAATCCATACAAATTCCAAAACTCAAAACAATAGGCAAAATAAAAAACAACCCTCTAACAGCCAATCTACACGTAACGTTGTTTAGTAATTAATAAAATACACATACACAATAAACTATCGTATATGTGTATTTTTTTTGACAGTTTATCTCATTAGATAGTTGTGTACAGAAATCTCATCACACAGTCTCATAATATTTCTTATAATACTAATATTTGAATCTACATGTGAGATAATTCTCTTATAGAGCGAATTTACCTCTCTCTGACAAAAAAATCTATTTAGTATGTTACGTATAAATGGGATGTAAGTGTTCAGTGCAGAGACCATCGGACAACGGCGGAGGCTTTTGTAAAAATTGTCGGCGACGGTTCAAATCGTCTGTTAGTCGGCTGAGAGATAAACATAACATAGTGTCTACATTAGAGATTTTTTTATCAAGACAAACGTCAAACTTAGCGCGAATTTGTTGAAGGTGGCAACAGTTGCACAAAAACAACAATATGGCGTATTTATTGTTGTTTTTTATATATGCTGTTTGACAACTGTAATAACCAAAATAATAATCAACTGTTTAACTAAGGTTACCTTGTATATATTCGCACTGATTTTGACGTTTGTTTTGATATAAACATAAGAAATATCGTCGGCAGTGTAACGAGAACAAATTTTTATTTCTAGCTTTACGTTACCTAGTGTCTACATTAGGCAAATTTATATTAAAACAAACGTCAAAATCAGTGCGAATATATACAAGGTAACCCTAGTTAAATAGTTGATTATTATTTTGGTTGTTACAGTTGTCAAACGGCATATATAAAAAACAATAATGAATACGCCATATTGTTGTTCTTGTGCAACTGTTGCCAGCTTCTACAAATTCGCGTTAAGTTTGACGTCTGTCTTGATAAAAAAATCTCTAATGTAGACACTATGTTAACGGATGGAGAACACGTACATGAGAAACTTAAATTTTAAATTGAGTTTTTTACCGAAAATTTACTTTTTTCGTTTTTATTGACACAACACTTTTTTTATTTTTATTTTGGTTGTTACAGTTGTCAAACGGCATATATAAAAAACAATAATGAATACGCCATATTGTTGTTCTTGTGCAACTGCTGCCAGCTTCTACAAATTCGCGTTAAGTCTGACGTCTGTCTTGATAAAAAAATCTCTAATGTAGACACTATGTTAACGGATGGAGAACACGTACATGAGAAACTTAAATTTTAAATTGAGTTTTTTTTACCGAAAATTTACCTTTTTCGTTTTTATTGCCACAACACTTTTTTGTTAAAAAGAGCAAAATATTAAAAAAGAACAATAAATTTGACAACTTATGTTAAACATTATTGTGTTTAAACATTTATTGCGAAATAAATTGCGCAATAGATTTACTATTGGTGCACACGTAACATTTTAAAGAGAGATTGAATTTGACAATTGCTAAATAAAAATGTCTATGTGTAGAAGAGGGGATAAAAGCAGTTCCTTTTATTTTTAATTGTTCAAGTCCGAAATTAAAATGTTTAATTGATTTGTTTTTAGAATTATAACTTTTTTCTTTAACGTCATTACCTGAAAGAAATTTTCAAGAAAAAATCCTAAATTTTTACAAAATCCGCTGAGAATTTTTACAAAATCCGCCGTCGCCGTTAAAATTATTCGGCGCAGGTTTCTGTTTCGTTGTATCAATAGTGTAATAAAAAAGTGACCTCTTAAGCCCACCTGATTTACAACTTCTTCATGTACGTACCGCGCGAAACTGTCAAATTGTTTTTGTATTCGTATTTGATATTTTTTTCCGGCTTTATTTACTCCTCTTTTCTTCCTATTCTCATTTTTTTTCATAGTATTTTGACATTATATGCAGTGGTTTTACACTAACAAAATACAAGCAATTGTTGTTTTTGCAGATGTGCGGTCACTTTATAATTACATTATGGTTGGATCTATTACAAGTATAGTTGCCAGATAAATTTGGAACAAAATCGTCAAATTTCGAGAAAAAAACGTCGGAATCGTCAAATGGACTATTTGAAATCGTCAACATTAAAAATTAGGTTTTTTTTTTTATAGGTTAATGATTATTTTCTATGCCTTTTGTTGGATCCCGTTACCGCTAAAATACCCTTACTGCTAAAAAATTCATTCAACTTAACTGGCGTTACCCCCAAAATACTGTTACCGAAATAATTAGAAATACCGTTACCGCTAAAATACCTTTATCGAAATAGCTCAAAATACCGATAACACTAAAATACCGATACCGAAATAATCCAAAATACTGACAACGCTAAATAACTTAGAAAAATTAAATAAAACTTATAAGACGGTTCACGTCCCGACCTTATAGTACTTTACTTCACTTCATACTTCCTTGTTAAGAACCAATTATTTCGAAATTTCTAAGACATCCGTTACCCTAAAAATAATATTACCGAAATAACTTGAAAAACCGATAACGTTAAAAAACCGTTACCGAAATAGCTCGCAATACCGATAAGGCTAAATAACTAAATAACTAAAATTACCGTTACCGCTAAAATACCCTTACTAAATAATTATACCAACCTTGCATTTTTGATGATAAATTCAATTTTAAATTGAAAATAAATTAATAAAAATTACATTAATTTTATGAAACAAATCAAGGTTGTCGGAACTGTTGATTTTTTAACAATTTTTTTTTTTGACAAAAGCACTGTTTTTAAAAAAAGTTACATGCAAAATTTTCTCCCCTCTCTGTTATTTCTCGAGTTATAGGTACTTGAAGTTGAGATATAAGAGTGCAATTTTGTGTTTCCTCCTTTAATGAACATGAAGAATATGTATATCATTGGAAATGTCTTGAAGAAGCCTTTCGATTGATATATAAAATATGCTAAATTATAACCGATGGTGAGACAAAATGATATTTTATTATTTTTTGTTTTGACTTTTTTACAAAAGTACCGTTATATCATAAATATATCGACATAACGGTACTCTCATATACATCAAATTATTTAGAGAACATTTCAGGCCTTCATATGATTCCCATATCACACCTTAGTCTATTAAATAATGAAAATATTTAATATTTAGAAAAATTAATCTTAGCATTTTTATGTTATAACTTCAAGTATCCACAACTCGCAACTAACTTTAACTTTCCTCTAAAAATGCTATTGAATAATTATCAAAATTATGTAAAAATCAAATATGCTCTTAATTTTGATTTATGACACGAAATTTAGTTTTGAATGATTTCATCAAAAATATCTTGGTATACTTAGTGCTTGTATTTAAGGATTTGTAATGCCTTGTTTATGAAATTAAACGTTTTTATGCAGTTACGGTTTGGCCTTTTGTAAAGTCTTTATTCTCCATTTCATAAAAAGATTGAATTGTATATAATATTTCTCATAAATCTTTTCTATAAATGAGCGATTTACATTGACAAATTTAAGAAGATTTTGATTTTAATTTTTAATATTTATGTACCAAGTTGATTATTTTTTTTTTGCTGGTTAAAGCTCTATGTAAAAAATTTGGTCTTTCTTAATATGTAGTTGCTAATAATGCCAAACTCCATATTTAAGCTAAAATTCCTCTCCGAATTGCTTGAAAAATGACTTGAAAAATATATTAAAAAAATGCTGAAAATAGTTCTGAATCTCCGTTTAGAGAAAATCGACAAAATGATGTTAAGTCGTCAAATCTGGCAACAGTGATTACAAGCCAGCGGCTTAGAGAATGGATGGTGTAAAATAAATATTGTTGTTTTTTATTATTTTTTGTTATTATGTGTATAGTGTATTTATTTCTGTGTGTGGAGAATAAGTAAACGGTTTTGAGAACTACCAACTGGCTAGAAAAAATTGTTGTTGTCTTACTTCTGTTACTGTTGCTTCTTCTTTTAAAGACGGCTATTAATATCATTATTTGGTTACAGGCAGACACAAAGACACGTCGACAAGATTCTGTATGAAAATAAATGACACTTTTTTTTGTCGTGGACAAATCTTCGATAGAAGCATTGTGACAATTAAGAAGAGTTCAATTATTAATTTTGCCAGTTTCGTGACAGTGAGTGTGTTGTGTGAAAAATGCGTATTAGTAACATACGCAGCGGACGCATGTGCCGTTTGGCACTAGTGTGTTTGGTCATTTTACCATTGTTATATTTACTTACTACTTGGAGCGATAGCCATAAGCGTGTGCGAGAAGCCTACCAAGCCAAATTTGGCTCCGATCGCCGTAGTTACCAACGTTTGGAAGGTAGACCCAAAGAGGTTCCTGTCTTGGTAGAAGGTAGTGTGTGTATATTTGTGTTTTTAGCAAATAAAAAACACTTGTGTTTTCTTAGTGAATGCATTTAATTCATGCGCATTTTTTTACTTGTTTATTGCGGACAGGTTTGGGTAACTTCGAACCTAAACATTTAGAAAATCGTGAGGGACCAGGTGAAAACGGCGAAGCTCATCATTTAGCCGCCCACAAGAAAAATGAAGCCGATGAATCTGAAATGGAATACGGCATGAATATAGCCTGTTCTGATGAAATCTCTATGCATCGTAGTGTTCGAGATACTCGTTTGGAAGAGTGTAGACATTGGAATTATCCATATGATTTGCCTAAGACTAGTGTAATTATTGTTTTTCATAACGAGGGCTTTTCCGTACTCATGCGTACCGTCCATTCGGTTATAGACCGATCGCCTAAGCATATTTTACATGAAATTATCTTAGTAGATGATTATTCTGATAAAAAGAATCTCAAGGAACATTTGGAAGGGTATATTGATCAATTCAATGGTTTAGTGAAGTTGGTGCGCAACAAAGAGAGAGAAGGTTTGATACGTACTAGATCTAGAGGTGCTTCCGTGGCTACAGGTGAGTTTAGTAATACTATTTTTTATTATTATGTGAATAACAAATTATAACTTATTTTTATTGATAATGCCGCTGCTAATATTTTTATCTTAACTGCAGTTTATGTTTGTATGCTGTACATTCTAGATTACAAAAAGTTATAATTTCGAATTCATTGGGATAAATTATAAAGTTATCAATGATTCTTATAGAAGATAGAAATATCAAATGGAAATAATAGTAGCTTGTTATTAATCTTTGAAAGCACATTTGCATAAATTGTCGCAAGCAATTTTACATTTCTTTTTAATTTTTGTAAAATTTTAATTATTCTTCCTCCCACGATGCGCAGTGGAGCCAAAGTTTTGGTAATAAATTTTTATCTCCTACAGGATGTTTAAGTTGACCACCACGAGTATGAAAAAGTTTCAAAAAATCGTTACTTCCACAAATCGTGTGCGATTTCAAAGATTTAAAACCCTTTAGAAAGAACTTGATAAGACGAAGAAAAGGTATTTGCACTTGAAATGGGAATTTTCGATTTTTTGCTTTGATTTTTTTTTGTGTTTCTTAAGTATATATGTGTCAACATTTTTTTTAAATATCGTAAGATTCCTAGTACATTCCAAAATAATATGAAATTTTTCATGTAGTCGCGAAAATTGATCAAAGTCAAAAAGAATTAAAAAAGTTGTTGTTTCTTTTTTACAAAAAACTGGCCTGATTCTTTCACTTTTTTCTCAAAACTTAATTAATTGGTCTTAAATTGTGAGTTTTGTGGACTATAATTAGACACCAGCAGAATGGAATACGAATTTTTTGTGCCGCTAGACACCATCAGCATTCATGGTTTTGTTGATACCTAAACAAAATTTTCTTAAAATTATAAATACTAAAGCTCTTATACAGTGGTTTAAATCTTTGAAATCGGAATTGATTTGTAGAAGTTATGATTTTTTGTCTTAACTTTTTGATGCTCAGGGTGTCTACAAGATGATTCTTTTGAAAGCTTGTGTCCTCTTTTACAACTCTACAAAAATTCAATTGAGTCCACCTAGTAGTTTAGGAGATACATATTTATTACCAACATTTTTGCAATTATCTTCTATGTGCGATGTCGAATCAGATTTTAAATTATTTTCGAATAATTTCCATATAAAAATTTTTTCGAATCATCGGAAAAAATAAGAATAAAATGTGTTTTCTAATAAAGTGTGGTTCAAAAATAACAGTAGAATCCAAAAAATACGAATAAAAAATAAAAAAATGAATTTGGGTCCTTAATATCTTACACAGTTCTGCTAGTAATAAGAATGTGTATATACTTTTTAAAAGGGGTAGAATCTTTTATTTCTAATGCCTTTAAAATAACTTAAATTGGATAACAGGTATTCGAGATAAAAATTTTTAAAGCTGAGAAGTCCGATTTTTTTTTTTGGATGCAAATTGAAAACTCTAAATATGGTGTAATAATCTACTCACTCACCTACGAACTACACTATGTTACATTCCAAGTGTTTTAAAGTTTTTGTTTTTTATCATCGTATTATTTTAAATAAAAATATTTTTTAACACTCTTTTCCATTTCATTTCAGGCGAAGTTATTGTCTTCTTAGATGCCCATTGTGAAGTCAACATTAACTGGCTGCCACCGCTGTTGGCTCCCATTTATCGCGATCGTACCGTAATGACTGTACCCATTATTGATGGCATTGACTACAAGACTTTTGAATATCGTTCTGTGTATGGTAGTGAAAATCATTTCCGCGGCATTTTCGAATGGGGTATGTTGTACAAGGAGAATGAAGTGCCAAAACGGGAACAACGTCGTAGACAACATAATTCAGAACCCTATCGCAGCCCTACACATGCTGGTGGTTTATTTGCCATTAATCGTGAATATTTCTTAGAATTGGGAGCATATGATCCAGGTCTACTGGTGTGGGGTGGTGAAAATTTCGAATTAAGTTTTAAAATCTGGCAATGCGGAGGCAGTATTGAATGGGTGCCTTGTTCTCATGTGGGTCATGTATATCGTGGTTTTATGCCTTACAATTTTGGCAAATTAGCACAGAAAAAGAAGGGACCCTTGATAACCATTAATTATAAACGTGTTATTGAAACTTGGTTTGATGAGACTCATAAAGAATATTTCTATACCAGAGAGCCATTGGCTAGATATTTAGATATGGGAGATGTATCGGAACAGTTGTCATTGAAGAAACGTTTAAATTGTAAATCATTCCAATGGTATATGGACAATATAGCCTATGATGTTTACGACAAATTCCCAGCCCTGCCAGCCAATTTACACTGGGGTGAATTACGTTCAGTGGCCTCTGAAAATTGTCTCGATTCAATGGGTAATCAGCCACCGGCAATAATGGGTTTATCTCATTGCCATGGTGGTGGTAATAATCAACTAATAAGACTTAATGCTGCTGGACAATTGGGTGTAGGTGAACGTTGTGTAGAAGCCGATCGCCAAGGCATTAAATTGGCTGTCTGCCGTTTAGGTACCGTTGACGGTCCCTGGAGTTATAATGAACAGACAAAACATTTACTGCATCGTGCTCATAAGAAATGTATGGCTTTACATCCCACCACTCAACAACTGTTTTTGGCCCATTGTGATGTTAATGATGGCTATCAACAGTGGTACTTTAAACCGATTAAACCTAAATACTAGACAATCTACAATAAATTGTAAAGATTTTTTAAAGCAAAATTGTGAAAAAATTATCTTAATGAACGAATGAATATGAGTGAATGGTAAAATGAAACATGAAGGAGACCTATTTAGAACAAAAAACACATATAAGCAATATATATAAACACGTATATATTTATTAGGAAATTTATAACTATAATTCTAAGCTAGAGGAAAGGAAAGAAAGAACGATACTTAATTGTATGAGTATGTAAAAGATAATGTTGGTTTCAAAAAAAGAAAAAAAAAAAAAAAATGGTTGAAAGACATAAAAGATTTTCTTATGGAAAATTTATAACAATTTTTTTTAATTTTTTTAGATAACTAATCAAAATGTGTATTTAAAATTTTAATTAAATAAAAAATGAATTTTTAATTTTTAGTTAACAAAAAAAAAAAAAAAAAAAAAACAAAATTCGTCAACATTGCCAACTTCTTTTTAAGAAATGTTATATTTATTTAATTGATTATTTAAAAAACATAAAATCTATACTTATAAATAAAATACATAAATCTTTTGTTATACACAGCTTCCATTTTTTTTTTATTAATATCCTTGATATTAATTTATCAATTTTAAATTTGTGATAAATCTTGCAAAAAATCTTAACTATTTTTAATTACAATTACCACTATTATAATTACTAATATTTTTTAAATTAATCAAGTAATCTCTTGTGTTATTTTATAAACATTTACTTAATTATTTTTATGTAGAGCTTTTTGAAATATATATATATATATATATATATATATATACACTTTCTAAATGCTACTATTACAAGTCTGAAATTGAAAAAAGTAATAAAAAACAAAAATTAACAAAAATTTTAACTAAATAAAAATTTTTAAAAAAGAAAAATAAAAAATGTATTGTATTTGGAAAATGCAGTTGGAGTTTCGTATGTTGAATTTCTTTAATTTCATTACTTTTTTTTAGAACAAAAATAAAATGTATATATCTTTCATAATGATTTACCTAAAGTTTATTATTTATTTAATATTCCACTTGTGATCTCGTTGTTTTATCGAAAAAGTAAAAACATTTTTGTTTTTATAAAATTTATAACAAAACACTGCGTAAAAACTTTGTCATAAAATTGAATAATACAAAGACTAAACAAAACTTTTAAAAATTTATCTTTGAGTTTTTCTATAATAATCTATTAAGACTGTTCCCAAAAAACATTGATTCAAACCTAAGAAAATTTTTGGGAATTTTCGTTTAATAAATAACATGTTTCTCAAATTATATTCTAAGCTACAAAATATGTGTTATGAAATAAACAAGAAAATTTAAAAAATTTCTTATAAAATTACAACGTAAGGTTTTTATATAATTTTCAAGTGATTATAACGTATAAAGTTAAGTTTTTTATATTTAGTTTATTTCGTGTTATTAAAAATGTGTTCTTAAAAAAGTTTAAAACTCAAAAAAAAGTTCAAAATATGTTTGTTCAAAAAATGAAATATACATACATAATATTAAAGAAAATATTTGTACGCAATTGTGCCGCAATGAAATTAACAAAAGTAGCAATTTTGGTCCATGAAATATAATAAACAACATGCTTAAAATGGTGAAAGCAAAATTTGCTTTCCAGCTGATGTAAAAAATATATCAGTCTATCATTTATACATGCAAAATTTAAGTTTTAAAAATAGTTTGGAAAAAAAGTATGTTTTAACATTTTTAAAAAACGTTTTGAAAATATTTGAGAAACATTTGTTTGTTAAATTATGAAAGCATTTCGAGGGTCTATATTCAATACCCTCTCGTAAATCGCAACTTTTCAGGAGAGCAAAAAACTGTTTATTTCCCTTAGTTTTGAAGTATTAGAAAAAACATTTCTTTTACAATGTTTTTTTAAGGTCACGTCTAAAGCTTACACAAAAGTGATTTTAATATTTCGCAATATTTGCGATTTTAAAGAGAGATAGAGGGTTTTGAACTTTTAAAATATTCAACGTGCATAAATAAAATAACGATAGAGAGGGTTTTGTATTGTAAAAATACATTTAATTATAATTAAAACTAGTTAGCAATTTGAAAAGCAACATAATTCAAATAGGCTACTTTATTTTTTGATCGGAGCAAGGCAAATGTTACTCCCATACAAATGAAATAATAACTATCACATATCTAAAGAATTATTACAATAAAAGTCTTAAAATATTGTAATAAATTTCTCGTCAACTTCAACAATTGAGATGAAAATAGGAGGGACAGGTACAGAGGGAGTGGTATCTCCTATACAAAGGAAAAATGAGTTATCGCTTGAATGAAGGACTATGAGAGCAAGCGTTTTAAAATTGTATGGGAATAATGTCCTTATTCATAATTGAGATGCAAATAGGTCGAACAGCTCTAAGGGAAATGTTAGCCCCCATACAAGGTAAATCTTAACTTTTTCATGTCTAAGAAACTATTATAGAGAAAGTCTGGAGATTTTGTAGGAATAATTTTCTTGTCAATTTACACAATTGTGGTGAAAATAGGTAGGGTAGGTTTACGGGGGTAGTAGCCGCCATATAAAGTGAATATTTATTATAGCATAATTAAAGAACTATTCAACCGATTTAACTTTTTTCATGTTCAGCATATATAAATTAGTCAGAAATGATATATGCTTTGTTTATATTGTCAAGATATAAACTTATTACTCAGAGCGATAGAGGCTTTTGTACTCAAAAATATTTATTGTTAAGATAGAGGAATTAAAAAAAGTTGATAAAATGGGAAAAAAATGGAATTTTACTTCATAGATGAGGGTCATTATAGTGATAGAGGATATTGAATATAGACCCTCGATTTGAAAAATACAATTGTTATTTTAGAACCTTTTTGCTGGAAAAAGGCATAATTTTAAAATTGAAATTAAAAGAAATTCACACCTATTCTCACAGCTTGTACTTGAAATTTGAAATAGTTTTCAAATTAATAAATATTCAATTTCAAAAGTTTTTGCTTATTGGGCTGATTGTATATAATAATTAATACTTTTATACCGCAATTTATTGCTGCTTAAAGTTTTTAAAAGAAACAAATGAATACGTATTTCTTTGGTAATTTATGATAATAAAAATTTGGCAAATAAATAAGTAGTACATTAACTTTGTAAGTAATTTTAAACAGAATTTTATCTACAACAAACTTATGACACGTTATAATAATTATCAAATTATACCTGCACCTACACTGGTAGAAATAGTGCACACCTAAATAGAAGGTAGAAAATTATGATTTAAAATGAAATTAAAAATAACACTGATCGACGAAGAAATACAAAATAAGAATCCGTTATAAGTTTTTTTCTGACTTTGTTTAAGGTGTTTACACGAGTATATTTCACCATGACCCGAAAACGGTTTGAGCTATTTCGATAAATGAAACACCAAAAGATGCCAACCAAGAATTGCCTTCATGTAATCTTAAAATTATTTTTAGCTGACCAATAATTTTTAGAGTTATTTAGAAGATAGTGTCGGAAACTTTTTTATTTTTTGTATCATCAAAATTGATGCACAAATCTCGATTTTATTCACAATTAGGTAAAAACACCTATGTATATTATAAATGTTACGTATCGTAAGTATTATAAAAATTACGAATACATAGACAATTTGCGTGGAATATTATACTACAGGTGCACAGTAGGACCAATCGAAAAATTTTGCCAATAAACCTGTATCTCCTTCGAATTGTATCTCAATCGAATTGAAATGTATGGGAAAGTTGTAGAGGAGAACCTAAGCTTTTAAAATCATTTTACAGTCATCCTGTAGAAACATGAGGTAAGCTATAGGGTGTCAAATTTGATCACCTCGAGTATGAAAAAGTTCCAAACAGTTTTACTTCTACAAATCAAGTCTGTTTAGTACACTACATTAAAAATAAATATAAATAAAAATAATTATACTTACACCACCATAGGTGGTTGTGGTATTATGCGTTTGTGCTGCTTTTTGAATCCCTACATCAAAGTATACCTATCGTTCTACTCAGAATCAGTTTCTGAGTCGATTTAGCGATGTCCGTTCGTCTTATAGGACGGCTTGCAGTGTGCCCATGTAAACCTTGCGAACAAATTACAGGATATCTTGATGAAATTTGTCACAAATAATTGTTTTGTTACAAGGATGAAGCCATTGAAATTGATTGTGACCGGCCATAATGGACCATATCTGCCATATAAACGCCTCTTCAGAAAATCACTTTAATGTGCATAAATTCCAAACAAATGCTAATATAATGTTCATATTTAACACAAATAAGTTTTAAAAATAATTAATCATAGCTCCCATATAAGGTACTCTTCCGGGAGTATCAACGCAATATAATGCATATGTACGTTTTATAAAAATCTGCAGTAGACTTAATGCAAGTATAAGGCCATATAAGGTTTCTCTCTGAATTTTGATGCACATACACAATCAACAAAAATCTAAAGATTTTAAAAAATGTTCACTCCTATATCACAGAAATTATTTCAGAAAAAGCAAAAAAGTCAAGGCGAAAAGTCGAAATTTTCAAATTCAAGCGCAATTAAATTTTTTACCATAAGAGATATCAGATATTTTTTTTGTACTCGTGGTGGTCAAATTTGGCTTTTCTCGTATTATTACAGGGTGGCTAGAATATAATTTTTCTAAAAGCTTAAGTCTCCCTTTATAACTCTCCCTCCCATACATTTCAATTCGATCTGTAGAGTAGTTTAGAAGAAACAGATTTTTTGCCAAAATGCTTGAAATCGGACCCACTTTGAGATGTCTTCAGTTAATTGCGAATAAAACCATTTTATCTTTTTAATAGTTTTTAAGAAATTTTTTTCCCAATTTTGCATAAATAAATGTTTTTTATTTTGCCACTAATTTTTGAATAACTCCAAAATTATTGAGCGGATAAAAAAATAATGTTAAAAATTAATTTTTAATGTTAAGATAACTTGAACTTGAACGTAATTGGCATTTATTGCTTTAATTTATCTAATTTGCATAAAATGTTCAGGAGTTATACTAATGTGGTCGCCTTATTAATAGGATCATATTGGTCATGCAAATAAAAAAAAAAAAAAAAAATCAGTACGTGGTAGAAAAAAACTGAAAGCAGTTTCTTCTTTAGAATGTCAAATTCCATCTGGTTCACTTATTTTTTAAGGAAAGATTTCCTTGCCGACCAATGTAATTATTCAAAACAATTGTGGAAGTAGAATATAGTCGAGTTAATTCGGTACTTGTACATAAGCGTTTTAGTTAGCGTGCGTTTTTCTTTTGACAATTTTTTTTTCTCTTTTGAAATCGCAAAAAATCGGTTTCATATATTTTTGCTCTTTGCTTTGCTCTCGTATAAATTAAAAACGGCTAACATTTTTGTATACACAAACTTCATTAAACCATTTATTGATCTCAGTTTTAAGTTTCGCGAAATTGCGAAAACTCGCAATAAAAAATCAAAAGTATATAACTTTAAATATCAATATCTCTGGGAAGGCTTTGTGAATTTCAATTATTTAAAGGACGTTTGAATTTTACTTAAGTCGGCAACTGCATTTTTTAAATGTATTTTTCGTTAAATATGCTTTTTAAAATTTTCGATTTTTTAACATATTTGGAAGGTATGGAAACATTACATTAAAATAAAAGTTTAAAACTTTTAGGACGCGTAAATCTACTATGCCGTAATACAATTAAAAAAACATGTTCCAAAATTTTCATATAAAAATAATATTTTCTCTTATTTTTTGAAAAAAAAAAAAACAAAAAAATGATTTAAATTTGTGTAAAAGTTAACAAAATATAGAGAATGTGCAACTTTAAATATTCATACCTCATGTAATATACCTTGTGTAATTAAAAAAGCATATAAAAGGCTATTGCTACCTTTTTGAGTAATTCAGTCAGCATTTCCAAAATATAATTTTCTTTTAAAAATATTTTCAAAATATGAAAGCAATTTATAGAGGAATTTTTGACAATTGTGAATTCATTAAATTTTAATTTTTCTTTAGGCGTATTTTAAATTTTTTTTTTTTTTTTACTACAAATTGCAATATTAATTAGTCTAGTACATAAAGCTTTTTTTTAATATATTTTTTTTTAAAGTAAGCCAATAATTTTTTTAAGTAGAATATGTAAACCTACTCATATTTTAAAAATAATAAAAGAAAAATATAATTTTTATACGAAAAAATTTAAATAGGTTTACAATAGGTAGTAGATGTGTGCGTCCCAAAAATTCTGGATTCTTATTTTAATGTAAAGATTCCATATTTCCCAAATATGTTATAAAATCAGACATTTTAAATAGCATATTTAACGAAAAAAGCGTTTTGCATTTTTAAAAAATCTTTTTTATTTTTGAAATGTTCACATTAAAGTCGACATAAGTAAAATTCAAACATCGTTTAAATCATTGAAATTCGAAACTGTAAAATTTTATCAAAATCGAAAGACACTCGGTAAATTGTTGGGCGTTCTTTCATGGAATATTCGATATACATATGTAAATCTAGAAATTAATATTTTAATAATTTCTGAACTAATAATACTGATGTTTAGAATTAGATGGGTAAGCAACTGGAAGATCATCAATAAAGTTTCATATCTTATAATAAAAATTGGGAATTAAAAATAAGGCTTTTCGATGCAGTTAGTAGATCAATTTTTAACTTTGTCTTATTTTGTTATGTTAAAATGTTAATAAAAGGGTTTTTTTTGTTTCAAAATAAAAAACTTTTCTTCTGTATTTTTAAGAGCATATTTTAGTATTTTTGAAGCATATTTTTCCTTTTTTACTGCATATTTAATGCGCATAAAACAATCTTTTACAGTATATTTATAGTTTCCCTGATAATAAGTTTATACATAACAAATATATTTTCTGGGTGTATTTCTTAGATAGCGTTTAAAATTTATCTTAATTTATTGAAAAACAATACATTTTTTAATAACTAATAATGTTTCTAATTATAAACAAATAAAAATTATTCTTCCTAGATATATACATTTATTTAATACAATTTAAAACTTTTTATCAATTAACTTAGAAACAGACCAACCTTTCCTTTATTTATTTATTTATTTATTATTTCCCATATAAATATTACAAACATAAAACCAACTTATTTCTTTTAATTAAATTTTCTGGAACATAAATTAATTTATTTATGAATTTTGCAAATTTTATTTTTTAAAGATAAGAAAGATGATTTCGATATATCCGGTGGCGCCTTTTTCCTCATTTTATTTATGTTCTAAGATATTAAAATTAATTTAAAATTTAGTTCTATGTATAAAGAAATTTCTTTTTTGTTTTTATCAATTAATAAGCGACTGTTTATAACTTTTTTCTTTTTTTGCAAATGAAATAATGAAAGTGATTTTTAATTATATATGTATATATTTTTTTTGTTAACAAAACTTAACGTCTAATGTTTGACGTAAATGTGCAAAATGTGATAGAAGAAAATTTTTAAAATAAATTACGGGTTTTTTTTTCTTTTTCAATAAGTATTAAACTGACAAGATTAAAAAACATGGCGTAAAAATGGTAATAAATTTAAAGAAAAATTCAAAAGATCAAAATATCACTCAAATAATTAATAGAGTCTTAAATATTTTCTACAGTGCTAGAAATATAAAATGAATTTAACAATGGTACTAATTTTGCTACAATAATTTAATAGAAGTTTTTATAAATTTTTAATTTACTTTACTTATATGGGTTTACTGTAGATATATTTTATAATCAATTAATCCAAAAAATTGCACTTCTCACATATATACTTTTTATACCCTACACAAATATATGTGGTTGAGGCATTACGCGTTTGTGCTATTGTTTGTAACGCATAGAAAAAGTTATCCAATATCCTCCTTAAAGTACATCAGAATGCTTTTTAAATTGATCTAACGGGGTCCGTCCTTCCGCCTGGCTGGCTGGCTGTTCATGTAAACCTTGTGCACAAATTTTAAAGATAATTCAATGAAATTTTGCACGTGGGACTTTTATGATACAAGGACGAAGCCTATTGAAGTTGGTTGTGATCAGTCCATTATCTCACCTAGCCCTCATATAAATGTAGAATAGAGTTTAAACACTCAGAAATGCCTTAAAAATATGAATATTTTAATGAAATTCGGTCCAAAGAAGTTCTATACAAGGTCTATAGGTTCTATCGGTCCATAATTGACTATAGCTCCCATATAAGTCTCTCTTCCGAAAATCACTTTAACGCCCATAAATCCCATACGAATGTTAGTATCAAGTTAATATTCGAAGCATATAAGTTTTGTGTAAGTAGAAACAACATTGCCAAATTTTATGAGAATCGGTCCATAATTTACCATAGCTCCCATGTAAATCCACTTCCAGGAATCGCCCTAAAGTACATGAAATCATCTAGATATTAGTATCAACGCATTATTCTGTATTTGTATATTTTATTTTACAATTTAGTAAAATTGGACACAGGTGTAACCTAAGTCCATTTTCCGAATTTTTACGCTAGTACACAATGGTGTAGCTTATCGGTCAAGACCGACTATATCATGCTTTTTCGTTTTGATTAAAACTAAACTTATAGTAAGTATTATTAACAACAATTTTGTTAATCTTATTATTTTTTTTTTGTAATGAAATTTCAAGAAATTTTTAATCGAATTAAGTAGTTCAATAATCAATTTTAAAGATAATTTTTAAAATAACAATTGCGTTTAAGTTCTACATATATAAATTTGAATACATATGATCGATCGCTTGACGATTGGAAAATATTTTTAAAAATTAAGGCTGATAGAATTGTTTTCTTAAGTAGTTTCGTTAGGCAAATTTAAATCCGTGTTTAAGCTTTTAGAGTATTAGACAATTTCACTACATTTTTCTCTATCTTATATTCATGCATTTTATAAAATTTGCGTAATATCTTAAGGATTAATTTTTTTTCATTATTTTTTTTTTTGGAATTAGTCTAATTCTCTTGTACCTAAAAAGAAAATGTTAAGAAAAACAAGTTTTTCTAGCACATTCAGTATCTGAATAGAGCCAGTGGCCAGTGTTAATGAATTTACTTCAAGCAGTTTGTGACAAAGTAGAACACTATGCTACAGTGAAAAATCAGTCGAGAAATGACATATCATACTTTATAGGCATTCTTAACGACATTATTAAATAGTGTTAAAAAATTCCTTATTATTTTATTATTTTTTTTTTGTTTTATACATTTCTGTATAAAAACCTTCACGACGATGTAATGTACGATAGTAGTTAAGGACATTTTTCTTGTAATTTTTTTAGATTGAATTAGAACTGTAGAACTTATTCGATTTTATCTGGAATAACTTACTTTATTTTTCCACAAATCAAATATCAACTTAAATAATTTGTCATCAAAAACATGAACAAATCAGTAAAAAAAAAAAAAAAAAAACGAGCAAGTGCTTATAAAAAATGAGCATTATCACAACTTCAAAAGTAGAACTAAGTGTATATTTTCAGCACATTTTCAGAATTTAGTATTTCCTTTCAATGACAATACTATGTTCATTACTCTTTCAATACTTTTTCGGTTCATATTTCGAAAATGTTTAATAACTTTTTGTGTTAATTAGCAAAAGAGATGTCTCCTTTTTATCTAAAAAAAAAAAAAAATAGTATTTAAAACATTGTATAACAAATAAGGACTACGCATGAAAAATTTAGTGCATATAATTTAGCCTATAAATAAAAATAATACCATTCAACCAAAGGCTGTTATATTCAAGTTCTAAATTTAAAACAAAGATGAATTTTTTATTCGTTTTTAATAAAATATTTGTTATTTTCTGGAGTACCCTCCATAAGAAATTTAATGTATTTTCGGTTTTATTTTTAAGTCAATTGTATGTATTCTTTAAATATTTTTTAATTTGATCCAATACATTTAAAATAGAAATATTTCTGATTGGTACACAGTAGCACCATTTGTTTGATACCACTCAGTTACTGCTTGTTCTAATAATGTAAAGAGCGATCAGACCAGACAAATTAGAATTCGTTGTGTTTTCTAATAATAGAAAGGAATCTTTTCTTAAGGCACTCATTTGCGTTCTCTCTCATTTCTCTGTTAAAAGCGTCATTTGTTATGAATGAAATGATTTTTTCCCAACATGTACAAATGTCTTGATAGTTTATTCGACAGTTTAGATTTTTTTACACGATATTTATCTGATACATTTCCCATAATATCTTTGATATAGAATTCATGATCAGGATGATGTAAAAAGTCCGCCAGTATGTACATTTGTATCACTCTTCATATTTTTGAACAAAATTAATATCAATAATTTTCGACCTTTCTTTTGCTATTCAACGTTTTTAGCGTTTCTATTAGGAACTTTCTTACTTCGTGGGTCTTCAGACCAGCTTTTATAACATTTCTGATAAAAGATACAGAAAATTTAGAGAGTGATTTAACATTCCATAAAGAGATGTAGAGATTTTCTCTTAAAATTCATATTATTTTGTCTGCTATCCTACAGTCTGTAAATCAACTTTTTCTTTGGTTATCAGGATTCTTTTCGGGGTTCGTAAATTTTTACGACTTAAGCAACTGTATTTCCTGAGTAATTGCTTTTTTAAGATTCTGATGTATTATATTAAAAAAAATCGGTCTTAAGTTAGGCAAGTAAATGTTTCGATTTTTTTTTATATATATATTTTGAGACTGTTATGATTGTTAAAAATATGGAATTTTAGCAATTGAGAGGACTTTTTGTGCATTTTTTTTGCATTTTTGTGCAAATTTTTTAAAACCACTTTAAGATGGAACTTAATATGTAATTACAAAACAATTTTTTAATATTTTATTAAAAAGAAGAACAAAAGTATGAAATTTTCATATACATATATATCTTGCAAAAAAATGTATCGACATTTTTTTCTCTTGATGTAACCAAATGACCGCCAAATGACGTTTGATAAATTTATAATAACAAGATCAATATTACGAATTTTTTGACACCCAGTTCGGAGGAAAACTCCTGATTTTCAATCGCTAGTAGGCACTGAAGGTGAACGTTTTTTGTATTATTTTTCCTGTGTACAGCTCATCAGTACGCATCGTTTGAGTGGTATTTCTACAAATTTTTATTTTTTCAACGGGGCACACTAATGTTTAGGCTTAAAAAAAAGAATCCAAAAAGTTTACTTCAATGTCGAAATTTTGAAAAAGAATAGGAAGGGGGGTTGTGGGTTCGATTCCCACCAGAGACTCTGGTTTGTTTAACTACAACGAGTACATGATCTTCGTCTCCCCCGTTCGTAGGATTAGAATATAATTTGTAATTATATTGCAATTAGTAAATAAATAAATAACTATAATTGTAAAATGAGTCATTACTTATTTAAAATATATTTCTAAAAAAGATTTTTATATAGATTTTTATATAATTTGAAAATCTAAATTTAGCTAAATTTTAGAGAGTTACGAGATCTTTAGTGCAGAGACTAACTTCAAAATGATTTTTTTTGGAATATATCCAAATTTTTGAAATTTTTATTTGATGTCCTCAAGAAAATCTACAGCACACATTAGACGATTTTAGATGAAATTGTAGATTTTAATTTAATCGAACAGTTATTTGATTTTAATTATTCGATTAATCGAACAAACATTACACAGTGGGGCAGAATCGAAATTTTTTGGAAATAAATCTGTTACTTTTGATCGGCTGGTTGGATTTTCATGAAATTTGGTATAGGCGTAGCGGAGGAGTGTACAATATTAAGTTTGGAAGGGGGCACAACAAACCCCTCAGGGGCGGAGCTAATAACTGGTATTAATAAAGAGCTACTTGAAAGGACTAACATACTATTAATGGCAATTAATAGTAAGCATAAAATTAACTCTGCTCGATTTGGAGAATATGCAACAGAAATATCTAAACTACTTGTTTCTCTATATCCATGGAAAGAAACGACACCAACAGTACATAAAGTATTGTGCCATGGCGAAATTATAATTGAACGAAATATTCTTTTACTTGGAGAGCTTACAGAAGAGGCTCAAGAAGCAAGAAACAGAGATTTTAAGCACGTTCAATTATTCAGCTCCAGAACGTCACAAAACAAGGATATTTTTAATAGCCTATTGTTATCATCAGACCCTGTACTATCATCAATGAGAAAACGTTGGATTTATTATGAGCCTTTATCAACTCAAAATACTGAAGATTTGAAGGACCTTTATTATCTTTTAGATATGTATACAGATACAACAGATTATTTTATAGAAAATAAGTAGTATAAGTTTAAAATATTAGAAAAATTTTCTACATAAATTTAATGTAAATAAGTAATAAAAAATCGTATTAGAAATAGAATATTTATTAAGAAAGATAATAAATACCAAAAATAATAATATTGATTAAGTTAAAATAGACAATTTTTGTTTGTTTTGTTATTTTAAATTCATTAATAGAAATATATGAATGCTTAGAAAAGGATAAAGATTTACTTAAATTTGGGAAATATGGCAACGCTATTAAAAATCAAAAATTTTTATTAATTATTTTTATAAAAATATTTTGTGTGTAGATATTATTAAAAGTATACAGAAATATTCATAATTTTCTAAGTAATTATTCACGCAAAACTAAAGGCAAAAATTGCAAGTTTGTAAAAATATAGTCATATATACAATAAATTGGAAATATAAAAGTTTAAACGCGCATATTTCTGAAACGAGGCATGAAATTGACTTGAATCTTTTTGCAAAAGATCGGAAATTATGTATGCTAAAGGATAAGCTTAATTTGGAATACATTTTTCAACCAAACAAAAGGCCCAATTTGGGGTTTTTGGAGAAAATATAAATTTTTTAATTGTAATAACATATTTGTTATTGTTATGAGATTTGCAAGAAATGTGGATATTATTAATGTAAATAAAAGCGCGTTAACCAAATTTCAATCAGGGGTAGGGTTTTCCTGAGTTCCCAAAAAAATTAATCAAAATTCCCAAAAATGGGATTTTTTTACATTTATGGCTATAGAATCCACATTTTTCCGAAGGCCCGTAGATTTTGATTTAAAACTTTTAACAACATATTGAGGATTCTTAAAATATATTCCGCTTGTCGATTCGTGCTTTGGGATTTGAGAAAAAATGGTCTAAAGTCAAAACTTTCATATAAAATGGGTCGAATTCGGGAGGGTGCGTACCATGACCAATTGAGTTATTGGGCTTGTTTTTTATCTTAAAGTCATCTCTGTGAAGTTGCCTTTCAGAAAAGTGTAAAATTATTATATGTTGCTAAAGAAAATTTTATTTTAGATAAAAAAGAGTGTAGATACTTTTTCGGCTAAAAAAAACACAAAAAGTCGTCTTTTTTGCAATTTTCAAATTCAAAATCGTTTATTTTTGGACTCGGTAAAGATATCGACTTAAATTTTTTTTATTCAATAGATAATTTTGTTCTTTAACTAGATAGGAAAAAAACTAATAAAATCGGTCGGAAATACTAGGATATATATGAAAAAAACTGGACCAAGAACATACAAAATTATGGTGTTTAAAAATTCAAACGAAAATAACTTGAAAACTATAAGAGATAAACATGTAAGCATGTTTTTTATAGGTCTTATGTCAGAGGTACCTAACTTTGAGCCCTCTTAGCTCCGCCCCTGAGGGGTTTGTTGTACCCCCCTTCCAAACTTAACATTGTACACTCCTCCGCTACGCCTATACCAAATTTCATGAAAATCCAACCAGCCGATCAGAAGTTACAGATTTATTTCCAAAAAATTTCGATTATGTCCCACTGTGCATTATAAGAGCGAATACCTTTTGTTTGTCGTTTACCTCCTCTCTTTTTATGCAGGAGTTTTGAAGTGAATTAGTTGGTTTGTTGATAAAATTGGAAGAATAGGGAGAGGATATTTAGATCAACATTAAATTGATTTACTTTTCTCCATTTTCACTTTAAATTCAAATTTAAATTAAAAGCCAAATGAAATTATACAAGATGTTATATCCTTTTAAAATTTAGTTCAAACTATTAAAAACATATTCCTTAATATGTGAAATATTACTTTTGTTTATTATTTAATAGAAATTTTGATTTTTTTTATCTATATTATGATTACCAACAGCGTTACGTTTTAAAAAACACTTGAAAAATAACAAAAATTATTTAAATTACTGGAATATTTTTAGAAATTACGAAAAACTCAAAATATGTAGACATGGGGTCTAATTAAGTTATTTATTAGTCATTAAGACCCAATAGAAACTAAGTGATTTGTTTTTTAAAACTTTCGAGTATATAAGAAAATTTTGTGATTAATGAATTTATTTATTGGTTGCTAATTTTAGAATTGACTTGGAAAAAGCCAATTGAAAAAAAATCCCTATACAATAAACAATATATTAAAAGAATTGAAATATTGGTTAAATTTTAAATAAATGTGAATGAGACTATCCCCATTATAGTCTAAACAAATGATATATATGGTGATGGCAAGGCAAATCTTATCTAAAAATTAAAAGAAGCAATAAGGCAAATGATTTTTTGTCACAGATATTTATTTTTTATGATTATATTTTAAAATATTTTAAAGCTCTTTTTGAATTTCACAAAAAAAAAAAAATGTTTTTGCGATAACAAAATATAAAACTGCTAATAATTATAAACAAACAGTTCAATTGTTTTGTATTCTTACAAGTGAAAACATTAATAAAAAACGCTCCCGTAACAAAAATAAGCTAAAATATTTAAAAAATGGGTTTCCAAATGCAATTTGCTGTTATAGTGTTGTTGGCTTTTGTAACGCATCTAGTATTTTGTATTGATATTAAAAAAACCGAAATTAAAATCGTTACCAATGAAACGCGTTACACCATACTGAATCCTGATGCCACATATAGAACTTTCGATAAAGTTAATCATGTCAAGGGAAATATTATATTTTCATCCGGTGAACGTATTGATGGTAAGTTTGTCAGTTTTCTTCAAAAAAAAAAAAAACAACTTACAATTGTTATTTAAAACGTAAACTTAATAATACTAAATTCTTTATTATTTGTTTGCATTAAAAAATTTTATTGGCTGACACTTTTTCTGGAAAATAAATAAACAAATAAATAAATGTTACACATTACAACTTATTGTTATCTTTTGTTGATCTATTTAGTGCGGTTGTAACAAAAAAAAAAAAAAAAAAAAAAAAGAATTGAAAATAAAACACGACACAAATTCTGAAATACAAACACTTGAATGTTTATAAATAAATCCTTGAGTTTAATAATAATTTATTTTTAACATGAATTTTACTTAAAAGAGTACCTAATAGTATTTCTTTTTTGACGTTATTGTTGTTGTTGTTGTTTTACGAAAGAGTTCTTAAAATTACTAGTACAAGTTTAAGTGATTTATAATAATTCTACAATGATTGCATTATAATAGATAAAGTATAATTTTAAAAGAATTGCTATAAATACCTATAAAATGAAAATAATTTTCAAAGTGTAATTATGGTGTGAAGGGAAGGTTTCCTAAAATAGAAATTTTTAAGAAATGAAAAAATAATTAGTTATATTAAGGTGAAAGGCCTAAAAATTGAAAATTAGAGATAATGAGTTAAACTGGAATAAAAATAAATAAGTGTATAAAAGAAGAGAGAATAAAAACTGTTAAATAAATACTAGGGTATCCATTCGAATAATGTTCGTTAAAATATTGAAACAAAATGAATAATTTTCTTCTTTAACATTGTACTTCTTTTCAACATATTTTTAATTATTTGTATAAATAAATAGGTATATTTAGAATTTATTTATCACTTTCTTTTCTTCAATTTAAAAATTATATTGAAAATTTTTATTCTGAAAGAAATATGATATTAAAGGCTGCCTTTCAATAACAGCCCATGAGTGGTCAGATAACTCTTTTTATAAATATATGGACGTTACAGAAAAAATTTATAATTCTAAAAACAAATCAGTTAAACATTTTAATTTTGGACTTGGACAAATAAAAATAAAAGGACTTGCTTTTAAAATATCGTATTTAGTAAAAAAAGGCTTAAAGATCAGAATATCACAAACAGAAAACATTGAAGTCCTATGTTTTGCATCAAGAAACTAAACAGTTTGGAAATGAGATGTTTGAAATATTATTCGCCAGAGAAACTGTAAAAAAATTAGTCGCATGAACCTTGCTACCTGGAATGAATGTAACATTTAAAATTGTAAAAAAAAAAAATATTTTTCAAAATTAAATTTTATAAAAACTAAAAAGCGAAACCGGTTTAAATCAAATCATTTAAATCCTATTCTTTTTTTAATAAAATTATTTTAAGTAATTTACTTAAATATACTTACATAAACACAATAAGTCAATAATATATATATATATATATATATATATATATATATATATATATATATATATATATATATATATATTTACAAAGAGTTATTAATTTTTAAGTTGTTTTTGTTTTCCTTTTACAATAAAATTTTTGAAAACTTACCAAAATTTTAGATTTTAAATTTATATTTTATATTACTTGAACAATTTGAATATTTTTTAATAAGTGATGGAATAATTCAAATTATTCGAATAATGAAAAAATCGAACAATTTGAAAAGCCTGATAATTACCTAATTTTGGATTAATATTTTAACTATTTGTGTAATAATAAAATTAGTATTTAAATGAAAGTTAAAACCATGGATTAACATAGATATGAAGCTCTGTTGTCAAAAAGCTAAGTCTAAGAATATGTTAGTAAAAAAAAAAACACATTCTCGATCGACTTAGGTTTTTGACAACGAATTTTCATATCTATGTTAATCTGCAGTTTATACTTTCAATAAATCAATACACAGAAAAAAGTATTCAAAATAATATTTTAATCAAATTATTAATTCATTTTATATTGAAATTTAATTATATTATTCATTAAAGTAATTAACTTTCTAATTGGTTTAAAGTTTTTTTTGCCAAAAATAGAAAGCTTTAAAAAAAATTTATAGAAAAAAGAAAAGCTTGTAAATAATAAAAAAAAAACATGAAAATAAAATAACTTAAAATAAATTTTCAACCATTTTCAACTATTTGGGCTCATTCTATCGAAATATAAACAAGTTGTAAGAATTTTTTCAGTTTTCGGAGAAGCGTTTAATATATAATCATTTGGTACGAATAAGTACGAATTTCAAATAATATGACGAGATTTTTAATCGTTTCGATGCTTTAGTAGATGTTCTTAACTTATATACAAAATATTATTTGTAGATAAAAGGTCAGTTCATATTGACTGCTTTTGATGATTTGTTCAAACATCTGTCATATTCTTAAATGCTTTTATTAGTATCTCATCCTATGTAAGTCGTAAAAGCGCTCTTATAGAAAATTTTTATTGGAACGAGTCCAAGGGTTTCAAAAATCTTATTTATACGTAATTATCGGTGATTTTAACAAGATGTATAAGACACCAAGATGAAACTATGTACCAAGATTTATTTCCCCCAATCTAATTTGGAGTTTTATTATTTCTTTCGTTTAATTTTACTTGCATTGCATTATTTAAATATTTTTAATAATTTAATAAAAGATTATATCAAAATTCATGTGTTTTTATTGATGAAAGGATTTAATTAAATGTAGAATTCATTTAGTGAATTTTTTTGTTGATTTTAAGCAAACATTCAATAAAAATTCTAATTAATTTGTTTAAAAAATATAATTGAAATTTTAACCAAATTATCATTTTGGTGATTGAAGCAAAATCAATTAAAAATTTAATCAATATGAACAAT
Source organism: Protocalliphora azurea (assembly GCA_932274085.1). Taxonomy (NCBI): domain Eukaryota; kingdom Metazoa; phylum Arthropoda; class Insecta; order Diptera; family Calliphoridae; genus Protocalliphora; species Protocalliphora azurea. The sequence goes on along the minus strand of OW026523.1, from coordinate 142,632,691 downwards.
TTCGCAATTAAAGGTCATTTTTATTTTTTTCTATGTAACATAAAAAGGATACTGATTTAGAAAGTAGAAGAACGTGTTTTTTTAAACTATGTATATCAAAATCTTTCATATGCTAAATAAACTTTAATAATATATTCTTAATATATTTGATTGTTCATAAACTTTTAAGCCATGTAGCTATTGAATTTTCAAAATTAAAATACTTCAGAAATCACATTTTTGTTAAAACCCTTTCATAACTATTTAAGATATTTTTCTTTTTTTATTGACCAATTAGAGTGTAAGCTCACTCACGCTCATTTTCACTATACAAAACTATATCAAACACTAAATCGATCTGGAAATATTCATTATTTAACACACTTAACTTCATTTTCCTTTACTTTATCAAAATTTCTATAGCAATGATTTTTTTTATTCTTTAAAGACTAAACATCTTTGTATATATAGGTTTAAGAGCTATTTTTTGTAACGGTATTCATATGTCCGTCTGAACAACTGCGTGACTGTCTGGTCAATGTAAACCTTGCGAGCAGAATACAATTCGCAATTTATCTTACTGAAATTTGGCACGTGTTATTTTGGTACAAAAATGAAGCCTATCGAAATTGGTTACGATCGGTAATTTTTTTTAACTTAGCCCCCATAAAAATGTACAAATAAGTTTCATGTCAGCATAAGTCAAAATCTAAAATTTCATAAATATATAATCGTTTAGGGAATCATATTGTTGGGCTAAAACATTTGTTTATATATAATTTGGAGCATACTTTTTGGGGCAAATATGAAAACTATATTGAAGGTTGCAATAAGTTAATAAAGATAAAATTGAATAATTACTGCAGTTTTAGTCTAATTTGAAAAAAATACATCTTTTTGTATTTGCAACAAAATTGTTTCTAAAAATTATAGCACCGATGTATATGGTTTTATAGAAAAATGTATAATAAATTGCAGTAAAACTCGAAAAATTGTGGAAATATTTTATTTTCTTCAATGTTGTTTAAAAAGTTTTCATTTAATATTTGGAAAACAAATAAATTTATACGGTAAAAAACCTAATTCTTTCAAAATCGTTTAAAAATAAACAAAATAGTAATGTAACTGAAAAAAGTTTTTTCCAATTATTTTTTCTTTAGATTGAATAAACTTTAATAGTAGCTGTGTTTTGTTGTTAACATTCTTAGGAAATTTCATACAAAATTTTAATTTATATACGTTAGGAGTTAACGTATAGAATTAACATTATGTTAACGTTAACGCCCAATTTATGAACAAAAATACAATTACGAATATAAGAATGACAATAAAAGATAAAAATATATAAAAATAAAATTAAATTCAATTATTTTTTTTTTTAATTTTCCACTTTATGAAGAACAAGTAAGAAAGATTTAGTCGGTAAAGCCAGACCATATGATACCCTACACCATTCTTATATTAGACATGTAAACAATTTTGGACCTATACTTTTACTAAGTGTAAAATAAAATACAGAATATTATTATTAATACTAATATTTATATGAATTTATGCACTATAGGGTGATTCCCGAAAGTGGGCTTATATGGGAGCTATGGTAAATTATGGAGTGCTCCTCATAAAATTTGTAACCGTGATTTCTATTTATATAAAACTTACTTGTGTCGAATATAAACTTGTTAGTATCAAGTGTATGTGATTTATGCACGTTAAAGTGATTTTCGGAAGAGGGTCTTATATGGGAGATATTATGGACCGATCTTCATAAAATTTGGCACAATCTTCATGAAATATGGCACAAAGATTGATACTTATACAAAACTTGCTTATACCGGAATTTCATTAAAATAATCCTATATTTAAGGCAATTATGATCGTTAAACCCCTATTTCGGGAGGACATTTATATGGGGGCTAGGTGAAGTAATGCACTGATCATAACCAATTACAATAGGCTTCATCCTTGTGTCATGAAAGTCCTACGTGTCAAATTTCGTTGAATTATCTTCAAAATTTCGACCTGTACTTTGTGCACAATGTTTACATGGACAGCCAGCCGTCAGACAGCTAGACATCGTTAGATTGACTCGAAAAGTGATTCTGAGACCACCTATGGTGTATAAAAAAAAGCGGGTATAAAAACGTGTAAAATTTACAAATATATACAAAGTGATACCAAATCGGGTTAATGTGCGTGGGTGTGTGTTTCTTTGTTTGCCAACGATTAACGTTAATATTCAAAAACACAGATAGTGTTTCATAGAATACCACTAGAAGTTTATGTGAGATGCACACCGAACTAAATTTTCAAAAAAATTTCAAATTTTTTTCAAAACACAAAGACAAAATATATGTGACCACATTTATTTTGTTGTTGCATGAATTAGGTTTTTGACAATTGAATCAGGTTTTTTTTCTCTCACATAAATATCTACTAATTAATCTATGGCTAGTGTTATTAAGGAATTTGGAATTGATTATTTTTTTAATTTTTGATAAAATTTTGATTACAAAGATTAAGATTGTTCTTTTTGCCTTTTTAAAGAGGATTTAAAGTTGTGCTAGAGCAATTATTCTTTGGCAAAGGAATACAATTTATTTTGAAATTTGATTACAAAATTATCTTAGACGCACAAATGGATGAATATTTCCAGATCTATTTAGTATTTGATATAGTTTTGCATAGTGAAAATGAGCGTGAGGGAGCTTACATTATAAAATGCACTCTAATTGGTCAGTAAAGAAAGAAAAATATCTTAAATAATTATGAAAGGGTTTTAACAAAAACGTGATTTCTGAAGTATTTTAATTTTGAAAATTCAATAGCTACTTGACGAATATTGCAATCACTTAAAAGTTTAAGAATAATCAAATATATTAAGAATATATTAAAGTGTTATAAATAGCATTACAAATTTTGTTATTTATAAAAAATACTTAAAAATATCTTAAATTATATTTTATATACATAAATATATAACCTTTTATTCAACTATTGTTAAAGTTGAATAAAAAGCGTAAATTTATTAATTTACCAATAAACCATGCGATATTATAACGATATCGAAATGATATCACCTAGGTGATAAAAAATTATCACTAGTGATTATAGCTTTCGAATCTAAACCGATAGTTTTAGAACATGCCGACTTTATTATCGTTATTTGTCGTTCCAGAAATAACGATAATAAAGTCGGCATGTTCGAAATGCTATTTAATTCCAAAAATTATGTGCGCATTTAAATATACTAAATATAATAATAAAGAACCATAATAAGCTAAAATAAGAAAAACAAGTCCTAAAAAAATATAAAATATATAAAAATCATCATACATGGCATATTTTTATGGAAATATTATTAATAATAATATTTGCAAGCATGATTTTTCCTTGCGGATATATATTTGCAATTACGTGCCTCAAAAGGCTGATTTTAATATTAGAAAGTTGTTAATAAATGATTTTTTGCAGTTGATTTTCAGTTTGTTTTTGTTTGTTGGAAATTTTTTAATTTTTATATTTTTATTTTGAAGTTTTTTCCAAATGTTTATGTTTTTTATTTTATTGGAAAAAGATACATTTTGAAATTTCGATTTCATAATAATATAGTTTTCTGCAATACAATATTGTTACGTTTTTACCTTTTAAAAACGGTGGTTTATTTATTTTAAATAAACCGGTAAATTTTGATTGCAAATAACAGCAGTTTAGTAGTTTAAAAGTTGTAACGACTTTTTATTTAATTTAAAAATATACAACAATAACAGTTTAAATAGTCACTTGTGTTCTAATACACACACACTTAAATTACACACTTTATACAGCACACTTTAATAATGTACAAGATTATACAGCCAGGGCAGTTAATTTGTCTTTACTTAACGACGCTTCCAATTATACTGACTCTGTGGTGTTCTCACGGTCAATTTATATACACTGTATTACCTACTAGATGCTTCTTGAAAGCTCTATTTCTTTCTACAGTGTTCTTAACGGACAAACTAGAGCTTTTAATGTTAATGTTAGCAGTTTTAACATTTAGTGTTGCCATACTTACAAACAATGGTGAAAGCTTTTTATTCAATGTTGTATGTTTACAACTATGTTAATAATTTCTACAGATATGTTAACTGCTGTTAACATAAGTAGAAATATCTAGAAGCATTGAGAAAGATTTAAACCAGACGTTAAAACCGTTATATTTGAATTCAAGTACAATTTCGTAACAATATGATGTTATAGTCGACAGCTTATATGATATCGTTTTCGCTATTATATAGTTCTATGATTTATTGGGTTTAGAGAAAAACTACTTTAATATGTAGAAATATCACTTATACTATTTCGTGGTATTTGCAGAGAATTAATATTAATCGTACGTAAATGTCTATAAATTTTAATTATCTAAATCAGGGGTTCTCACAAGATCTTGTTTCGCGACCCCCTTTTGATATTGCAATGGAAGAGGGATCCACTACAACCATGGCTCTTTAACTTGACTACTTAAAGAGTGAAAAAGATAGTTTTACATAAAAATGTATGTTGATGAACCTTCGTCTTTGAAACCAATAAGCAGATAAACATAAGTTACATTTTAACTCTTTTTGAAATAATTAAATATTGAAAGGATTTTTTCGTCCTTAAAATATAAAGTCGTTTAAGCAAATTTTCTTTTGATAACCCGCAAACTTCTCTACGAAATAAAATGTTTGTATACTCAGCATTCCACAATCTTATTCCACAGAATGTTATTCTATAGTTAAATTTCCGAAAGGGCATTAAAACCTTATAAAAAAGTTCTTGGAATAATATATTTACAAAAAAATAAGAGTAGGGTTTTATGTAAAAAATCAATAATTTCATTAAATTAAAGTGAACTATTTATTTATTTATTTTCAATTAATTGTTTTTCCTGCCACATCATAAAGTTTTCTTTATATTGTGTCATTGGACAGCATCACTTTCTTTATTTGATCATTGCACCCTTTATCAAGCATACAATTTTCAATCGAAACAAAGCAATGTTTCTTGCAGCTAGTGCTAGTTGATTCGTAAAAGAACTCTTTATTTTAGTCTCTAATTTAGGGATGTTTTGTATAAAGATGTCTTTCTATTTTTTAAAAGTTTCAATCTTTCGTTGGAATTTTTATTAAAACTTCTAAATGATATTTACATTAAAAAACTGTGTGCTCAAGAATATTTTTCAGGATTCCTTCCCAATCCTAAACGAATGTCCTTACGGAAGCCTTTTGGGTCACGGACCCCTCTTTGAGAACCGTTGATCTAAATAGGGAGTACATAACTACAAGAAAAAAAAAAAACATTAGTTCTTTGCTTAACATTGACAAAAATATTTCCAACTAATAATGCTTTAACATCTCACTTCCATCTATCTATGCTTTCAGGTGATCGTTTAATTTTAACTTTCATTGAGGAGGACAGCTACACTCTTATTGCCGATATTGAAGTTTCTTTGTGGTATCCTGCTGAAGGTCGTGATGGTTTAATCATTAGCTATATTGAAATCGTCACCGATTTGTCTACCTCCGATGCTGATGTCTACTTTGTCAACGATGGCGGTATTGGGAACACTTATGCTGAAATGTTAATGGTGGCCAATTGCACATTTAATTTTGGTTATCAAATTTATATGTATGGTTATTAAATCAATCTAAATTGATTTGGATTGGTGTTAATTGAATGGAAAAGTATTAAAAAACAAAGTGTAAAGCTGCATAATGAAATCAAAAACAAATTCTGTGATTCTATAATTTTTTGTCTCATTAAAAACATCGAAAGCATACAAACATAAAGAAGGGAAAAACATTTAACGAATAGTTTATTTATTTATTCTATTAATTTTAAGTTTATATTTAAGATATCTTTTTTAAATTATAAAATATACATGGAAGAATTTGCAAAAAACTAAGATTATTTCAACTGTAAAAAAAGAACTGAATATTAAGAATTAATTTCGTATTTGAGAAACAGAATCTAAAAATATGTGTCATCAGCAGGGAAACCATAAATATGCAATTGTATGTTTTATCCTGGACATTAAATGAAGTTGTCGATTAAATATTTATCCGTTTCAGAACAAATAAAGCTTTTTTGTATATTTTTGCATATTTTATCCCTAATGGCATATTTTTGCATTTAGCGATTTTAAGTGCATATTTATAGAATATTTAACCCTTTTAGAGAATATTTGACATCTCTCATGGGATATTTTTTAAATTTAATTTTATAAATTGTTTTTTAATGAAAGCAAATTATAATTTTGATAATGTCTGAACTAATGGTAATGTCTAGCATTAGATGGGTGAGTAAATGCAAGATAAATAACGTTTTTATGTGATATACAATAAAAAAGGGGAAATCATATTTCGACACAGTTGATAAATTTCAGGTTTGTTTTACTTTATAAGATTAAAGTAGTAATATTAAATTAAAAATATAATTTTTGTTAAAAAATTACAAACATTTTTTGTTTTGTAAGTGCATATTTTCGAGTATTTAGAGCTTATTTTTAGTTTTTATAGCATACTAGCTGACCCGAGCCGCGTTGCTGGCCCTAAGCAAACATTAGTGTTGTATTACTTAACGATTTAAATTGATATTTTAACGAAATTTACGACCTTTAAATAAAAATCTAAGGAATACCTATTATAAAGTGTTTTTTACAGAAGAATTTAAATATGATGTAGATGTGGGCTCAATCAAAAAATATACGCATGTATTTAAGGCAAATTTGAATTTATATTTATTTATTACTTCATCTTAAGGTTAGCGGATAGACAATGTCTTTTTTTTTGAACGGAATGATGAGAGCTGTAGTCGAAATTGCAGTTGTAATGGAACGCTGCTTGATTCAAATCAGAACTTGAAGCAATTCTTCTTATGCGTTGATTAAAAATTTTAAAGTTGTTGAATTGCTACATTTGCTCGACGATTTCTCATTGCTAACCGAGCCGTTTCATTTCTCGCCTGCCTTTCTTCCTGCGTTTGTGATGTACGAAGTCGGGCCAAACTAATACGGGGTTGTTCTCGTGCGATTTCTCGTTCATATATATTCAATTGATTGACGATATTACGATAAGTACTTGCATTACGTGTTCGACGCGAAATATTAGATCTCCGGGGTCGCGGCATTGTGAATAACACTTAATAACGAATGCCAAAAATACAACAAATGGTTTTAAATATCACAACCTCACTAAATGATGAGCTTTACTTGGAACTTACCGTTTGGAAATAGAATTCTACACCACCACCAGAAAACAAATTGCACAAAAAAGTAAGCGTTTCGATAGAAACAGAAACAGTAATTGTTATAATTTGTATTAAAAAAAATATTTTTAATGATTATTAAGGCAAAGAAATTATGACATAAAAGAGTTTTTTTTTATCGCGGATTTTTCGCGAATTTTTTTTCGTATTATCCTTTTCTGGCCGGTGACCGGTCCGAATTGGTGAGAATCATCAAAATCGGTCTAGTCGTTCTTGAGTTATAACAATAGTAACTAACATCACTTTCTTTTATATATATAGATATATATATTTTTTTCCGTGTAAAAATTAATTTTTAATCAGTGATATGATTGATCAACAGGGACAACCAAAAATATGCAAAACATTTTTTTCTTGATCTTCATATTAACCAAACTGTTAGTTATTTATCAATTTCAGGCAATTTTAGGAATTTAGGCATCGATTTGTTATAGTATATTTTGGTCATATATTAGATTTGGTTGTTTTTAAGGTCAAAAAGAATATATTTTTTAGCAATTTCTAATAAAAATCAAGTTATTTTAAAGCATTTTTATGCGCAGAAAACACTTTTATTAGAGATATTTTTGATTGCCCTATTTATCACAGATTTTGCTTTTTTTTCGATCTTAACCCAGTAGTTTAAGATTTAAAAGCAATTTAAGATTTTTTATACAAAAATAGATTTTTAATGGAAAATATGAGTGATCACATATTTTCTTTATTTTCGCTCTAAATATAGTTGTGTAATTCATGATCGAATTAAATCAATTGAACGATCCACTCAACTGAGCAAAGTGAAACATTTATTTTTCTGAGCACTTTCAGCTTAATATTGAGCTGCAAAACGTATGAGTAATTTTCTTTTGCGCTAATTTCTTTCCTTTTAATATTCTGATCATGTCTTTGAAACGTTGTATCAGGAATGGAAAAGTTCATACTATAGTATTTTTTTGATACTACTTAACATTTAAAATTATTAAAGTAATCCTTGTAATCATTTGATACTATTAAACAATTAACTTGATATTCCACTATTCGAACTAAAAACTTTTAAATGAAAATATATTTTGAAGATGTATAATTTTCGAATAGAAACCTAGGTTTTTTTTAACACCCTTGATTTAGATAATGAAATTATAATGAACACTGCCTCTGAAATTAGACACTTAAAGTTATTTATTCAAATAAGTTTATTAGGCAAGCAAAGAAAGTTATAGAAACATTTGAGTTGTAGGTTTTTAATTTATAAAATTGTAAACTCTAAAATATATGTACAATCATTACTAAAAGCTACAAATTTCTATGCTCTGTAAATAAAATTGAAGTGATAATGTTCCGAATTTCAAAGACATCAGATAATTAATTATCTATATATATAAAAGAAAGTGATGTTAGTTACTATTGTTATAACTCAAGAACGACTAGACCGATTTTGATGATTCTCACCAATTCGGACCGGTCACCGGCCAGAAAAGGATAATACGAAAAAAAATTCGCGAAAAATCCGCGATAAAAAAAAACTCTTTTATGTCATAATTTCTTTGCCTTAATAATCATTAAAAATATTTTTTTTAATACAAATTATAACAATTACTGTTTCTGTTTCTATCGAAACGCTTACTTTTTTGTGCAATTTGTTTTCTGGTGCTGGTGTAGAATTCTATTTCCAAACGGTAAGTTCCAAGTAAAGCTCATCATTTAGTGAGGTTGTGATATTTAAAACCATTTGTTGTATTTTTGGCATTCGTTATTAAGTGTTATTCACAATGCCGCGACCCCGGAGATCTAATATTTCGCGTCGAACACGTAATGCAAGTACTTATCGTAATATCGTCAATCAATTGAATATATATGAACGAGAAATCGCACGAGAACAACCCCGTATTAGTTTGGCCCGACTTCGTACATCACAAACGCAGGAAGAAAGGCAGGCGAGAAATGAAACGGCTCGGTTAGCAATGAGAAATCGTCGAGCAAATGTAGCAATTCAACAACTTTAAAATTTTTAATCAACGCATAAGAAGAATTGCTTCAAGTTCTGATTTGAATCAAGCAGCGTTCCATTACAACTGCAATTTCGACTACAGCTCTCATCATTCCGTTCAAAAAAAAAGACATTGTCTATCCGCTAACCTTAAGATGAAGTAATAAATAAATATAAATTCAAATTTGCCTTAAATACATGCGTATATTTTTTGATTGAGCCCACATCTACATCATATTTAAATTCTTCTGTAAAAAACACTTTATAATAGGTATTCCTTAGATTTTTATTTAAAGGTCGTAAATTTCGTTAAAATATCAATTTAAATCGTTCAGTAATACAACACTAATGTTTGCTTAGGGCCAGCAACGCGGCTCGGGTCAGCTAGTATTTTAATAAAAATAAAGTTGAAGTGTTCAATTTTAAGGAATTGATCTTGGATGACTTTTTTTTCTCCGTAAGATTATTTCAATAACAGCGTCACATTTTATTAAGATCTTCATATTTTACTATAGCATTTAATCTGAATAAAATCATTTAATGACATGGTATCGTATTTAATCCTTCTTCTTAGATACACATATTACTTTCTTTGAATTTTGCACTAAATTAAAAAATAAATAACTGGCAAAAATTTTAATTTTAGTATTCTTAGGATGAAAAAAGTATTATTTGAATTTTTTTTTGATACCGAAAAATATTTTAATTTTCCATCCCACCGTTGTATGTAAAAAGATCCATTCAATAAATTAATTTTGTTATTATCAGTGTCTACTTTTAGGCTATTAATGGTTTTCAGTAAACAGACATGTTGAACTAGGTCGCTCTTTTTGTTTATTCGCTCAGTTGGCTTTTAATGAAATTTTTACTAAAAATCATTTGCATAATGAGCTGTTTCATCGAAAGTCAACTGAGTGAATAAACTAAAAGAGCGAACTATATAGTTCAATTGAGTGAGATGAGCTAGAAAGAGCGGTCTATTCATTAAGCTAATAAACCCAACTTTAGCTCCAAACTCTCTATTTAATTTTTTTTTTTGGATTATTGATCGAAAAATTTATTTATTTTTTTCTTATGAAAAATATGAGTGATCGCAGATTTTCTTTATTCTTTTTTAACGAAATCGAATTTTGATCAAGTTGAAACAAACTGTGCATTTTTTTATTTTTGTTATTGACTTGTTAAAACTTTATGGTGATTTGATAATTTATATTATTTATAAAAATAAGCTAATTGCATTTTGATAAACATCAATAGCATTTATTTATTCAGTGTTTTTAATTAAAATATAAAACGATTAATTTTCAAACGAATCGATAAAGAAACTGAAATTGATTTCTTTTATTTTTAAAGAATGGCGTAGTTAAGAAATGATCCCTTATGGAAAATGTTTAAAAATAAAAAAAATTTAACTAAAATTGCTTAGGCTCTTTTATTTTATATTTATAGATTATCTTTTAATATTTAAGTGTTTGCATATGGAAGGGAATTTATCGATGATTAACATCTTGTCTTGTGTATTTTTTTGACAGGTGGCACGTTTTTGTATGGTGTTAACTATTGTAAAAGTGAACAGTTTAGAAAATATTTAAATTATTTATTTAAATATCATAGAAACTCATAAATTAATAAATTGCAACTTAATTATTGACTTCTGTACCATAACCAATCTCCTTATAAAGCAATTTATGAGTGTTTTTGGCCAAAATTTGTAAAGAAAAATTTTTTCTCTCCCACACTACCTTTTCTAATGATACTATCAGCTGACATATCATCATTAGTTTCCTCGACAATTACTAAGATTTTAGTGGGTTTTTTTCGGAACCATTAGTGAAACCTCTAAAAGGATACAAGTAGTTTGATGAAATTTCAAAAAGTTCAGAGCTATAGCCCTGATAAAAGGAAAGCAAAAGAAAACTATAGCGGAATTTATTTCATTTTTTTCATTGTATAAGATTTACCTTCTATATCTTCTCCAAATACAATTTCATTTTGTATATCGGGGGATATTCTGTAGATTCCTGTGGTGGATTTTGTAATATATAGCGAAAGTAGGGATTGTTTGGAGTAAAAGCATTGATATTAGCTGCTTTAGCAGTTACAGTCAAAAATAGTATAGTTGCAAGTAAAATTTTTAGTTTTGCGAGACAGGCGTTAGAATAATAAAAGTCAATATTTTTATTTTTAAAGGTAAATATTGATGTAACATTCTATTTGTATTAGTACTAGAGCAATGCAACAAGTGATCAAATAGTGAAAATAATAATTAGGAATTCTAAGAATATACAATTACAATCGTTAGATTATCCATTTTTTAGCGATATCAACATAATCATAGTCTAAGTTAGTAATACGTTTCTACAGTATTTTACTTCACGTGATTTTTGGAAAATTTTCATTTCCCACTGTCCCTCAGCTCTGAACAGAATAAGATAGAGATCCCTGGGAAACACTTACCAAATATCGTGTTAGATATTTTGAACTAATATGTTATATCTAGTCTAGAAATTTTAACAAATATCAATTACGTTTATGAGAAGAGAGCACTTTAAAAGTTAAGGCTGGTCCCCTTTCTACTTTAACGATTTATTATTTATTCTACGGATTCCCGTAGATGATATAGTTTAGCAAGATTCTTGTTAAGTTTAAAGAATAACATTAAAGAAGAAATATTTAATCTTTCTCTAAGTCATATATACTATTCAAAGGTGCATTTACTCAGATAGCAGTCGATATTTTTGATTGGCCACAATTAAAATGCTGAGAGAAATTATTATTTCGTTTATTTGAGAGATTTATATAATAAACGATATCTCTTCATTAATACATAAATAAATTCTATTTTTTCCTCCATGTGCTGGTTTTTTTTTCATTTGTTTATAATTTTTAAGCGGAAATTGAAAAACCGTCCTATTTTGCTTAGATATTTCAGTATTTGTGAATCTAATTACCCAAAGTTTTTGAATAAAACTGGGAAACACCAATTATATGGCACGAGATTTCCAATCAATTTAGATACATTTGATCATGAAATTCTAAGCCTATAAATATATTTTATTTTGTAATGACTCTGGTCATTGAAAATGATTAAGGTTATGTCACATATTGCAACATATCGCGACAACAACTTATTTGATTTAGTTTAACAAAATATCGAAAAATTTGAATCCGAATTAGTTCCAAATTGCACAGAAAAATATATTCCATAAAATTTTTCTATCAACACTAAAGTTTGGATTTGTAATGAAATTTAATTAAAATATTAATTGATTCAATCATTTGTTAATTGGCTTTTAATGTTTTTGAAAAGCAAAAATAAATTTTGAAATTTTTCTAAATAATTCTAAATGAAATATACAATATATTGAAAAAATATTTACAACAACATTTCTGCTCAATTATTTATATATACATACTTTTTCTCTATTTTCACGGGAGATAATCATTCCTGTGGATATAAGGGTTAGGTAAAAGTTTTTTGGTTGTGTCAGTACCACTATTTATTATAAACTATTTTCATAACAAGATAGATGTTGATAAAAACTCATAGGTAGAAAATTAATGTCCCTTTTTTTGGTAAGATCAATAGAATCGAGTAAGTGTGATCTTTTAAGTTCATAGATATATTGATTGGTGATCCCTATTGTTTCGTCTTAATTTTTTTCATATTAGTTAGCTCAATTTTCCCGAAACACATGAAACAGCTTATGTTGTTAGTGATCCTTTTGTCTCGATATATTGAGTTCCTTACGTGTATCTCTTACATAAATTATAGATTTTCACTTTCTTCATTTCAGCATTCAGAACATCTTTTTTCATATACGAACACATTTGGATCTGATTCGCCTTTCAAAGACATTTTTTGTTATATCAAATTTTCATATTGTTCTTTTAGCAGAAATATGATAAAAATAAAAAAACAAAAATCTCAGGATAATGCTAGGATGACATTTTTAAGAATTGGTAATTTAAAATGAACCAAATTTGAGCTGGGAACATCGAACTTCTGTATTACGTTTTAAAATAATTGCTCTTTCTCTTATTTTAGAGACAAATTTGAAAAAGTATACACTAGGTACGATTGTAAGCTATGAAATGTTCTCAAATCTTTTTATAAAGACTAGAGTTAATTTAAAAACACTTACCCCTTATTTGCATCGTATGGAGACTTCTAACCGTTAGGATTATAATATCCAACATGGGTGCTGAAGTTTTATCTCCACTTCTTTGGAATATCACCTTTAACTCATTACACGGGTAACTTGATTTACTGAAGTTTAAGACTGTCGCTTATGCGGACGATGATGCGATGGCCGTATCTGGGAAACATCTGGATACTATGTCTCACTGCATGCCTGGGTCTAATTAGTACATGGAGTACAATTAGTGGCCTTAGAGTAAATTCAGGAAAAACGGAACTTGTCCCCTTCTCTAGGAGATATAAGATTTCACCTTTTCCACTTCCACGCCTAAACGGTGTTGAACTAAAGGCGTCAAACAGTACGAAGTACCTTGAGATTATATTGGCTCCACGTTACACAGTCCAGAATGTGTAGGAAAGCTATCGGTTAATCCTGGGGAATAAATCCCCGGAATACGAAATGGCTCTCCGAAACGGTGATTAAACCCATACTTATCTATGGAGCGATAATATGGTGGAAGGCTATAAAGAAATCCACCTACATCGGAATCTTTGATAAGATTTTGCGTGGTTCAGCGCTATTCATAACTGGAGCGTTTCCTACAACTCCATCGAAAGCCTTATTTGTTCTAATGAACTGGCTATCGGTGGATCTTATGGCTAAACAGATCGCCATTATGACGGCGACTAGGCTTAGGACTATATGTTCATGGAATGATAGTATTCCTTACATAATAGCATTCCTTACAATATTGATTATTGTATTCCCATACCCTTTCTTGGCAGAGACTTTTCAATATCAATCTCAACTGCTGCGGAATTAAGAGCTGGTTAAGTTGAGTTTTATACTGATGGGTCCAAACCTAATGAAAGGGTTGGGAGGGAGGGTGTCTATATTCCCGCTTATAGGAAAACCATTTCCTTTTAATTGCCAGATCACTGCAGCATTCTTCAAGCAAAGATCTCGACCATAAAAAGAGCGGTGAACTGGTTAATGAACTATAGGGTATTCGGATTGGTCTCAGGTGTCTTTTCGACATCCTCTATTGGTACATAAATGCCAGACATCTCTGAACAAGACATTCAAACTTGGAGCTGGTCTGGATTAGGGGTCATTCCAACACCCCGGGTAATCTTATTGCGGATGAACTAGCTAGAAATGGATCCCTTTTTCGACGTGAAGATACGGACCAACTGGTTGGAGTACCGCTTTCGGCCTGCAGATCAATGGACAAATTAATCCACATGCTCATCCTCGAGGCAAATATGGCCCCATTATAATGAATCTCTATTTTCATCATGGAACTACCGAGGCATCAGCTACGAATTCTGGTAGCCGTCGTCAAAGGCACTGGATTGCTGGTGCTCATACTAAGAGACTATGGTCCCTTTTAATGACTTTTGTAGAAGTTGTCGAGATGAGGAAGAGCAGGAAACGGTGGATCATCATTTATGCCTCTGTCCTACTCTTACTGATATTAGGACTTCTAATTTTGGCAGTCTGTTTGTGCATGTATTATCAGATCTCCCTGATATTGACGTCAGATGGATCAATTCTTTCATACATGCGTCGGGCTGGTTCGATTCGAACGCTGTTATGGACACGTGAGTTAGCAACACATGATCTATCAGGGTTTCACAAAGGGACTAAATTTGAACCCAAGTGAGCCGACTCTTATTGATTAGACAGCTATTTGCTGAACTTAACCTAACCTACCCCATTATTTTGTAAAACATATCACCTCACTTTGAACAATTTTTCACAGTGAGGGAGTTGCTACTATAAAATAATTGCTCTTTCTCTTATTTTAGAGACAAATTTGAAACAGTATATACGAGGTACGATGGTACACCATGAAATGTTCTCACATCTTTTTATAAAGGCTAGAGTTAATTTAAAAACACTTACCCCCTTATTTTGTAAAACACTTCCCCTCTATTTAAACAATTTCTCACAGTTTGGGGAAGTATTTTAAAAAATTAGGGAGTTGCTACTATACTATTTATACCATTTTACATCACTTAAAATTTGAATTCTTAAAAAAATCGCTTTTGCGTAAGTTTATTGATATTTTAAAATAGATCATATGCCATCATTAAATGTTATAGGTTTTATTTTTTTTTTCATATATTCTAAATATCATGCTGCTTTGCCATAGATAACCAACATATAGTTTAACAAATTAGAATGATTGGCAATAATTTGCAAGGAAATATTATTTTTTCCAATACCTCCATCGCTAATATAGGCCTGAGTAATGGCACCATCTTCTACTTTAACATACAATTGAATTTGAGTAATAATCAAGGAATCTTCATCATTGTTTTCTTCCTCATCACTATCATTTTTAATTTCGTTATCGGGATAATGGAAATCTAGGGATATTTCCTTTTGTTTCTCATCGAAAGTTTGAGTAAATTGATAGGTGTAAATTATTTTAGCGCCTCAAGGTATTATACAAAAAAAGAAATTCTATAAATATTTATTTTTCGTTTCTATTTCTAATATGTAATTCATACTTACCCTCCTCGTCTTGTCCCAAAGTATATTGATCATACAAACTTCTAGCTATTGGTAATTGTTGAAATCTTATAGCTTCCAAGGAATTAATAGCTGAAGACTGTGGTAAGTTTAGGGCTATAACGGATCTTAAAAATATAGTCCAAAATATTAATTTTATAATTGTGGCTTCGGAGCGTCGTGCCATTATTACAAAACGTTGTAAGTAGTTTTTTCAAAATAAATTGTGCAATATTTTCCCGCAAATGCATTGTATTTATATAGGTAACGCCCTTTAATTGATAAAAAAAAAATTGAGCAATTTTTGTTAAACATTTGATTTTTTCTTTACTTTTTTTTTATCAAAACAAATATAACAATCTTATTAGAAGTTGTTGCAACATGAAACCGAAATTGCTTCTGTTAGCATTTTGTTGTGTTTGAGTAGGGCTGAAAATTATTTCGCTTATTTTATTTGATTGATTGATAAAAGGTGTGTATATTTTCAGATTTTTTTTTTCGTCTGCACAGTGTTTTCTTCTATAATTTTAAAGTGATAAGATATGAATTATAACAACTTTTAACGTGATGGTAGTAAGGAAAGGTGCAGTGGCCTTAATATTAAAAAAAAAAAAAAAAATGTTAATGTGTTAAAATGTAAAAAGATGTGTACTACAAATTAAAACTTTTTATGACTACTGAAAGTATTTTTTTTTTAATTTTTTTATATTAAATTGCAAAAAAAAAAATGTTAAAAATCTTTTAATAAGTATAGCTGTGTTAAAGTGATAAAACATCTTAAGTTATACAATATACGCGAAAAAATAGTTTAACACAATTTTCGATATTAGTGTTTTGTAATACTTTCTCAGTCAATTTAGATGCACATGATCATAGTTTTAAACCTATGAAGAGATAAACAGATATATAAAAAAATTAATGAAGTTGCATCACATATTAAAATATATCGCAAAAACGATTTGTTTGATTTGATTTAATACAATACCAAACAAATTCTAATTCAAATTATCTCGAAAGTATACTTTCAAATTTGCTCAATAGTTTCGGAGATATTAAAACAAATTGTGTTAAAAAAATTAAAAATGTGTTGTTAAAAAAAAATCGTAAATAATCTAAAATTATAAAAAAATAACATTTTAGCATTTATAATTTTTAAGAAGAATTTGTTTAGATTTGAAAATTTATAAAAAAAAAAATTATGCGATAATAATTTTTGGTACACAAGAATATTATTATATTTATAATACATTACATTAAAAATAAATTTAAAAAATAAAAAAAAAATTTTTAGAATCATATTTAATAAATATGATTCTAAAAATTTGATTATTTTCATAAAATGTGGACATAAGGTGCATTTTTTGAGTGGCAACTAGTTTAGTATCAAATAAATCTAGATTATATATGACATTATTAAAAATATTTTTTAAATTTGAAAAATCTAGTGTATTTTGTTTTCTAGCTCGTTGAACTTGAAATTTTGTTAAAAATTTCACAGTTTCCGTCCAATGCAGGACGTAAAGTGCAACTTTAAATAAAAAAAAAAAAAAAAAATTCTTTAGTAATCATTCTTGAATTTTACTCTTTTGAAATATATGGGAAAAATATTTTTTTTATTAAATAGATTTTGAGAAAAAAGTAAAACAATCAGATCACTTTTCGTATTCAATTTAAAGTCTTGACTTTGATGATTTTTCACGTGTAGATGAATTGAGATAATTTAAATATTTTCAACACATTATTTTTGAATATATTGGAAATCTTAAGGTATTCTTAAACAAATTTTCTCTCCAATATTACGGAAATTATTTGAGAAAAACAAATTAAAGTTAAGGCAAAAAATTTAAATTTCCAAATTCAAGGGCTAATATCTTTTTAAACATAAGAGAAATCATAGTAAGTAAGTATATTTTTTTCTTCACTTCATTAAGTTTTTTATAAAGGGTTTTAAACCTTTGCAATCGGACTTGATTTATAGAAGCTACGATTTTTTGAAACTTTTTTTATACTCGAGATGGTAAAATTTGACACCCTGTAGCTTATATCGTATTGTCACAGAGTGGCTACAAAATGATTTTTCTAGAAACTTAGGTCTTCCTCTACAACCCCCCCATACATATCAATTGGATCCACCCAGTAGTTGAGGAGTTACAGATTTATTATCAAAATTTTTGCTATAGGTCTCACTGTGGAGCATTTCATTTAAAAATGATACCAAATGTAATAAAATTGTTTGGAAAAAACAACAAAAACATTTCATTAGTAGATTGGAAAATCGCTTCTTAATGAGAAACAATTTTCCACGTAATTGTAAATAAAATTGACATTTATGCATCGATTTTATTGACATATAGCTCGTTTTGTTTGTAATATTCTCACATTAATAATAAAGAATAAAAATAAAAATTTTGGTAGTTTTCGTATTTTTGAAAAACATACATTTTACAACTTTTTAAGATTTTTTTCGACAATTTTGTAATATCTTCGGAGCTGTCGAGCAGTTAAAAGTGATGTTGGCATGACTTAGAGGTCATTTGAACTATATTTATATCCTACAGCATCTGAGGTGGTTGGGGTATTATGCGTTTGCGCTGATGTTTGTAACGCATAGAAAAAGCTATCCAACACCCACTTTAAAGTATACCTATCGTCTCAGAATTACTTTTTAAATCGATCTAACAATGTCCGTCCATCTGGCTGGCTGGACGGCTAGTTAGCTGTTCAAGTAAAAATTGTGCACAAAGTACGGGTCGCAATTTTACAGATAATTCAATGAAATTTGGCACATGGGACTTTTATGATACAAGAACGAAGTCTATTGAAATTGGTTGTGATCGGTCCTTTATTTCACATAGTCCTCATATAAATGTCTCCCAGGAATAAAAGTTGAAACACTCACAAATGCCTTAAAAAAAGAATATTTTAATGAAATTCGGTGCAAAGTATCAATCTTTTTACCAAATTTTATGAAGATTGGTCCACAATTGACCATAGCTGTCATATAAAACCCTTTTCCGGAAATCACTTTAATGTGCATAAATCCTATACGAATGTTAATATCAAGTTAATATTCGACACAAATAAGTCCATAATTTACCATAGCTTCCATATAAATCCACTCCCAGGAAACACCCTAAAGTGCACAAAATCGTCTAGATGTTAGCATCAATGCATTATTCTGTATTTGTATTTTTAAACTATATCGAATACATCGTATGTTATAACTGTTTATTTCGAGAACTAGAATCAATAAAAAAATATTTATAGGTTTAGACTCCATGTCCATTTATGTCTAAATTGACTGATAAATCCTGTGTCACAGAAAAAAATTCTTTGTCGCACTGTGTAATTTGCTTGAGTGTAATTTATTGTAATTTTGAATGTTTAATTTAAATATAAGTCTTACTGCGATGCACTAGCGTAAGTGAATAAATTCACAATTGTAAGGGAGAAATTAGATTGTATGTGTATAAGTAAAAAATAAAATATATACTTGTAGCTTATATTCATACTTACTAAAACTAAAATATTAGTTTATTTTTTAGCATTGAAAATAGCTCTTATTATGTCAAAAATATATTGCTTACAGCCAGGAACTCGCCATAAAAAATGCATACTATTCGTAAGGGAAAGTGGAGGCGCTTTTTTAATTTTCTCCCTTACAAACTTGCTTCGTTTGAAGTTCAATTTTTTTACAGAGAAATTAAATTTTATTTGTTTATAAGAAATAAAATTAAACAACCTTTTTTGCCAGCTGTTTTTAAGAAGAAATTAATAAATTCCATGTTGTCACATAAATTATTCAAAATGAATTGATTAAATTGTTTCAAGAACTTGACATACAAAGAATAAAATACGATCTTATTTTAAGACTTTAATTAAAGAAAATAAGAAAAAAATTAAAAAAAAAAAAAACAAAAACAAGATGAAATATTTTAAAAGTTTTAAAAACAAAATTAAAAATAACAAATAGCAATAAACTGATAACAGTTGTAGGTTAATTAAAATAATTTTTATAAAATTATTTCATGTGTATTTATATAGATTGTTAGAAGAATATATTATATATAGAATACTATATAATATAAGAATAATAAATTTGAAATTCCATAGAGAGGCTTTTTAAAAAAGAAAAATATCAAAAAAGAAAATGAGCTGGAAAATTTTGAATTTCTATAGAAAAAATCTAAGCAAATATTTAAATTTATATCCACAATTTTTTTTCTTACTTCTCATGCAAATAAAAAAAAATTCTTTTTAATAAAAGCAAAGTTTCTATAGCAGCAGCTTCTATAGTAAGTGCATTTATTTTATACTAAAAATATGAATGCATTATTATTTTTTTTTTTCATTTCAACACAATAACACTATATATACATATACATATTTGAAAATTTCTAGGAATTTAAATACATAGAAATTTAGCTACTTACTGATAATTATTTTTATATAGACAGATAGACAGACAGGCGACTAATACTATTATGAAATGAATTTCTTTCGCAAATACGCTTACAAGACCTATTTTTAAATTATTTAGGGCTACACAATTTTAAATTTACCATCATTACTCTTTTAAGAGAAGCATAAAAATAAACTTACAGAAAACGAAATTTCCAACAAATTTTTATACGCCAACGATTAAGGTCATAACTTTATTTAGACCCTAAAATATTATAGCACCATGTTATTACCAATATTATTCTTATAAAAAAAACTTGTTTTTCTAAGTTAATATGGAGCTCTATCTAAAATACTTTTATAAGTTTTTTTTTAATTACTTATTTAATAGAACTAATCATTTTTTTATCCAATTAACAAATTGTTTGAAGTGTTTAATTGAAAAAAATTATATATTTTCTTTTTTTACAATTATTAAATAGTAATTGATATAATCATTTTGATGATAGGTGCAAATTTAAAATATTGTTGATACAAATATTAATTTAATTTTGGTAAAGGTAATTATGTGGTTTTAGCGAACATCTCTTTCAGAATATAGATGATATTGGGGATGCACTATTAGGCAGTTTATTGGGTTTTATCCAAAGTACTCGGTGCCACCGGGTTGGTAGTTTTGTAGGAAACTCATACTCGAGCCACCAATTTCAAGTTAAGATTGGGCAGTCCACAAAACCTAACCTGAAATCTAAATAAAATTAAAAAAAAAAAAAATAAAATTACTTAATGATTTTACTATGCACCGATCATAGATCAGTATTACTTTGCTGAATTTTTATTCACATATCCCACTTACTTACTTAATGATTGATATTATTTTTATATTTGTTTTCCATGTTTTGAAATAATGAAATAATATAATAAAATAACATAATTATGGAAAAACGAGTCTGTCGCTACCCAGACTTCAGAAGTAGCGAAATAACCCCCTTATATTTTTCAATAAAATATTGACACTTTTTATGAAAATCTTAAATCCTTAATATCTTGCATAATAAGCGTCCAAATGGAAAAAGGGCCTCGATTTGTGATCACTTATATTTCTCACTAAAAACCGATATTTTGTATGAAAGTCATAAATTTTTTATATCTCAGTAAATAAACATCCAAATGAAAAAAGGACCTCGATTTGTGATTACATATATTTCTCACTAAAAATCGAAATTTTGTAGGAAAATAGGAAAGATGGCCTCGATTTGTGATCACTTATATTTCTCACTAAAATCGATATTTTGTATGAAAATCTTAAATCCTTTATATGTCAGTAAATAAATATCCAAATGGAAAAAGGGCCTCGATTTGTGATTACATATATTTCTTAATAAAAATCGAGATTTTGTAGGAAAATCTTAAATCCAAATGGAAAGATGGCCTCGAATTATGATCACTAATATTTCTCACTAAAATCGATATTTTGTATGAAAATCTTAAATCCTTTATATGTCAGTAAATAAATATCCAAATGGAAAAAGGGCCTCGATTTGTGATTACATATATTTCTTAATAAAAATCGAGATTTTGTAGGAAAATCTTAAATCCAAATGGAAAGATGGCCTCGATTTATGATCACTAATATTTCTCACTAAAATCGATATTTTGTATGAAAATCTTAAATCCTTTATATGTCAGTAAATAAATATCCAAATGGAAAAAGGGCCTCGATTTGTGATTACATATATTTCTTAATAAAAATCGAGATTTTGTAGGAAAATCTTAAATCCAAATGGAAAGATGGCCTCGATTTATGATCACTAATATTTCTCACTAAAATCGATATTTTGTATGAAAATCTTAAATCCTTTATATGTCAGTAAATAAATATCCAAATGGAAAAAGGGCCTCGATTTGTGATTACATATATTTCTTAATAAAAATCGAGATTTTGTAGGAAAATCTTAAATCCAAATGGAAAGATGGCCTCGATTTATGATCACTAATATTTCTCACTAAAATCGATATTTTGTATGAAAATCTTAAATCCTTTATATGTCAGTAAATAAATATCCAAATGGAAAAAGGGCCTCGATTTGTGATTACATATATTTCTTAATAAAAATCGAGATTTTGTAGGAAAATCTTAAATCCAAATGGAAAGATGGCCTCGATTTATGATCACTAATATTTCTCACTAAAATCGATATTTTGCATGAAAATTTCAAAATAAGCGTGGAAATGAAAAAATGGCTCCGATTTGTGATCACTTATATTTCTCACTAAAAATCGAAATTTTGTAGGAAAATAGGAAAGATGGCCTCGATTTGTGATCACTTATATTTCTCACTAAAATCGATATTTTGTATGAAAATCTTAAATCCTTTATATGTCAGTAAATAAATATCCAAATGGAAAAAGGGCCTCGATTTGTGATTACATATATTTCTTAATAAAAATCGAGATTTTGTAGGAAAATCTTAAATCCAAATGGAAAGATGGCCTCGAATTATGATCACTAATATTTCTCACTAAAATCGATATTTTGTATGAAAATCTTAAATCCTTTATATGTCAGTAAATAAATATCCAAATGGAAAAAGGGCCTCGATTTGTGATTACATATATTTCTTAATAAAAATCGAGATTTTGTAGGAAAATCTTAAATCCAAATGGAAAGATGGCCTCGAATTATGATCACTAATATTTCTCACTAAAATCGATATTTTGTATGAAAATCTTAAATCCTTTATATGTCAGTAAATAAATATCCAAATGGAAAAAGGGCCTCGATTTGTGATTACATATATTTCTTAATAAAAATCGAGATTTTGTAGGAAAATCTTAAATCCAAATGGAAAGATGGCCTCGATTTATGATCACTAATATTTCTCACTAAAATCGATATTTTGTATGAAAATCTTAAATCCTTTATATGTCAGTAAATAAATATCCAAATGGAAAAAGGACCTCGATTTGTGATTACATATATTTCTCACTAAAAATCGAAATTTTGTAGGAAAATAGGAAAGATGGCCTCGATTTGTGATCACTTATATTTCTCACTAAAATCGATATTTTGTATGAAAATCTTAAATCCTTTATATGTCAGTAAATAAATATCCAAATGGAAAAAGGGCCTCGATTTGTGATTACATATATTTCTTAATAAAAATCGAGATTTTGTAGGAAAATCTTAAATCCAAATGGAAAGATGGCCTCGAATTATGATCACTAATATTTCTCACTAAAATCGATATTTTGTATGAAAATCTTAAATCCTTTATATGTCAGTAAATAAATATCCAAATGGAAAAAGGGCCTCGATTTGTGATTACATATATTTCTTAATAAAAATCGAGATTTTGTAGGAAAATCTTAAATCCAAATGGAAAGATGGCCTCGATTTATGATCACTAATATTTCTCACTAAAATCGATATTTTGTATGAAAATCTTAAATCCTTTATATGTCAGTAAATAAATATCCAAATGGAAAAAGGGCCTCGATTTGTGATTACATATATTTCTTAATAAAAATCGAGATTTTGTAGGAAAATCTTAAATCTTAAATCAAAGTGGAAAGATGGCCTCGATTTATGATCACTTATATTTCTCACTAAAATCGATATTTTATATGAAAATTTCAAAATAAGCGTGAAAATGGAAAAATGGCTCCGATTTGTAATCACTTATATTTCTCACTAAAATTCGATATTTTGTATGAAAATCTTAAATCCGTTATATGTCAGTAAATAAGCGTTCAAATGGAAAAAAGGCCTCGATTTATGATCATTTATATTTATGACTAAAATCGATATTTTGTACGAAAATTTAAAAATCGTAATATTTCAGTAAATAAGCGTGAAAATGGAAAAATGGATCCGGTTTGTGATCACTTATATTTCTCACTAAAATTGAATGAAAATTTTAAAGCCTTTATATTTCAGTAAATAGACGTCCAAATGGAAAAAGGATTACTTATATTTAAATAATTAATATCTCAGTAAATATTCTTCAAATGGACAAAAGGCCTCGATTTGTCATCACTTATATTTCTCACTAAAAATCGATATTTTGTACGAAAATCTTAAATTCTTAATATCTCGCTTAATATGCGTTTAAATGGATAAAGGAATTCGATTTATGTTCAGTTATATTTCACACTAAAAATTGATATTTTGTATGAACATCTTAAATCCTTAATATCTCAGTAAATATGCGTCAAAATAGAAAAAGTGCCTGGATTTGTGATCACTTATATTTCTCACTGAAAAACGATAGATTGTATGAAAATTGTATATCCATGGTATCTCAATAAATTTCATTAAATTATTACCAAAATTGTGTCCTCTAGTTTGATTGCAAAGTTTATATGTTTTACACGGACTGATTTGTATAAATTATTGTCATGGGTCAGTATTTTTGGGTGCTACATCAGTACATACTTTTCCATTCATGATGATGTAGGGTATAAAAAAATGTACTTATTTCTAGTTTTTGAATTGTTAAAAATTTTATTCCTTAAAAAGTATTTTCCCTTATAATTGAGTGTCTTTAAGATGAGTATCTATAAGCTCAAAGTGATTTCTAGTTTAAAAGATCAAATGTGAAATTTAAATTTTTAGCAAGATTTTTTTGTCGATTATAATAGTGCCAGTTTAATTCTACCCCTTTTAGTGTGCTGTTAGAGTGACAGAAAAATTTTAATAAATATTTTAAGAAAACTGCTGTATAAATTTTTATTTTCTATATTAGAACTAAACAGGAAAGAAGTTCTTCTAAAAATTATAAGCTGCAAAGTGTCTTAAAAATATAGTGTATATAAAACATTTCATTTTAAAATTAATTATTTATTTATATTAGCATATTCTGATATCTGATAATAAAGTTCCAACAATTTATGACCGTTATTTGAAACATTTTTCAAATTTATTATTTTTTTAATAAACTTTATCTAAAAATCTACTAAATTTAAATATATAATTAATAAACTTAAACAAATAATCATAATCAACATTATAATTGTCCATCAATGTCAACAATAGTTTGATAGATTTTTTTTCTCATTGTGGTATTGAAGTTAAAATGACGTATATATTGTTGTTGTGGGAATTTAAATACTTCTTGAATGAATGATTCATAGGCCGGGTTTTTATAGAAAAAAAAATCAAAAAATACAAATTGGGAAAAAATGTTTGCACAATTTTTAAATTGGAATGAAAAAAAATTTTAACGCACTCTACATTATTTATTAAAATGTACAAGTAGTCGACAATTTAAATGCAGGTATGAAAGTAATTTTAGTTTAAAACAGACTAGATTTAAATGTATAAGAAAGTATGGATAAAACTTTTAATGAAGTAAGTGTATAACAATAAGTATTTCTAGAGCACCATACACTTAACTATACTTAACACGTTTCTATAGATATAACTAACTACATACTGACCACAAAGAGCAGCTCATTTGAATATATATAGAGATTTAAATTGAATTCTCTTGAATTTATTTATTTTTTTTTTTTTTTTGAATCAATTGATTTCTGTTGATTTTTTTGCTGGTTTTGATTATAGTCTCAATGAGTAAAACTGTTAAACAGATCTGTTTTGTTTGATATGAGATTAATGCTAAGCTCAGTTATTACTGAGACGTGGTTTGGAATGGTTGTGTTTTTGTCTGATTAAAAAAAAAACATATTTATAAAACGGTCTAACAAATGAATGACCGTTTAATACATTTTAATTGTTAATAAAGTGAGTGTGCATCATAACACACAAATAAATAAATTAAAAAAAAAAAATAATTATTAAAAGTATACAAAAACAATCAATTAAATGTACAAGTATGAGTATGTAGCATCTTTTTTATAATATAAATTTCAAGAATTTATTGATAATTTGCCTAAAAACAAAACTTGAACAAAAGTAAAAAAAAAATCAAGACAAAACGTTGAACGACAGGTTTAATCTACAGTTTTAAGTCTAAAAGTTCAAATCTCTTTTTTTGTGTGATTGTGTCAGTGTGTGGAGCCAAAAGACAAAAAAAAAAAAAAAAAAAAAAAAACGAAACGAAAACAAACAATTACAACAAACAATAATGTTCTGAAGTAATAAATGTCTATAATAAACAAAATTTATTTTCAATAAAACTGATCTTTACTAAAAGAACACCCACATAAAACATACAAAATAATAAGCCCTATATTCTGAGTTTCAACTAAATATTTTATTAATGACCACTTACTTAGCTTTAACCTTTAAAAAGTTTGGAAATTTGTTTAAATGAAAAAAATATATATTTTTTTCAAAGAATGTAAAAAGCTATTGGATTATCTATAAAACCAGCTGTAAAAAAAAACTAAAACCATTTGGCTAAGGATCGAATTATCCAAACTTTCCCTTAATTAATATGAGTTATAAATTACAACTGTGAATTAAAATTCAATTGGGCTAAAACAGACCCACACAAAATTTTAATTAAAAAAAAAAATAATAAAAAAAAAAATACATTATAATAACCACAGCTCATACGCCTGAAGTTAGAAAGATGAAAGGTTTTTCATCAAATAGCTCCATTAAGACGGGATTTTTTGAAATCGAATATTTAGGGGGTAAGAAGAGAAAAACGGGTAAATTCGGTAACCTTATATGTGCTAAATTAATGGATATGCAAAAAAGTTTAATAGTTATCGTTATTCATTTAAAAAATAATCAGAAATTTAACTCTTTTAGGGAGAAAATGTGTGAAAGCTGTATTTTGATACGTTTTTGGCACCCTTTGTATTTTTTAGTCCAGTAAACGCAGAAATAAATTTCATATCGTATTCGTAACTTATCGAAAAATGAGAAACATAAATTCGATACTTTTTCGAAATTCGGACACTTTAGGGATAAAAATCGTACATATATATATATATATATACATATGCATATTTTTATATGGGATCCCACTACAATTTAAAAATTCATTGGAATAAAATCAGGTGAATAAAAAGTACTAAACAGCTGGGTAAAAGTGGAAAATTACGTTTTATTCAAACTCAGTAATGAAGTTTCTATTATATTAAATCAAGAAACATGAACTTATGTTAATGTAGTCCTAAGTGAGAGAGAATTCACAAGAGGAGAATTTGTGGTATTTTTTCGTTCTTCAAATGGTAATTTTTGAATATTTTATAATATTGAACATAAAAACATGAAATTAAAGGTTTGTGATCCTAAACGAATGAGAATCCATAAGAGGGGACTTTGTGGTATTTTTTCGTTCTTCTAATAGTACTTTTTGAATTTTCTATAATATCGATAGTCCGCCAACCTTCTCTATAAGGTTCGGCCAAACCTAATAAAACATTCTAACTTGTTTGCTCTTCTAATGGCACTTTTTGAATTTTCTATAATATTTAATGAAGAAACTTCAAATTAAATATATGTGATCCTATCTGGGTAAGAATTCAAAAGGAGGATTTTATGGTACTTTTTCGTTCTTCTAATAGTACTGTGCCTAGAAACATAAAATTGAAGATATATGGTCCTAAGTGAATGAGAATCCTTAAGAGGGATTTTATGGTACTTTTTCGTTCTTCTAATATGATTACTTTTTGAAGTTTTTGTAATAATTAACCTAGAAATATGAAACTAAAGATGAATGTGGGTGAGAATTCATAAGTAGTTTTTGAATAATTTAGTGTTTTTAAATTTTCGAACATTTAGGATGTTTTTTTATTTATTGTTTTATTGGTACCCTATGAATCTTCTGAACCAAAAGACATAAAAACAAATATATCTAACATGTCGTTGGTACTTTTTGAAAATCCTATTATTTATATTACTTTCTGGTACTTTTTAACAAAAATAAGTTGTAGATACCAATATTTTAACTGTTCCCATGGGAGTTAGGTCTCAAAGTTTAATTTTTCTGGTTTTTCACTTTTGGTATTAGATTATGTTTTTTTTTTCTAAATAAAAAAGCTACCAAGATTATATCTGGTCTATGTAGGAGTTTCGCAAGTCTGCTAACGCAGTAGCGGGTTAAATGTTAATAGAAATATATTTTTGCCAATAATTACTTATATAGACATTATTTTATGAATAGGGCTGATAATAAAGTACACGATTAGCTATTCTTCATTATTGTGTGTATATATGCATGTATTGACATATTGCAATAAAATATTTTTTAAATTAAATTTATTATCAATAAATAAAATCATGTTCATAATAAATACAATAATATAATTAAAATATTCTATACAATAATTTTTTTATACTATACATAAAATTGTATGTATTTACAAAAATCATATTGTATTCTTTTTTTTTTTTTTTTTAATAATATAAAACAATATAAAAATAAAACAAAGCAGTATTTATTTTAAAATAAATAATTATATAAAATTTGCTTACATATATATATCAATGCGAAAAACCAATAATTAATAATCTAATAAAACAAAAATTTGCTAAAGTGATTATATATTTAGTAAATATTATTTTCCTCTTTTTGGGTGATTTTTTACATTAAACAAAAAATATTTTTGTAGTAGAGTGTAAATGTTGTGAAAACAATTAAGTTGTACCGGTATAAACAAGGAATTTACGTATAAAACCAATAATTTAATAGATTTAAAAACTGGTTTTTATTTATGTGCAAATATTAAGGAACAGTTAACCGCTTGGTAACGGCAACAACAAAGATATCGGATGCATAAATAAAATAAGTCCAATTGGACCAAAATTGGTAGATTTACTTTAATCATCGAAGATGCGGTAGTTTGATAGGTTCGTTTCAAATATTAAGATTTTATGGTAGAATATTTAACTTTAAAAATGTTAGAAAATTTTTGTCAGAAGAAATAATACAGAAAACTAAAATATACAAGGAAAATAATAA